>CM053509.1:5679170-5695053 GCA_028627145.1 Eidolon dupreanum
GAGGAGAAAATGGAGGTTTAGGGAGTTTAAATAGTTGCCCAATATCTACAACTAGGTAAAAGCTGCTATTCAAACTGAGACTGCGTGGCCCCGGGTTCTCAGTCACTACTCATTCTGCCTGCTTTTCATCTTCTCCACACATCCCTCCTCCCCAGTGCTGCCAGTGTGGTCTTTGTAAACCACAGATCTGCAATGCCCTAAACGGTCTTGCTTAAAACTCTTCAATGCTTCCCCTTTGCCCTCAGAATGAATTCAAAGTGTCTCGGCATGGCTCCCAAGGCCCAGCACAGTGCGGCCTTTCCTCCTGCAGCCTGGCCTCTTGTACCCACCCACTCTCTCCTCCAGCCACACCCAAAACACATAGGGGAATGGCAGTCCTGAGACTCAAACTCGGCTTGGTTTAATACCAGAATCAATATGTTTTTCTATTAAATCATGAGGCACTCCACCATTACTCATTACTCACAGAACAGGGTAAACAGGGCAGCTGTACATGTCTCTGTAATGCAAACTACAGACAGCACAGAAGAGGACAGGATGAGTGGGGTGGGGTGTTGGGGTGGGTGGGGAATGTTTCCTGGGCAAAGTGATGTGAGTTGGAATTTGAAGGGTGATTTGGACTTTGCCAGGAAGACAGAGGGAAAGCATTCCAGGTAGAGGAAACTGCGTGAGCAAAGGCAGGGAGGTGTAAACAGCAAATGTGTGCAGGGAGGTGTAAATAGCAAGTGTGTGGTCGGTCTAACATAGAAAGTACAGTGTTGCCAAGATGCTGAGAGCACCAAGCTTACAGCCTGGGCTCACTTCTATCACAGCCTTTCCCATTATATTTACAATCACCTCTTCTTCTCTTTTTCTCTCTCACCAGCCCAGGAGCTCCTGGAGCGGGGACAAGGACACTGTCTCCAGCAATTCTGATCCCTAGTACCCATATCTGGCACATAGTCTGAAACCTATGTTTGTCGAGTGCCTAATAAGCATGGATTATCTCAACCACATTTCAGGGACTATCAGACCAAAATGATCCTTCTGCATTATACTCTGAGATAAGTGAGCTCTTCGAAAAGTTACAATGAATAGCTGGGTGCTGGGCTGGCCAGCGCAGGTGTTAGCAGGAGATCTCCAAGCTCCTGGATGCTTCTGACATTTCTGACTAAAGTAAATGGCAAAATCCTCATTCCCTGAAATATCTACAAAGCTCAAAGACAGACAGGTTGCCAGGCAGAAGCCATTCCATGAAAATCCCAAAGTAAACAAAAAGAAATGTAGTTTAACAAGTCCTCCCTATGATAAAAAGTCACCCAAACATTTCATCATAAGGCAAGATGCAAAATGTAAAACTTTGTAAACTGTCTCTCTTTCCATTCATTCATTCAACAAATAAGCACCGGGCTAACATAAGTCAAGCGTCATTCTAGGCTCTGGAATATGGTGGTTGCTTAGCCTGGGTTCTTCTTAAAGCAGAGCATGAGGCAAGGACTTGTCAGGTGATTTATGTAGGAAGTTAGTCCAGAAGGAGAGGAAAGAACCAATTAAGGCATGTTAGAGAGTCAGTTCCCTCTGTGGACCAACAGGCTTCAGTCTACTAGGAACCTTCGAGGAACTGTATAGAATCAGCCTCAGAACTGTCTTCCAAGGAAAGGAGCCTGGGACATGTGTCCAGATCCCTGTTCTATTGTTCAGCTTGCTCTGAAGGCCTCAGCCCCACGAATTTTGGTGTTTGTTTGCTGGGTGGGCTGCTTCTGCTCTCAGGCAGCAGAGAGATGCTACAGCTTGGTAGGGAGGCGGAAAGGAGGAGGAGGATCCCAGCAGAGGGAGGAACTGTCCATCAAAGCCGTGCTGAAACCAGAGGTGAGTGAGGGGATGTGGTGGTGCATGCAGGACACCGGAAGTGCCTGCTCTGAGCCATGAAAAGAGGGACTTTTAGGATACTGCCTGGGGTATGGGGCCAACCTCAGAAGGACAAACAATGTCTTAGGCAAAACCTAGAAGAGGCTTGGGCTTCCCCTGATACCTGGTCAATCAGGAAAACAACCTCTCTGGATATTGTCACAGCTGGCCTATAGAACGTGACACTGACAATGACATACTTAATTCAAGGTTCTGTAATGAACAATTTGGATAATATCAATGCCTTTTACAAAACCTAATTAGCCTGTATAATTTCAATGTTCAATAATGAGTAGTCCTTTACTGGTCATAAAGCATTTCCTTTTTTTCCTCTGTGTTTTACTCAAAAAGATCACTGATGCCAATTAGCACTCTTGCAAAGGGGCAGCATTTTTGCCCCTCTATCTTTCCAAATAATCAGAGAAGGCCTTTTCTGAGCAGTTACTATGAGTCAGCTAAGTGTTGATCTGAATTATCTCAGTTAATCTTTCCAAGAACTCTGAAATCTGGTTATATCTAAATACTATTATTATTCCTGGTAGATAAGGGAAAAGAGTTGGGCTTTAAAGGTCAGGAAATTCTCCAAAGATTACACAGCTAATGAGAATTAAGCAGTCTGATTCAAGAGCTAGTGTTCTTGACCAGCATGAGCCTCTTCTCATCTAGAACTTGCCTATATTCACAGAAAAGTGGACGCCTGACGAAGATCATCTGGATGCCTAAGGAACCACCCCTTTCAATTTACAGCAGCTCTACAGATGTTCAGGTATGAAATATCCTGGTTGCCATGGTGTCCCACTTCATTTTATGTGTGTGGCCCTAACCTCTAAGCTCATGAAACCTCTAAGAACTTGTCTAAGCTTAGGTTCCCTCAAAAGGGGGGCCTGAAGCAAAGTGTATGTAATAACACATTTTTTTGGAAGGGTGCAATCCCAGGTCATAAAGAGTGAAGGAAAATAGGTATGGAAGCAGGGAAGGAAGGAAAGCAAAGGAAATGTGGCACCTTACCGAGCTGGCCACAGCTTTGCCAGGGAACACAGCCCATTGCTCAGTCACACAAGACAGATTTGAATAAGCCATATGGAACCACAGATGGAGAGAGGAAGATAGATTATCTACAAGATCTTTCCAGACCCTTTCTCATTGATCAAAGTTCATTCACAGGAAGTTAACTCCCCTACACTTTCTGGTGAGCCCCTACACAAGCCTCTGGGGGAGTCATGACCCACTCTCCACAGTGTGGGACTTTATGGGGTAGGTCAGCACCTATCCCATACTCAGGGGTTTTAGCTCTTTGAGTGTGGTCAGGCTGGGCTTGTATGCATTGCTGTTGGGGTCCCTCCCAAGGTGGGCATGATGGAAGCCTCACTGAAGCTCAGCTCTTAATCTGTTGGAGGCTAAGACAGCCAGTGACATGAGGCGATGGGACAGTGGTGGTAATGGCTGCCCTCAGCGCTGAGCAGCATGAAGGGGCAGGTGGAGCCAAGCAAATCTGAGGAAGTGCATAAATGGGCTGGCTTTAATACAGTCCACCCCTTGCATTATTCAGAGTTATTCACATCCTCCTATGATATTTAAATCAAATGTGTGAACAAATGCCACCAATTTGAGAGTGAAGGTACAAGTCTAATTTTTGAAGTGGTCTATTGTAACTTCCTAAAAAGACATAAAAGCATTAGCAAACCAAGCTATAGACCCACTGCTGCAGCTGGTCCTAGAGCCGTAATTGGTATTGATCAGCTTCCCTCAACCAACACTTCCCTTTCTAGACTTCTATGGTCAGCCCTTCATCTGTTCTGGGGTTCTTTCCTGGAGGGTCTGTGGATGTTGCAATTGCCCATTCGTGGTTACCTCCGAGCAGAGAAGCCCCTGCGAATCCCAGTGTATCAGCTCGGTCACCATAGCAAAATGCCATAGGCTGGGAGGCTCAAACAACAGAAATCTATTTTTTCACAGTTCTGGAGGCTGGAAGTCCCACAAAAGAATCAATCAAGCTTCTGGTGAGATCTCTCTTCCTGGCTTATGGACAGCCACCTTGTCCTCACATGGGTTTTCCCCTGAGCATGTGTGTGTGTGCACACACACACACACACACACACATCAAACTTAGATCTCTCTTTCTCTTCTCATAAGGATACCAATCTTATTGGATTAGGGCCCCACCATTATGAACTCATTTAACCTTAATTGCCTTCAAAAAAATCTTATCTCCAAATACAGTCAGTCATGTTAAGGTTAGGTCTTCGACATATGAATTGGGTCAGCGGGGTAGGAGGAGGCACAATTCGGTCCCTAGCATCAGACATGCTCTTCCCTGGGCCCACTGTGTAACAGCAAGCACAGATCATGGTAATCAGGGGTGATCATCTACCAGTACAGTGACTCCTCTCTCTGACTGCTGGTCCACTGGTGCAAAGAGCCCAAGGTACCCAGGTAGTAGTTACAGCGCCCATTTTAGGGGAGCCCTTACTATATTCACTGGTGGACGCTTCACTGTACAGGAGCTGGGGCCTCTAACCCTTCAGAGGCTAAGTTTGCAGGAAGGAGAAGCACGATATCTTACTAGCAGTTGGGCTTGAAAGGGGCCCATCCTACCTCCACTCTTTGGTTCCCAGATTAGTGTGCTCCAGCTATTGGAGACACATCTATCAGCTCACAGGAGAACAATGCCTCAATCCCAGACTGTCACCTCCAGGCTGACCCAGAGCTGAGCTTTCAGCAGAGCACGCCATCGTTCGGGAAGGGACTAAGAAAGCCTTGTCGACGTCTACAGGGTGGAGCCTCCCGTCCAATTGGTTGCTGAGAGCCTCCTTGGCAATGGGTGCCCTCTAGGGAGCATTAACATGAGGCAGAAAAGCCCTTTGAGCCCATTTCCATGAGTTCATCCTTTAACTGTTAACCTGCCCTCCCGTCATTTACTCCTGCACAGGAGTCGGCGTACGTCTGCACCTCAGGCTGCTTCTCCTTCTACGCTTCAATGAGAACATAATGCACCAAAATGTCATGTTGGCCTTCATGTAAATGAGGCCCTGGTCCTTCCATCCTCCAACAGATTGTCATGGGGAACTCTCCTTGCAGGCTATAGGTACAATTGAGGAAGAACTTCACCAGTGGTGGGTGACATGAAAATCCAGGCCATTTGGCCACCTGTTTAGATAACTTACCTTTCCTTCTGGACCTGTTAGAGCCTGATCCTGAAAGTATCACTTCTATCATATGTTGGATCGCTGCTGTTCATGACCAATCTTATGACTCAGTGGCATTGTATGGTCCTCCTTCAAAGGAACCCCGCCTCCTCTTCGATCAATGAACTTCAGGCTATGAGCAAACACGGAATTTTCCATTGTAGTAGCTCTTACACTCTTGATTTAAAAAAATTAAATGTCAGCTCTCCCTCAATCTCATCATTAGTGACACCATGATCTATCAGCCACCCATATAGATACCTAGGGCTCAAGGCACCCTGATAGCTACTCTAGACTTGCTGTCCGTCTGGTAATTATGTCCCCTTTGTCTCTCACGACTTAGTAGGCCAGCTGGCATTTGCCATTACATTGACTCCCATTGACACTGAAGAGTCAATTTCCCCACCATTGAACTCAGGCTTCAGAGGATCACCGCCACTGAGCCTCGCAAAGATGCTGGTGCTCTCCCATCACACCCCGGGCTTCTCTTCCTGGCTCAGGGAAGGGAATGCTCTCCGGGCCATCCTGGGAAGCATAGTCAGGTGGTGGGATCCCAGGTCTTATGAGTCTAATAGTTGCACGTCTCTGGGCCTTCTATTTCTTTTCTCAATGTTGTACCAAAAAATTTCTAGCATCTCAATGTAGGCTACTGTTACGAGAATAAGCACCATCTCGCAAGGTCCCTGCTGCAATGAGGTTATTGCTTGGTCTCCGGGCCAAGAGTGGTTGTTCTAGTCTGACAAAGGGGAAGAGAGGTGCTTCTACCAGCCAGAGGATTTAGGGAGATTTGGGGGTCTGAGATTTTCAGGCTTGTCCACCCACATTGCAAGGTCAAATTCTTTCCCCATCAGAGCCCTGACTTGGACTTAGGACACCTGTGTAGCTGTGTCCTTAGTGTTCTTTTCAGCTTTTCCACCCTTAAAATCAGATCCCGAGCCTAATTTTCAGCATCTGTCTTGTGGATGTCAAGAGATGTGAAGGTCTTAAAGCTTTCACAAAGCATGCCTTACAGTGGCAAATAACTTAGCTTTCCTGAGCCGATCATTTGCTTTAAGGCCAGGGGTCCCCAACTCCCAGGCCATGGACCAGTACCAGTCCACAGCCTGCATTTGCAGCTGCTCCCCAGCACTAGCATCACTGCCTCAGCTCCGCCTCAGATCATCAGGCATTAGATTCTCAGAGTAGAATCAGTCTCTGGTGCCAAAAAGGTTGGGGACCACTGCTTTATGCAAAACTTCCAATACTGTTAGAAGACTCCATCTAAGCTCATAATCCTTATGGTTATCATTTCCCCACATCAGTTGAGTTCAGCAGCCACTTGACTTCCCAAAGCCTTGCTTTCCACCTGCATCTCATTCTAATGAGCCACAGCTGAACCTTTTAGAAAGTATAATGCCACTATATGCCACAGAAGACCCTGCTTACCATCCATACTGGGGCCCCTACTGCTTCCAGATGGTAAATCCAGTTCCAATGTCCCATCCTGAAGATTTGCATTCCAGAGCCTCTAGTAGTGCCAATTATTCCCTGGTTCCTTAGGAGACAGAGCATGAAGCAATGCTTGCTTACTGATATTTTCTTAAAGGACACAATCTTAGGGCACAAAAATAAGCGGGGAAAGGAAAATGAGGCAAGGAAGAAGGAAAGCAAACACAAGATTGTGTGTTATCAAGCTGGCCGCATCTACAGAAGAAAACATTGCCAGTTGTTCAGTCATGCCTATTGGATGTCTCCTGACATGCCACATAAAACCACTATAATCCAAGAGCCCATCTCTTGTCTTTCATTGGTCAAAATTTGGCCCAGGTTTTAACTCCCCTGCATTTCTGAGTAGAGTTACCTGGCCCTTGTGGGCAGATCCCAGAAGTGAGAGGAGTCATGGCTTGAGGGGACACATGATGGAGCCAGTTCTTCACCCTAAGAAAGGCTGTGATATTCCATTGTGTTAGAAGGGCTAGGTGACACTCAAGCAGTGCCTAGATTGGGACCAGTATAGGAATTCTGAAGGGCATGATGGATAACGCATGCTTTCCGACATGCAAAACCTGCCCAGGTTCTCCCAAGACATTGTACCTCTAGTTGGGGGTCAGTACTTCTGAATCCCAGGCGAGCAGCTGTGTGATCCTGGGTAAGTCACATCTCCAAATGGGGCAATTACATTGATCTCACAGAGTCATAAGAATTTAATTACAATGTAACATTTTAAAAAAGAACATTTTTAAGTGGCAAAGAGCTCCATGTATAAACGTCAGGGCCGGCTGTCATATCTAAAGATGGAAGCCTTGTACTGAATGAAATAAGCTGACTAGCATAAGCAGAAAAGCATTAAGATGCTCATTGTTATTTTGACCTCAGTTGACCAATAGGGCTTAATCGTGTGCCTAATTCTCCTGCATCTATTGGTTAGAAAAAGTCATCTAGGAAGCTTCCACACACACCATTTTCTTCCCATCCCTCCTCCCTCCACAGTCCGCTGTTGAGTACCCAGCATCCAGCGCTCTGTCTGGCCCTTAGTAGGTGCTCACGAACACTAGGTCTGAAATGAATGATGAATGAATGAGTGAATGAATGAACAAATGAACTAGTATCTCCACATCTTTGCCTAAGGGGTTCCCAACACTTGAACTGGGCCCCCACTCCCAGCAGGGCACCTTAGCTTAGAAGCCCTTACTGACCCTGCCTCCTGTCCTTATTCTTCCGTCCCTCCCCCATTCCCACCCCTTACAGTGCAAGTCCCTTTCTCACACCACAGTTGACAATGGACAGTGGAATGGCTGATTTTATTATCTCTCTCCCAGATCAGACCCCATGCTCCTGGAGGGAAGGGACAATGCCTCATTCACATCTGTCCCCAGCGTCTCGCTAGTTCAGGTGTGGCTCTGCAGAGCTTATATGGAGAAGAGCCTTGGGTCATCACTGTGCATAAAGGCAGTCACTAGGAAACTGGTCTGAAAGACGATTTGCAGAGCGCAAAGTTTATACCTAGAGTATGTGTTTCTATGGAGTGATTTAAGGGTCACTGGGCAAAGGAATTAAGTAAATGGTCCTTCAGTGAATGAGTTTCGGTGGCAGACGCTCTGCTTCCTGTCCTGAGCCCTTGGTACCTTCGCCCAACCTAAACATAGGATTGTCCATGCCTTGGAGGGCCTCCTGGAAGGCCACGGCATCGGTCAAAGCCCTTGGCAAGGGCTTCCATCCGATGAGCAGAGCGGTCTCGCACACTTCCGGTGTGGCCTGTGGGGCCAGGGGCAGCTTGTTTGAAAGAATTGTGATAGGCTACACCCGACGACTTGTTGATAATCTTGCCTCAAACAGAAGAGCTTGTTGAGATAGTTGAGGAAAAGCAATGACAGAGAGGTCCCGGTACCCGCACCACGCAGGTGAGAACAAGCACTTGGCCCCTGCACCCCGGAGGGACCTCCGCCCGCTCCGAGTGGGGCGGGGGAAGGGAGAGTCCCAAAGGACCAAGTACCTAAAAGGGGTCTCCACGAGTCAGCCCTTTACCCTCTTCCCGCCGCCTCGGAGAAACTCGGAGGGAATGACAAGCAAGGAGCAAGGCCCCTCTGGGGCTGGGAGTCCTCTTCCTCGGGGTGAATTAATAAAAGATTACGCGCCCAATACACAATAGCCTCGCTAGATGGAGACGAGGACTCACTGCAGCGGCGCTGGCGGCGGCGGCGGGGAGCGCGGGCGGGAGCGCAGCCCGGGCGGGAGGCGGGCGAGGCTCTGGCTCAGCTCACGTCTGTTTTCCTTTTTCGTGAATTATTTATCTCGCCTCCACCCGCGGCCCTGCTGCCCGAGCGGCCGCTCCCGGCCAGCGCCTCTCGCCGCTGCCTCTTGCGGGCTGGCGTGACGGACGAGGAGAGCTCCGGCCACCCCGCGCGCCCCGGGCAGCCGCGCGGCGCCACCGGGCAGGGCGGGGACCCGGGGAGAGCACACGCTGCCGGCTCCAGGCGGCTTGGAGCAGACTTTCCCCGCCCTTGCCTCCGCCTCGTCAGCCGGCCCGGGCCCTGGGCGCGGGGTGCTGCCCCTCCCGCTCCGCGCGCGGCCAGGCGCGGCCGGGAGCCACCGTGCCCTGCGCCTCGTGCGAGCGCGCGGCGCCCGGGCCCCCGACTCAGCTTCTCCCGAGGCCCAAGCCGCGCGCAAACTTTTGCTTCAGTGCCCGGCGCTCCTCCCCGGCACGTGAAGCCCCTAGGCGCCCGCGCGGTCGCCAGGGTGAGGACCGAGGCCCCGCCTAGAGGGCGGGGGACTGGGGAGGCGGCTGGCTTTAAATGGGGGCCGTCCCGCGGATCCGGAACACAGACTGCTGCGGGGGGAGCGCGGACCTCCTTTCCCCGCGCTGAGGATCGGCTGGGGCCGCCTCCAGGCAAGGTGGGGTGAGGCGCTGGAGGGGTGAGGGCAGGGATGGAGACAGGGGAGGCTCACGCCCTGGGGCGGGAGGCCGGGGCTCGGGAGAGCGCGCCAGGGTAAATGGGGTGCGCATGGAGATGTATATGTTGCAGTGTGCGCAGTGAGGGCCGGCGGGGCAAAGAGGGTGCACGCAGTGTGTGATTTTATGGTGCTGTGCATGCGGGGTCAGCGAGTGTGCAGGCAGGAGTCGGTGGGTGTACACGGCTCTTCTGTGGGTGTGCACGCAGAGTGAGTGGTGCCCGCCGTGTTTGAAGTATGATCACAGTGGGAGTTAGTTGTGCATAGCTGTTTCTGGGGAGATGCACGGGGCTCCCTCCGTTAAGTATGCTTGGCTGTGTCTGGAGGTGTGCATGGGGCCAAGGTATGCGCGCAGGATTCTGGGGGTGTGCACCAGGATGGAGTGTGAGTTCTGGGATGCCGGATGCTGCGTGTGTGCACGAAGGGTCATCGAATGTGCAAGCTGGAGCGAAGGGTCAGGCTTGGTTTACGAGGGTGCCCCAGGATGTCCGGCATGCCGGCCCAACTCGGACTGCTACATGTGCGCGTGCGCGACCGCGGTGGTGCCCGCGCGGCCCCCGCCTGACCCTAGGTTTGCTCCCCTGACAGTTCGCCCCAGAAAGCGGGTGCCGCGGGCCGAGATGCCCCTTCGGGACCTGGTGCTGCGCGGTGGTTGCTGCTGGCCCTCGCTGCTGCTGCATTGCGCCCTCCACCCGCTCTGGGGCTTCGTGCAGGTGAGCGGTGGCGCCCGCCGAGCGCTTTTGGAGACCACCTGGGTAGGACCTGGTTGGGGCGGGCGTGTCACTTCACTCGACTCCAGCTTGCTGCAGCCAGCCGCCCCTCCGATTGGCCCCGGGGAGAGTTTGGGTAAAGAAAGGATGCTAGGCCCTCGCATACTCTGCCCCCAAGAGATAAGAAGCTCCAGAGGGAGGCTTCAGTAGTGGCTAAGGCCTTTAGGACAGGGCCTTGGGACAGAAAGGGCTTAGGGAATACCTTCTTCATGATAACATTCTGTTGCAGGGAAAAAAAAAAAATGTAGAGCTTTTACAAACTTAAAAAGAAAAAACATCCCAAGAATATACATCCTTTATTTCCAACCAGAACCACTAGTAAACTTCAAATTAGCCTTCTTAATTTGGACTTCAACACAAAAGGGCTGTGTTTCTCGTAGGGAGTGGAGTTGGGGTATGGACAGATTGTATGTGGTGACCAACATGGAGAATGTAAGAAAAAAGGATCCATCTGTAAGGACTGCCAGAGGATGGAATCCTCACCAGAGGTCCCCTGGCCCCCAGGGCAGAGACCAGGGGAACAGCAGCTGGAGTTTCCTCTGTTAGGACCAGAGAGAGGATTAGATAGGATGGTTCCTAGCACCTCCCAGAATGTACAAGGTCAGTGGGACAGTGGAGTGGCCAAGAGGTGGACTTTGGTGTCAGCTCTGGGTTTTGAGCCCCAGCTCTGCCCCTTACTAGCTAGGCAACTTTAAGCTGTGCCCTTAACCTCTCCGGGCTCTGGTTTCTTCTTCCCCACTGTGCTTTATAAGCAGTTGATGAGATAAAGCAAGTAAAGATTACTCAGCACAGTGCCCAGGCCATAATAAACTCTAACTGGTAGCTGCTGCTGCCATGATCAATGTTAGTAATAGTAATGTCAGTTTTTTGTCTGGCTGGCCAAGTACTCTTACATCGTCTGTTCAACGTTTTCGAATTGTTAGTGGTTCAGCAGGTGCTGGAGGACACTTTTATTGTTTGGGGCATTGCAATACTCTGAGTTATTTGCAGCTTTGTGTTCTCCTGGTGGCATTTTGGGGTCTGGGGATTATTCATATGGTTATCTGAGTAGGGGATGACACTCCAAAGGAGAAAGGACAGGGTGAGGCTGCTTGCCAGTCTGCTGTGGTCCATGAGCCATCCCAAGTGATGGGGCCCTTCTGGGAACCAGCTTGGCCAGTTCCACTTGGATGGTGGTCTTGGCCACGGGGAGAGAACCAGGGGCTTGAATGCTGGACGGACCATGCTGGTGGGTTGGCCAGGGTAGAGCCCCCACCCCCAGCACCAGGCCTGTCTTCTGCTCTCTTCTCTGGCTTGCCTCTGTCTCACAATTGTTTTCCTTTCCGAATTGACAGCTTTGTTTAATGTGTGAAACAACAGTTATTAAACTCAGCTGTGCTTCCTCAGGATGCAGGATTTTGTCACTTCTAAACACTCGGGCGGTTTGGGACCAGCTTTCCTCGTTCAACTTTTAGTTGAAACTCAGATGTTAGGTTGATTTCATTTTTATATTCATTTGTTTACAGTTTTCCATAAGACTTTTCACTAGTGTGGAGAACAACAGAGATGTCCATCTCTGAGGCTAGCATTCCACCGTGTGAACCAGCAGGATTGAAACAGGAGACCCACCGCCTCCCCACCACCACCAAAAGAAATAATTTTGTGAAAGTAGCTCAGTTTTTTAACAGTGTCCTTCAGCCAGGCAGTACTCACACAAGTGTGTCCTTGCTTATGTGTGTGTGCGTGTGTGATGCTGTTATGCAATGCAAATCAATATTTGTGCAAATCAGTTTGAAAAGGAATCCTCTAGACAAGTAGAATGGGTAAAATCTTGGCTGGAGGCTCTGGAAAAATTAGTCTACGAATGATAAGGACTGAGAATCCAAGGGAAAAGGGTGTTGGAATGGATGGGTGGATCATTGGATTTTTAAGCAAAACAGCTGAATCTGAGGAGACAGAGGAGAAGAGGAAAGATGGGAGCGCATGAAGCCATGCATTCCCCTTGACGTGGAGAGATTAAAATCTGTCAGGTCACAGGAGTTTCTCCAATATAGAGAAAGAACTCAGAGCGATCTGTGCTTTCAGGAGCGTTTTGCCAGAAGAATCCCCTGAAGCTGTAAAAAAAAAAGAGTGAGACCAACATAACAAAGTCACATAATTAATAGGATAATTGGTGAAGCAAGAGACCTGGGGTCTCCGAAGCACCAGGTTCCTACCTTGACATTAGCCCAAAGCCTCTGGCTGCTGCCGAGTTGATAAGAAACTTAATCATTAAAGTCAGATGACATTTAAATTGCTGCAAGGTTGGTGGGGGCACTGTTAGCCTCCCCCCTTTTCTCTTTAATGTGTCTGGAATTGAGCTTTTGAGCTTTTGTGATTTAGGGTTCTTCTAAGTTCACTTCTAGATGATTCCTTTTTTTGCAAGCGAAGAGGATGACAGGCTGGCAGATTTATTAGGTGTGACGGGAGTGTGTCTCATCAAGTTACTGTGGTGCTGGCCTGTCTCCATAAAAGATGCCAGAAGCCATCATCTCTGTGGGCGTCCTAAAGCCATCGTCAGGGAGACAGACTCTGATCCGGGCATCTGAGTCCTTATGTGCTGACAAGGTGCCACCCCAGACTCCAGTGATGCTGACCTGCCCCTCTGGCCAGTCACTACAGCTTTGCTTATTAACTCAGTAGCATTTATTGGGCACCTACTGTTTGCCAGGTCCTGTGTTAAGTGCAAGGGACTTGGTGGTCTCTGCCCTCGTTGCATTGACAAGCTGGCACTGGAGAGATAATTACATGAGTAATTATCGGCGAGAGTGCTCAGCAGGAGCAAATAGCTTAGAGATGGGACCTGGTGGAAGTGACAGAGAAGTCTCACAGGTATAGTACTTCAGCTAAGGTGTGAGCAAGAAGAAGTCAGGAGCCAGGGTGCAAACGTGAGTGGAGTGTCCGGGCGGAGGGAATAGCTCCGAGGCTGGAAGAGAGATGCCAAGGCCCCTGTTGTAAGCCACTAACATCGTGTCTTGCAGTTTGGACTTGATCCTGAGAGCTATGAGGACTGTCAAAGGTTTTAAGCCAGAGATGACAAGATTTCAGATGGGCATTTTAGAAACCTTAGTCTAGCTCCAGCAGGAAATATGGGTTCTGGGAGGGGGCCAAGGTATGGGACAAAGGGGCTGGTGAGGGTAACGTTGTCTGATTCAGCAAGTAAAAATACAGGACATCCAGCTAAATCTGAATTTCAAATAAATAACAAATTGTTCTTTAGCATAAGTATATCCCATACAATACTTGGGACATACTTATACTAAAAAAATTAGTTGTTTATCTAAAATTTGGCAGGCTGTCCTGTGTTTTGCCTAGCAACCTTACATGAGAGGCGAGGGCTGGCCGGTAGAGCTAGGATGGTGTCTTGCTTTAGGGTGGTTGCAGTGGCAATGTAGAGAAGTGGATGGATTCGAGGACTGTTTAGGAGGCAGCATCCGCTGGATCAGACAGCTGAACCGATTGGCCAGGAGTGGAAACTGGCAGCCACGGAGCACTGTGTTGCCCAGACCATAGTGGCAGGTACCAAACCCAGATGACTGCAGGACCTACCTGTGCCTCAGGCTTCTGGCCCCAGGAGGACACTGCAGAGCAGGGGTGGAAAGGCAGGCGACGGCAACACTGGAATGAAACGTGGCCCCAGGAAGTCATGATACCAGCTTTGGCTCTGTGGGCAAGTCAGTCACCTCTTGGGGCCTCTGCTCCTTCTTAGTTGAGTCCAGCTAAGAGCAGGAGACTTCAGGGGGCAAATTCTTCTCCTTTTGAGACTCCCCAGGATATAAACCAACCAAACCAGGTGTTGAGACAAGCCTCTGGTACTGAGGTTTCTTTATCGGTCTAAATGCAGCACTGCCAGTCCAGAGAACCCCGAAGTGGGCCCAGAGTTGGGGGACGGGATCCGATGTTCGCCGCTGGAGGGAGGATCCTCTCCCGACACACCTTTTCTCTGAGCACCGGCTGACTACTGGCCCTGTGCACCTCTGGGGATTGATTGCTCACCCCCACTGAGCCTGTTGGTGGCAATACCGACCTCTCCCGCTCATCCTCATGGTGAAATGAGATCCCGTCTCCCGTGGCTGACACACGGGATGGCTCAGGAGCTCACACTTGGCCAGGATTAATAAAGCACAGACCTACCTGCCTACCAGTTCCGAGATGCTGCCAGCTTAGTCGAGGGGAGCAGATATTACAAAACAGTGGGAAAGGCACCCCAAAGAGAAGGGTTTACAAAGTGAAGAAGCAGCACTGGGCAGGTCGGTCTAATTTGGGGGTGTGTGGGGTTCAGGATGCCTTCCCTGAGAAGGCTGAGTTTGAAAAGTGAATAGAAGTTGGCAAGTGGACAAAGGGTCTGAGTAACCGACGCTCAGTGGCGGGAGGCTCAGCAGCCACAGGCTTGCACTGGGCCAAACTCCAGTGCGGCGCCCAAGTGGGATTCAACATCCCCCCCTCCCCAGGGAGAAGGATGGCCAGCCCAGACTGGACACTTCCGTGATGATGATTGGTTAAACAGTCGTGCTGGCTCCCTTTTGAGTGGAGCCATCACACCAGAGACTGTAGATTTCTAAAACACAGTTCACTCCTTCGCTTCCTCCCCCTTCAGCCTTGAAACTTGGCCCCAGTCTCCTTGCCTATAATTTCATCACATTAAACTCTCTTATACATCTGTGCCCTTACAGCCTCTTGTGAAAATAGGTCATCGTATCAGGCCAGGTTAAACAAACGTGCTGCTCTTGAACTCTCTCGTGTAAATTGCACCTTGGGAAGTGGGACAGTAATTGCCTTGGCAATGGCATTGCTTGAAGTTCGCACACTTGATAGAGTTCAGTGGAGAAGCGATCTCAGAGGCCAGCCATTGAGAGAATGGAGCTTCGGAGCAATCCCCACAGTCTTAGAAGGTCAGAACCCAGAGGACAGGCTGGGCGATGGTGGAAGAGCCAACAATTGCTCTGGTGGAGAAGCCAGTGGCTTTGCCACTGAGATGTAAAGAGTTAATCGTCTCTGTAAAATCATTGAGAAAAGTCCCACCATCTGAGGTTATGCTCTTCCCAGTGGGAGATCAGATTGCCTTTCAGAGTCTGAAACAGTCAATGGTCCTTTGAAAACGCTAAAAGGTGGTGAGCAGGAGCTTCTTGGCCTCACAGACATTAGTCAAGGCTATAAATCAGTTCACCTCCTGCTGTCATCCCAGGGGCCATTACCCAGCCTGTTCACATCTGCCAATTGCATCTGAGCCCCGAGGGCCCTCTCTGCCAGGCCTGGGATGCTGTGCAGCAAAGGGACTGCATTGGCCTTTAAAGGCAGATCACATGGGGCTAGGTGAGGGGAAATTGGGGTTCTGGGTTTCTACTCACTAAAATGACAACCAGAGAAATTAACCACAGGCGTCACTGAGGTGGGGGGTGACCACCAAGCCTTTCCTCCGTGCCTTTAAATCAGCTTGCTCCCTAAGACGGGCACAAAATGCTAGACTCGACGATTTATGACCATCTGCCTTAGGGAGGGACGCTGGCAGTCAGGCTAACCCAGTCTAAACGCTGGCCATACATTAGAAGTTTAACCTGGGAAGCTTAAACAACATGCTCATCGTGCCTGGCTGCA
>CM053509.1:5695553-5734385 GCA_028627145.1 Eidolon dupreanum
CTGCTGTAAACAGTTATGTGTACTCTGCAGTGCCTGGTATACAGTAAGTGCTCACCAGGTACTGTACCAGCTTCTGTGGTCTCCACAGTCACAGATCAAGGAAGAAGGATGACAGAGGAGGGGGCAATGCTCCTCTTGGGAGAAGAGAAAGGTCGAGATACCTCAGAGAAGGTTTTCAGTGATGGTGACGCCTGAGGTGGGTTTTGATGAATGAATAGGAGTATTCCAGTGGGGTCATGAGTGATAGAACAGCAAACTGTCCTTCAATAACACTCGCTGTCACTTCTGTAATTACCATCTCATTTTGCCTTTCAAAGGTTATGAGGCACGATCCCCCAGCTGAGTTGGGGTTTGCTTCCCAGGGTGGCTACTGCTGGGGTCTGAGGAGGTGTGGGCTGTATCCCAGGCCGGGGTGTGATTGGCGCCCCCTGGAGGCACAACACAGCAGCTCTGGCTAGGTCCCTTGAGTTCTAATCTTATCAAGCCTCCAAAAAAATGGCCTCCCTAGCACAGGAACCTGAGGGGACAACAGAGTCAAAAGATAAAGAGAAATGTTGCAAAACACCAAAGGGTCATAAGGATGGTTAGCATATTTCTTTAAACGTTTTTAAAAATTCCGTAAGGCCCAAAGTCAGAGGCCATACATTCAGAGCAATCCTAACACCTAAAATATTTAACTTTACCCTTCTCATTGGCTGTACTATGTGATTTCAGTTTGATAATTCAAAAGCAGAAAGAGTAAACTATCAAGTTAAAGTCCTAAATAAGCACACGATCGGGCACACAGCGGGAAGGGACATGTCAAGCCAAAAGCTCGGGGTGTCCTGGAGCCTAGGCCGAAGCAGCAGGACGCGGGGAGGCGGGGCCCAGGCGCCACAGCTCCTCCCATCCTGAGCCCCTCGGGCGTCAGTGCCCGCACTGCGAAGCAACCTCCAAACGGTAATAATGTCACCAAACAACAGGCATAAGCCCCGGCCAGCACTGCGCTCATCTCCGCATCTCCTCATCACTTCCCAAGTGGCTCCATGGTACAGATGAGGAGCCCGAGGTCCTAAGGGGTTAAAGGAACTGCCCGCGGGGGCCCAGCCGGCAGCAACGGAGCCAGAATCTGTACCCAGCGCCCAGCACCGCGATGCAGAGCACGGCCCTGACCGCAGCTCCGTATCGGTGTCACTGGGAATTCCAGTCTGGCCCTGGGCTGAGGACAGACCTGCTCTTCCTGTCTGCCCTTCCTCGGGGACGCCCAGAATAGAGCTGTGGTGGGGTGTGCCTGGGCTCTCTGAGGACAGAAGGACAGATGGACAGAAGAGTCTCACGACCCTGTGATTCAGGGGCAGACCTGGCCCTGGAAAGCAAGGCGACGTGTTGCAGTCTCCCGGGGACACGGCCAGTCCAGTTCCTAAGTGTTCCGTGGTCGCCTGCTGCGTGTACAGGCTCTGTAGGTACGGAGACAGGTGAGACCCAGGCTGTGCCCACAGGCTGCTCACCTGAGCGGGGCGGGTATGTGAATGGCCGTTATGAGGTAGGTAGGTTACGGCCAGCAGCCTGGTGTGGGCGCCCAGTGGGAGTCACTGGTAACCCTGATGGGGACACCACATGTGATCCGAGAGCTTGCTGCAGTGGGAGGGGATTTTAAGAAACAGAACAAGAGGGGCACTCCTGGCAAAGGCCCACCTGGGCGCCAGGTAACCCAGGCGACATGGGATATGAGGCTGGAGGGAGCCATGGGCTGCATTTGTCCCACTGGGCCGAGCAGCTTGCCTGTGGCTCAGTAGTCACTGGGAGGTATGGAAGGGTTTGAGGAGTGTGCAAATTCCCCCTGGGGCACTGCCAGACAGTGGGATGCTAGTCCCCTCGAGGACCCCCGCCCCCTTTCCCCTCCCCTCAGAGACAAGCGAAGCATCTTTTTAATAAGCTCAGGCTCTTCCAAAAAACACAGTCACTTCTGCCTCTGCCGGGCACTCGTCCTGCAGAAAGTGCTGCCTGCTTCAGCCGAGGAGGGCAAGGAGAACGTATGTGGGGGACAAACTCACACCGACATACCTGACCGGCAGTGTTGCCTGTGGCCTGCTGAGCTTTGCTTCAACAGGGCTAGGGGTCGCCCCGGAAGGAATGTGGGCGCGTCACCCTCACCTCCACTCAGAGCAGCCAGAGGGGCCTCCTGTCCGCCCTCCATCCCCATCCACAGGCTCCAAACTCCCGGTTCCGGGGTTTGTTAGTGGTCTGGAAAGGCACAGAACTCATCCTAGAAGCCTCAGTTGACCCCTTTCAGAGATGTGGGCGGGGCTCCCGCCAGGGGTGTGGGCGGGGCTCCTTCCAAGGGTTGGGGCGGGGCCCGGGAGCAAATGGAGCTGGTTGAAGCACTCCAGGACAGCAGCAGTGGGAGCGGTTGGCACCTCTCAAACAAGGGCGAGGGGAGGTGCCACGGGAACCTGGAGAACCGAGGGACTCACGAGGGGCTGATCAGTGGGAGCTGCGGTTCACTGGCCAGAGGTGCAGCCCCCAAGCGGGAAGGGAGGGGGAGGAAAGGCCCCAACCTCCCCCAGGTCCTCCTGCCTCCTGAGGCAGACCACCACTGGCAAACCAGGAAACGGGGGCGCCCAGGAGGCGCGGTCGTAGGCGTCAGTGTCTGGGGGCCCGGGATGGATGGGGGCGGAGGACGGGGACTACATCACAGTCCCTTTTCTGCCCTAGCACCGTGATCGGCTTCCTGCCCTGGGCCTCTGCCCGAGGTCCTCATAATCCGGAAGGGGTCATCCCAGCACTGGGGGACAGACATTCAATGACAGGGGGCTCTGCTCAGGGGCAAGCACCCCCAAACCCCACTGGAAGGGAGGCTTGAGCGAGGGAGGGGGAAGGAGGCGGCGGAAGTTACTGTGGGGGGTAGGAGAGCAAGCCCGCCACCCCGGGCTGACCTCTGCTGGGCGTGTGGGACAGCTCACCCACGTGCAAGCCGCTGTCTGTCTGCATTTTTCTCCAGGGCATATGTGCGATTTCTTGCTCCAGGCCAATTCTTTATGGTTAATAATTTATCTGAAACATGCCTTTCTCTCGGGAAACAATGGCATTTCGTGTCACTGTGAAACCATTCAAAGGAAAAATCAGTGATAAACCCTGCTTTAAAAAAAAAAAAAACTGCCATGAGTCCCCAGGGACGGACCTAGTGATCTTGGCTTAGTGATCCTGGTGAAGGGCCGAAGCACAGCCTTGTGGGGCCGGCCTGCTGGGAGGATGGCGCTAGAATCAGCTGGGGTAGGAAGGAGGCGATGATTCTCGGGGTGCCGCCTTGGTTTGGCAGGGGTTGTGTGGGCCGCTGCAGGAGTGGGGGGAGACTAAGGAGCAGGCGGGGAAGCAGCACCCCTGGGCCCTCCCTGGATGACGACCTTGGCGGGAGGGGGCTCCATTCAGCACTTCCTGCTCACACTCTGTGACCCGAACTTCATCCCTGACACTCAAAGTCCAAGTTCTGTGCTGGGCGGTGGGATGCTCAGGGGCCTCCAGGCTGAGGGAGCCCAGAGGAGGGGCGCCTCACCCTGACCTGGGGCCCGAGAGGTCTCTTGCAAGGGGGTGCATGTTAACCAGGCCAGGGGCTGAGAGGGGGTGCGGCTCACAGCAGGACTAACCTGTGCTTGGTCCCCAAGTCCCCTGACAACTGCTCCAAGCTGCAGAGGGTCCCCAGCCATGGGAGCCTATGAAGGTGGCATTTCAGTGGCCTTGTTGCCAGGAGCTTGCTGTCAACGGCTTCTTTATCCACAGGCACAGGATGCTCAGGCCCCAGAGCCCCCCCACACCCCCAGGCCTCCTCCCACCCCTAAGCTGGTATACACAGGTCTTCAGAAGCCTGGAGGCATTTGAAGATCCCAGCCCAGGGTGACTGGCCACCCGCGCTGTTCTTGCTCTCCTTACCTGTAAAACGAGGGCCCGCCCGGTCTTAGTGCAGGACCACTGCCACTAGGTCAGTCCACTGCTGAGCGGAGCGCTTGGCTGGGCCCGGAGCCCGACCATGTTTGGTGCAGGGGCTTCACTGGGGGAGCTTCGGGCACAGTCCCTGCCCTCAAGGAACACCCCCTCTGCGGGAGACGTGGGTGTTATCAAACAGCACCCCTCCCTCTCCAGGGACCCCGCATTACAGTGGGAGGGGAGCAGCTGAAGGGAAGACCAAGGCTCTGTGAGCAACGACAGCCTCTGTCCAGGGCTAACGTGCCCCTCAAACAAGCAATGACCAGTGCGAGCCGTTAAGATGAGGCTCCAAGATGCCCACTGCCCGGGGAGGGAGCCCCACGGGCCTGTGGACACTAAAGGGTGAAGCCAGCCACCAGCCACGCCCTCCATGCAGAGAAGAGCCCTGGGTGTGGAGAGATGAGGCCCACCCCCTCCCAGTCCTCTCCCTGGAGCCGCCCCGACAGTACAAGCTCAGGAAGAGCCCCTTGCCTCCTCTGGCCATCCGTGGCTCAGGTCCCTCACCTTCTGCCATCGATTTGCCATTAAGCCGGTTGACAGCCACTTCCTTCTAATTTACAAGGTATTGGCTGAAAGACCACTAAAAGGCACAAGAACAGTTTGGCCCATCCTTTGGGCCGTTAATTGCAGACGATAAGCAGGCGTGCAGCTCCCAGGGAGCGAGCTCAGGCCACGTGCATGATGGGGCTCTGGTGTCGGCAGCTTTCCGAGGCTGAGCTGCTTGTGGTCGTACGGGCGCTTCTGAACCCCCAAGTCTCTTCGGTGGTGCCTTGGAACCCAGTGACTGGCCCAGGGCTGCGCAGCAAGTCACTGCTGGTTCATGATATTTATTGAGCATCTACTGTGTGCTGGGGACTAGACTAGGCACTGGGATGTAGAAATAAACAATGCTGAGTCCCTTCCCCACTCCCCACCCCAACCCCCCACCCCCACCAGTAGAGGAAGCAGATTAAATGCACAGACCACCAGAAAATTAATAATTGAGGTGTTTTTAAAAACTATGAGGGCTATGAAGTTGGGAGGAAACTCAGAGTAACGAGGGAGAGAAAAAGCGGAGGGTGGCAGAGGGCTTGCTTCACCTACCCAAAGAGGAGTAGAGGGCTACACATGCCTAGGGGGGTGGGCGCGCTTTTTGGTTAGAAAGTATGGTTAAGTCTTTATCACCTTCTAATCCATTATCATCTTTTAATTTAACAGACTTTCATGGGGAGCAGGAGACAAGGGTGCATGCATCCTCTTTTTGGGGGCTCCTTAGAGCTAGTCTTTGCCTCCAGCTTCCCCAGCAGAGCATTAGGCTGAGGTTGGGACCTGTCACATCCTTGTCACCAGGACCCAAGAGGGGTGCCTGGGTCCTGGCCCTCCCTGCCCAGGCCAGACGGGCTGGCAGAGGCAGCTTCTGCAGAGGCTGGAGCTGTCAGCAGACAACGCGGAGTGCCCGCAGCTTGCTAGACCAGGGGTGGAGGGCAGGTGGGAGGACCCACCCTTGGACAGGCAGGAATCCTGGACACGGCCAAAAGAAAGCTCACTGCCTTTTCTCTTGGTTTTAGGAGCCATGCCGTGTAGGGCGCTATTTGTAGCCATCTCTGTCGGCGCCAAGGTGGAAATGCCTTTCTTTGGTTTATTGGGACCGGTCCTGGCTGGCTCCCAGCGCCACGGAGCTGGGCTGGGTCCTAGCAAGTCTCCCTAGGCTGTGCGGAGCCCTAGGGTTGCACATTAGGTAGGAGGTCTGCAGACTGAGGGACGATGGCTGCTGCTGGCCAGCGGGAGCCGCTTCCCTCTGACCGTCCCAGCAGCAGTCCCGAGAGCTAACAAACACTTACGGAACGCTTACTGTATGCCAGAGGCTCCTCTAAGTGCTTGACCTGCTTTAACGTATTTAATTCTCGCAACAAGCCTATGAAACGGACACCGTTATCGTGTCCGTTTTAAAGACCAGGAAACTGAGGCATGGAGAGGTTAAGTGGTTTGCCCAAGGTCACACGGCTAGAAAGTGGCGGAGCCTGGGTTTACTGGGCCGTGACCTCTGCCTTTCAGCACTTCCACAGTGTCCCCCTGAAGTGCTATGCTTGGGGAAAGGACAGTGTGGGACAGGGGTGCAAGGTGGAGCCATCTCCTGCTGTAGAGACAACTCCAGGAGCCCTGGGCTCCAGCGAGTCCCGGAGACTTCAGGAGTGGGCTAGGCCGCAGCCGGGGTCCCAGAGTGGCTACCCCGCGAAGGAGGGGAGCCCTGGGCAGTTGCCCTCTCCCCTCATCGTGCCCAGGCTTTGCGATGCCGCTGGTGGGGCTGGACAGGCCAGAGGTGCCTTCTCCGCTGGGCGGAGCCTCTGCCTGGGCCGCCCGTCCCTTCCAGGCTGAGAAGCTGGCTGAGCCACGAAGAAGGCCCAGGGCTGCCTCCTGCCACGTCCCCAGTGTCCCTCCAGCCAGGCTTGCTTCCCACTGAGCCCCTCTTTCCTCTAGGGAATAGAAAGGGGTGCCCTAGTCAGCAGCCTGGCTTTCGAAACCTCCTGTCTCCCATCTTCTCCTGGCAGAAGGAACCCTGCTGATTTCCTGCCTTCATCTAGAGGGCGGAAACTCTGTGCCCCTCAGGCTTCGCCAGCCCCCCTCACCTCTTCGTTTTCTGGCCTGCCAGGCCCTTAAGCCTCATCTCCCCCACCCAGAACCTGTTACAGTAGATTCTTCAGACCCAGCCTAACACCGAATATTGATTAGGGAGGAAGGCAGTGTGGGTTTGGGCCTGGAAATGTTTACCTGTTAATATTTTCTGGAGTCCTGATTCCGATGTCCTTTCCCCACTCACATATTGATGATAAATTTACGAGTCTCCTTGAAGTCCATCGGGGGCCTCATGTTGGGGAACATGGATCTCACTGTAAGAAAATGTGCACACACTCTCTCCAGTTTCCCAGGCCATGCAAACTCACCGAGTCTGAAATCAAGCCCACCCAGCCAAGTCAGAGCTGCTCGAGGCCCCTGGAAAGGAGTGGGTGGGATAGGAGGAGGCATGAAGGGGACAGAGGGAGAAAGGCAGAGGTGGGCTCAGAGTCGGTCATTCCCATGAACTGTCATAAACAAGGTAACTCGTCTGAGCCCTGCAGACCTGGGGGTCTCGGATCCCAGAGCATGGGATGTGCTGGGTGAAAGCAAAGCGAGACTGGCTCCTTGAAGGCCTGAGAACCTCCAGGCGCTGGGGGGAGGAAGGCTTCCCAAGCTGGCTGGACCACGGGCTCATTTTGGGGCAATGCTGATGTAACAGAGAAACGTCTGGACCAGGGCTCGGTAGCCGTGGGTGGTGGTCCAGGCCCTGCTATAAACCAGCTGCGGATCCCGGGGCAAGTCACCGCTCTCCCTAAGCCTCAGTTTCCCAATGAAATGAACCTCTTAACTCCAGGCCTAGCTTCTTCAGGGGACCAGAAAATCTGTGGCCGAGAGTGCCTTGCACAAAGCATGACACACCGTGGGGGAAAGGGTTGGTTCACATCTCGCATTTCTAGAAGCCACAGTGACTGGGCCTGATGCCTAGACCAAGTGCACTTGGGTTTCTTTGTGAGTTTCGTGAGCTGCTTCTGCTTCAAGAGAAAAGGGAAGGGTTAACAGATTTGATCTCAGGGTGTCAGGGTGTTGTCTGAGCTGGCCTGATAATCCCACCCCATGAAACTACTGATAACCACCTCCCAGAGCCTCCCTCCCTAAACCAATTCACATAGGCTTTATCCCATAGGCATCAAACTAGTCACCAAGTACTAGTCCTTCTGACACTGGGTTTGGGGAGGCTCTGGGGACATTTGAGAAGGCAGAAGTGATCAGTCCTCGGGCTTTCAACGATGACTATAAACATTCAGTTTAGATAAGACACAACAAAGGCCAGTTCAGGCTCAGCCCCAGCATTACCAGGGACACAGGAGGTATCTGAGCTACAGCCCCACGGGCTTCCGATCCACCCAAGAGACAGCAGGACTGTGGCATGGAGTCGTGCTGCACAGCACTTATGGCCTGGATCAGGAGGCCGTGGCCACTGAGGAACAGGGCTGGGAGCTGGAGCCCTTCTGAGCCACTCAAGAGAGGAGGTGGGAGTTGGGCCAGGCCAGAAGGTACTATTTCAAATTCACTTGCTCAGCAAGTGAGCAAGAGCCCTCTCAAAGCTCCCCTCCCAGCCTTCCGGATTCCCTGTGTGCACGGAGGAGTGACTCTCGGGGCAGATGGCCTCTGGAATGAGCTTCAAATGGCTCAAGGCGAAGTGTTTGGGAACCACTAGTGTGCACTCATTTAGTTTGGACATTCACCACCGTCATCACCACCATCATCACCACCACCGTCACCACCGCCTGCTCATATCACTACCACCTCAACTCACCGTCACCACCACCATCACCACATCCACCATCATTATCACCATCCCCACCATCAGCTATACCGTCATCACCACCGCCACCTCAGCCCACTGTCACCACCACCAGGACCATCACTATCACCACCGCTTCCACCATCGTCACCACCACCACCTTCACCCGCATCGCAATTGCCACCACTTCAACCCATCATCGCCATCACCGCCATCCACTTCACCACATTTTCCACTTCCCCACGACAACACAGAGGCAAGACTGCAGAATCCAACAGCTGGCATATCTCCTCTGTTAACCATTGGCACCCCCAAATTTTCATCTTCACGACGGTTTGCTCATAATCAAAGATTTCAGTCGAAGCCTGACCGTACATCGTCCTAGGCTGATCATACTTGTCATGAACAATTCAAGCCTGTGGTCCCTGTTTCATTTTTAGTAGCTCCCCTCTTTCCTCTCCACTGTGCCTTGGTTTCAGTGACACATTCTATGGCACCCAACTTAAGACCGCATCCAGCTTCTGATTGACCCCCACAAAGCCAGCAGTCCAAGCATGCTAACCTAGAACCGCGCCTGGTGAGCTAACCGGTCGGCACGGCCCCCTCCCCCGCCAGGCATGGATAACTAATGATGTCCCTCCCATCTCCTGCCTCCCCTGCCCCTCCACCCCCACCCAGGAAACCCCTGAGAAAGGAGGAGAATGGCACCAGTGTTGCTGAGTATCCCATGACGTCCTCGGACAGCAGCAAAGGCGTGGACGTGAACAGCGCCGTGGTGTGAGCCTGCTGGCCGGAGGGGCACCTCGGTGGCACTAGTGGTCACGAGCTGATACTGAGCTTGTCCAGACTTCATCGCCTTGCTGGCCCCGAGCCTCCCGAAGGAGAAACCATCCTCTTCCCAGCCTTGGCCTTGGTCAGCCCGCGGGCAGGGGCACCGCCGACCCCGGGCCGAGCGAGGCTCAGTGCATGCCGCCCAGGGCAGTGCAGCCGTCCGCGGCTCCCACATCTCTTCCTCGTCCTGCGTTTGGTCCGCTGTCTCCCAGCTGCCGCCTAAAGCATGCACTCTGTCAAAGGCAGAGGGTCTGTCTGTCTGCTGGGGAGGAGGCATCCCCCTTTAGCCAAAAGAAAGGTGATCTAGGGGCCATCCCTCCTCAGAAAACCTCTCCTCCCGGCAGGAGGCCCTGCTGCTTCGTTGACCACGCCCTCCCGACAGGAGCCGTCAGCACAGCCATGAGACGTCCCCCTTCTAAGGTGCTTCCCACACATCTGTCTGTTGCCCCCATCTGCGATTGTCTTCAGTTTTCAGGGCCTGCCTCCTCCATCCTGTCCCCAGTGACACCCCAGGCCCCTGGGTCCTGACTCCTGACTCCCCGTCACGGAGGGCTATGAGCCTGACTTGCAAAGTCCCCTCCTGACCGGACAGACCAAGGGGCTCGTTTACATTCGGGGGGGAGCATCTGGCCTTGCAGGAGTAGAATAACTCACTGAACGCTAAGCCAAGGGCCCAGGCAGGACGAGGCCACGACATCTACTCTCAGACTGTTCCTCTCCCTGACCCTTTGGAACTGATGGATTTGTGTGAGCCAGGCCCTGCCTTCGTCCAGCAGAGGCCACAACTCGTGCCAAACCCACCAGGCCGGGCCAGTCCGCCTCCCTGAGGCTCCCCGGAGGCCCTGACCAGTAGCAGACTCTCCCGAGGACCCCCAGGCCTCCCATCATCCCAAAGGAGATGGCATTCTCCCAGCAGCTCCCTCAAATGTCTCTCTCTGGGGTCTTAAGTTCTAAAAGTGCTAAACCCTGCAGAGTGATTGGTGGACGAAGGGAAGGAGAGGGACCAGCGGGCACACCATTCGGCCCATGGGGACAGTGGCTCTGTGGCTTTGCATCGCCTGGTGGGTTGAGAAAACACTCCTGACCCCGTGATTCCCTCAGCACCCACACACTTGCTAGGAAGGAGCCAGACACATTAAGCGCTTCCACTCTGGGCATGTAGGAACTGAGCTAGGTGGACCCTGTCTGCCTCCCAAGCCACCACTGTCATTCTCTGAAGGGTTTGGGGCCACGGGTGAGACTTTCGCACCCTGGTGAGACTGACAGACTTAAATACAGCCCCCATCTGAGCTGAACCTTGACACATCCATTGTCCCAGAGCCCCTGTGCCCACATTGTTGTCCGTGTACCCCTGGCTTTCGGAGAAAGAGGGGACAAGGTGAGTTTCCCACGAGCCTAACCCAGGCCCTGGCCCCAAGTCGGTGGGTACAGGCTGAGCTCAAGCCCCGGGCACCCCGTCCCAGAAAGGGTTTTTCCTTTTCGCTTCTCCTTCTGTATGAGGACTTGTTTTGGGTTTGGATATAGGTTTTGCTTTCCCCACACACCTTCGTATGGCACAGTGCCACTGTGGCCTTCATCCTTGCCCCAGCCTGGTGACCATGTCACAGTACTCCTGGTTGTCCTCATTTCTCTCGAGGGATACACAGCAGGGTGACAGACAGGGTAGAGGATGTGAGTCCACAGCAAGGCACACCCCCGTGCAGGGCCCTCTCCCCACCACCTGCACCTCCTAGAGTCCCCTGCCTGTCCCCTGAGCAGATCCCAGACGGGACCTTGGCCCTAAGCACATGCCATCCTGAGCTCAGAAGGTGAGGCACTTTTGGCTGGAGGGGAAGATCTTGGCTGAGGGGTCATGGGGTGCTGGGCATCCAGCCTGGGGAGACATCAGGTGGAGCAAGTACAGACACCTTTTCCCATATGTGCTGGTCCTACCTTCCCCCAACGTAGGTTTAAACCTAAGAGGCCCAGACCCGTCCCCAGGAAACCATCTCTATCAGGCTCTGGGGCCCGTATCTCCGTCCCTGGGGACGCAGCCAGGGCTCTGTGGAAAGCTAACCTTTGAGAGTAAATTCCCCCAAATTGAGTCTCTAAAATCTCTTCTCACCCAGCCAGTGAAAATCAAGAGAAGAGCCCAGTTTTTTTTTTAAAGGATTCACTTGAGAACCCCCCAAACCACGAACCAGCCATTCACGTGTGCAGCGAGAGAGCCCCACTGGGTTTCAGCTTAAGTGACAGAAGCGTCCATAAAACCACACCAGCTTGGTATCTGAGCTTAAAACTTTTCCTTAAGGATTACATCTGCTGCCCCTAAACAACCCGATTCTCAGACTAGTTCGAACTTTGAGGCTGAGGACGAAATGAACATTCCTTCTCTGCATTTTCTCAAGTAGCTATTTTTCAGCCATGTCTCTGAGTTGAGCCCAAAATATAGAGTTTCCAGGTGTTCCTTAGAAGCTTCTAAAACAAGTTTTAGAAGAAAGACTATTAGCTGTAAAAAAAATATAGACATTATATACAGTTATATATATATATTTAAAGAGATATCAGTATATATCCAAAATTACAGCACTCTCTGAATCTTTACAGTGTGATTTAAACAGCCCAGGTGTGTGTGATGACTAATGCATGAATGTAAGTATCTGAGATCTGCCTTCTTAACAACGAGCTGAGTGTATATTGGGAGATAGCTCCTGTTCCTTGGGGTTCTGTCTCAATGGACAAATAGACACGTCAGTGCCATCTTGTCCCCCAGGAGCCAAGGATGTCAATTTCATGCTGAGACTTTTCACGGGATCAGGGCCAGCAGCACTGGGGTGCGGGCTGTCTGTACTTACAAAGAAGGAAGCACCATGCCTTTTTTATTTTCAATAAAACTATACTTATAAAGATGGCTGCCAGTTGTCATTTGTGGCAGGGGCTTGGCTCCGGGCAGGGGTGGGAAGGAGAGAGCGGGTTGAGTGTAGGGTGTGAGTCTCCCTTGAGGACCCGTGAGGAGCCCAGGTGTGGGCTGGATACCTCGCTTGCATTGTTTCTGTACGGTTTTATCTAATACCCGAAGGCCGGCATTTATGAGGATTCTAAGGTACCAATCCTGCCTTCATGCCCCTACCCTGCCACCTTGATCCCTGATTCGATTGAGAACAGGGTGACCTACCATTCTGGTTTGCCTGAGACTAGGAAGTTTTCCCAAAATATGGGATTTTCAGGGCTAAAACCTGGAAAATGTCAGGCAAATGGGACAAGCCAGTCGTCCTAATCTGACAAGTGCTCACAGAAATCCTGAGGGCCGTGGTGGGGGGAGGTGGGTTAGGCCTGCAGCCAGCATCGGGCCTTCTGCTACGCCCACACCCGTCTGACCTCAGCGCCCACCCTCTTCCTCCAGTGGGTCTGCAGCTCCCACCCCACACCCGACCAGCTGCTCGGAGCACCGTGCTGTGTGGCCTGCCCTGTGCCCCCAGCAAAGGGAACCCGAAGGGCCTGGCCTGCCCCAGGCTCCCTGACCCCTGGAGGGCGTGGAGTGTGGGCCACCTCCCAGGGCCTCTGGTCTCCTTTCCCAGCCTCGCCAGAAGCAGCCCTCCTTCCCCACGCCCCTGGAGAGACGAGGCTCCCGAAACGGCGGCCCCTGCAGCATCATGGTTCCCACCCGAGGAGCGAGGAGACAGGTCAGAGATGGAGTGTGACGGCCAAGGTGACACAGACGTTGGGAAACGGGGAGGGCCTGGGTTTGAATCCAGACTTGGGGGTCTTCACTCAGCCACTGGACACAACGAAGGGGGACCCCAATGCAGACTGTCATCCAACGGCTTCAGCGTTAGTTCAGTGGAGGCAATTGGGAGGGCCCTGTGTGCCCAGAATTGGGGGCTGGCTGTATCCCCAACCTGGGCCCCAGCCCAGGGGGATGGTCAGCTCAGTGTGGAGGCTCTGGGGGACGGCCTGTGTCCCAGGCATGGGGGGTCAGGGCAGGGGAGGGTGCTGGGGACATTCCCACCAAGGGCCTGGAGGTACTGGTGTCCCCACCATCCCCCAGAATTCTGCAAGCTGCCATTTGCCGAAACGTAGCACATGTCCTGGCATACGGTAGGCATGCAATGAGTGGCAGCATCATTGCTGTTATTGTCACTGCTGCCATTAATTAAAGGCTGCCCACTGGCCACCACCACTGGCTTCTGGTTCCACATAGAGGCTGGTGAGGATTTGGCGGGATACCTCTGGCCTTGTACACACTTCCGTGCTCCCCAGCCTGGCCAAACTCACGACAGCAAACCCCGAGGCCAGCAGGTCACGAGGCATGGAGCGGTGCCCTGTGTGTGAGACTCTGCCTCCTACAGGCTCCCTGGCTCAGGAACCAGGGCCAGCCTGGAAGAGGTGGGGGAGGGGAAGGGGCTGGGGTCCGAGCAGCCATGGCAGCAGACCCTTCTAGGCATCCCATCCCATCTCCACCTCTCATCTCTGGGGCTTTTGGCCACTTGTTCCAGCTCTGGTGACCAATGAAGCAAACAACAGTGCAAGCTCTGTCACCTGCCCCCTGGGCTGCCCGTCCACCGCACTGCGTCCTGCTGCTGCCACTGAGACGCAGGACACGGGCATCCCCAAACGGCATCCCGAGGTGTGGCAGAACCGCTGCCTCTGGGCGGCGGGTGAGGACAGAAAGGCCCTCCTGTGGGGCACCACGGCGGTCAGTCCTGGGAGGCGGAGTGAGCACTGCACGACTCCACGTGGTGGCCTCGCTGTGGCCTCACCTTGGGACATACTTGTCCACCCACCTCCCCTCCTCTCCCATCCCCCACGCAGGCACTAAGCGCCTTTAGCTTCTCTCCTCCTGCTTCCAAAGCCAGCTGCCAAAGTCCCCGCTGCTGCTTTGACGCCCCGTCTCCATCCCTGACACACACATGGGCGCCCAGCCTGGGCTGCGGGTGCCACAGCACCCGCCTTCATCCCGCGGATCCGACCTCTCGGCACCTCCTCTCCTCCTCCATCCTAACGAGCGTGATGACTCCCAAGCGCCTCCCAGGCCCTCCTTGCCCACCCATCTCCAGACCCGAGTTTGCCCTACTGCACGCTTCACATGCAGGACTCATGGCTCGCCCTCCGCCCCACCCCCACTTCCCCACCCCGACCCCGTCACCCTGTCATCTCCACGCACAGCCTCACGGCACACCTCTGTTTCTCAGCCCAAACCCTAACAGTCATCCTCTTTGCCTTGGACCAGTTCTATGAACTCATTCTCCCAAACACTTACGTCCACCTGCTTGACTCGGCTCCTGCCACCCCAGTCCAGGCCACTGTCACCTCCCGCCTGGACTACCCTGAGAGCCCTTGCCTAGGCTCTGGGCTTCCACCTCTGTGGCCCCCACAGTCCATTCCCAACAGAGGACTGCAGCATCTTCACAAAAACAGGTCGGATCGTATGTGAGTTCAAATTTGCCCACGACTATTTTCACACTTAAAATAAAAGCCACACTCCTTACCTGGGCTCACGAGGCTTGGGCCCTTCCTGACCCTTGTCCTCTGTCACCCCCTCTCCCAGCCCCCACTTCTGCCTTCGCCACCATGACCCTCCTACTGCTCCTCGCGTGTGTCAGCCCCCTCCCCGCTGGTTTCCCCACAGCCACTGTCCCCCACGGTGGCTTCTCGGGCCTATCCCTGTCATGCTCTAGTCTAGCACCTTAGTTCTTCCCCGCACCTGGGACACCTGTTGGCCGTGTGCACGTTCACTGACTTGCTCTTCCTGGGCCTGGAACAAGGAATATTTGTAGAATTAATTAATTAGTTAATTGTGGATTATGCATTTAATACCATACACATGGCATAAAGAAAAGAATATAGCATTTTATTTCACACAGCTATTCAGAGTCCCCACCTCATGAGGTGTGTGCTGGGGGAGGACAGAGTAGAAAAACCTAAACTTGCAAATTGATGGTATTTGGGCCTCTTCCGGTGTAACAAGTCTTTTTGGGGTGACTTGGTCTCTTTTGGACAGATTCTTAGCCCACAAGCCGTCTTTCAGGGCCTGTTCTGCTCTGGGAGGCACCCAGGCAAGCCCCTGGACAGGTGCGAGGTGTCCGGTGCAGGGGGCGCAGGGCTCGGACCACACGGGGTCATCGGGGTCCTGGCAGGGCCCCGACGCATTGTAGTTGGCCAGGGCTGCTTCTTCGCCAGGTGACTGCAGGGCTGTGCCTGGATTCTTCCAGCCTCTGAGGGTGACCAGCTGGCCCCCGTGGCTCCAGTTGCAAATGATGAGGCTGTAGTAGTCCCCTTCTTGTGACCAAAGGCTCTGCCCATCGTCCTCTCCGTCAGTACCAGCCATGGGGACGCTGGAACCTGCAGACTAACGCAGGCCGGGAGAGGGCTGTGAGAGCGGGGGGGGGGGGGCTTCCGATAGCAGCCGCCTCCCCCTGCCACGGCCGCCAAGAACTGCAGGCAGCCTTCCCAGAGGTCTGTGCGCCTCCACGGTCCGGGGCTCATCCAGGCATTTCAACAGCATCCTCAGCCAAGAGGGAAGGCGGACGCCCGCCCGGCCTCTCAGCCCTGCCCTGAATGTGTCTCCCTTTTCCTTTTGCCAACACTCCCTCAAAGTCCAGAAGAGGTGGCTCTCTGCTCTCTCGTCCTGTCTGACCAGCCCTCTGGCGACACCTGAACCTCCTGCTGCCCCATGCATCCGTGGAGCAGGGCTGGGGAATGGGGTTTCCTGGAGAAAAATAAAAAACATCATGTATTATTTTCAAAATATTATCCCCGTTACAGACACAGGATGTGTTCACACCACGTGAAGTCCAAAGGATAACAGAACACACCATATGGAGGAGGATTTCCCAGTTGCTCATTCAAAGAGAATCGCGGGGAGCCTGAGTCACCGCACGAAGCACAGCAGTGGGGGATGCCACTCTCAGAGTGGGAGCCAAATTCCCACTGCAAGCTGTGATTTCGCTTCAGCAAAACACCAGCTGTCACGCGGTATCCCAGTCTGAGCAGGAGATGGCTGCATGCGTGTCGGGCGCTCAGCACACCGCCCAGCGCGCCTAGGGGTGGCGAGTGCCCGGCAAGGTGAGCGGCTGCTCCCGTTCTGGTCCCCTCTCTGCGCTGACTACCCCACGGTCATCATTTCATTTACTCTTGACAAAAATACCAGGAGAAGAATTACCGTCTCCATCTGGCAGTTGGTGAACCAGAGGCTGAGCCAGGTGAAGCGACTTGCCTGTGGTCAGAGAGCAGGTCAGTGGAAAAGTCTGGAAGCAACCTGGCTGCAGAGCCTGTGTCTCCTGTCTCCGCCATCTGCCTGTCCCGCCCCCGGCCCAGCACTGAGCTGACAGCTCTGGGCACACCCTGCTGGCCCCAACGCAGAGCAGAGTCCCCGCCCCCACCCCTCACCCCCAGCTGGGCCGGTGATTGTCCTCACCTGGAGTGTTTCTGCCCTTCAGGCTTGATTACTGGCTGGTTCTTTTCTTTTCCAAGAGGCCACTTGAAGGAGTGAAAATCAGGGCATGTGCCAGGCACCCGCAGGAGGCTCCCTTCTCCACCGGCCTGGGGCAGGACTGGCCTGCGGGCAGGGGCCTGTCTGGACTGCATAATTAAAAAGCCAGCTCCTTGTGCAACCAGATCTGCAGCTTCACCAATGTTCTGTGCACCCTGCAGCAAAGTGCTGGGGCCAGGGGTCCCCTGGAGCCACCCCCTGACCTCAGCTTCCCTGACCTGGAAAGAACCAGAATGGTGGCAGACGGGAGACCAGCCCTGACCAGAGGTCAAACTGACAGGTGGGGGCATGCAGGGGCAGGGCCTCCAGCCTGTGGCCACGCAGGTAGGGACAGAGGTGTGGGGATGGGCCACTGTCGAGGAGGAGGACCACTATGGGGCTGCCAGCACGGCCCCAAGCCCTGCTGTGCCACTGTCTTGCTATGTGATGCTGAGTAAACCCCATCTCATCTTGGGAGTCAGTCTAAACCGAGTGGCACACTCCAGGCCTGCTGGGCCTTGCAAATCAACTGGAAATAATAGGATCTCTGCCGGGAGGCTGCTGGGGGCCTTCTGTCTTAGAAGGCAGCGGTCAGTAGAGGGAACCGTATAAAACTGGAGCTCCAGTGAAGGTATTCCACCAAAAGGAGACATTAGAAGTTCAAGCTCATCAAACAAAATAGGCTGTGGGCCAAGTTCAGGAGCAGGAGGCAGGTTGGTGACTGACTTCTGGTCTACATGATTCTAGGTGACCTTGTTGGTCAGGGGAGAAGAAAGGACTCTACCTACCATTTAACAACCAGAATTGCATACTGGAAAAAACCAGGGGTTTGGAGGCAGACATATCGGGATTCAAATTTTGCTCTCTACCTCTTAGAGAGGGACTCCTGCAAATATTTGGTCTCTCAGTGACTCAGTTTCCTCATCTGTAATAGGGGGTTAATAACAGAAGTGCCTTCCTCCCATCATTCAATGAGACTACTGTTTCCAAGGTGCCTGGCATGCAATAAGCCCTCAGATGTGGCAGCTACGGTTATAATCGATTAGGAGCAAGTCTCCATAGAGCTGAGTGAACTCTCAATAGGCCCCCAATCAAATAGAGTTCATCATCACAATCTTTAATTCATTAAAGTTTATTCTTTCCCATAAATTATTCTATTAAGTGAAAAACTAAGTGTGATTTAATTTGGAGGCTATAATATTTTTCAAGTAAATGAATTCCCAAAGCCAAGTGGAAAATCCCTTTGTCAGATGAAGTGACACTGGCTTGATGGAAATTTATGATAGAAGATCAATAACAGAGACACTAATAAGATAGGGCCGCCTCAAAAAAAAGCCCCCAGGTTTCTCTATCCCATGTTTCTGGCATATTACAGCGAGAAGAGCCCAGAATCAAAAAAAAGAGAAGAGAAATGAACATTTGTCAGACAGCTTTCTGATCCTAATATTACTAGCTGCATGACCCCAGATAAGTCACCTAACCTCTGGGCCTCAGTTGCCTCACCTGCATAATGGGAATAATACCTATCTCGTGGGGAAGAGAGGGCTAAGAGGAGCAAACATAATGTACATGAAGTGCTTAGTACTCAATAGATGCTCAATAAATGGTGGCTATTGTCATTTCTCTTGAATACCATTCATTTGCAAGAGGCTTCCTGCCTGCTGCTGTCCGTGGAAGGAACTAGCCAGCTTCTGACTAGTAACACCTCAGCCATACCCCAAAGCGTTCACTTTCATAAAAACAGAGTTTGGTACTATTCCATTGAATTCCAACCACTCCCTTCATTCTTCTCAAGACCATTACTGTCAAAACACCCAATTTGCCCAATATACACATTTGCAAATTAATTCTATTAAAGAGGTATAGTAAACAATCTGCACTGTCCAATTAATGCCAGAGACCCTTCGATCCCAGCTCACAAGAGTCTTGGTGGGTGACTTATCTTCTCTGGTCCAATCCGATCTTATTTCGCCTGTCTCAGTTTGGAGATGGAGATGAAGTTGCTGCAATCACTTGGCCCCAGATGAAACTCTTAGAGATCTGCTGAAAATATCAGACATCAGGCAGAACAGTAGATTTGCAAAGAAATGGCGTATGATGGAGACTGGACAACCAAGGTTTGGCTCCCACAGGTCTTGTAGATCTTGCTTCCAGGGGATTGGCTGAAGGAAAAACCAAATGAGCCTGCAGCGGTGAGCTGTCCCCTCGTGTGGCCTTCACAAGGTGGCAGCAGTTTTCCTGGAGGTCTGTAGATTCTGGTACAGTCTCCCAAGCACCATCACAGTCCTCCGCCTGTTTGAGCTCTCCACCAGCCCCAGGGAGATGAGTAAATAGTGCCATTTTACAGATAAGGAAAAAAGAGGTCTAGAGAGTTTAATAACTTGTCCAAGGTCACCCAACTAGTAAGAGGCACACGCATTGTAAATAATCATGGAATCTACGCATTTGCAGATTTGGGCTCATTCCACCCTTGGGAATCTCAGAGTGTTCTATTCACACTTGGGAACCAACAGGATTCCAGTGAGGGAAGCAAAACTGGGTCTTATCCCTTGGCCCTTCTCCAAGCCAATAATTAGTACTGACCAATCTGGATCAAGTATAATTTGTTGGAATCTCTCTGCCCTCTGCTGCCATTGGGGCTGTCACCAAAGTTCAGAATCCTAAGTTCAGACAGCCTGGGGTCAAGTTCCAGCTCTGCCTCTTACTAGTCATGTGACCTTCGACAAGTAGCTTTACTTCTCTAGGCTTTAACATGAGAATAAAAATAAATAAATAACTGGTAACTTTTATTGAGTGCTTACCATGTGCCAGGCACAACTTTAAGCTTTTTCCTTGCATTCTTTTATTTCGTCATCTGGACAACCTTTTGAGGTAGAATATGTCATTGTCCCCATTTTACAGATGAGGAAACTCTAATAGTGAAATTTCAAAAAACCCTGAGGTGGTAGGGAAAATACATACATGCACAGGTCCAGCTCAGGGCTCCCTGCTGGCCTTCAGTTAGGCCAGGGGTCAGCAGATGTCCTGTAAAGGGCCCGATGGTAAATATTTCAGGCTCTGCAACCCTTCAGCTCCACAGCTGTGTACAAATGCAGCCAGAGACAATATGCAAATGGCGAGTTGGGTTGTGCGCCAATAAAGCTTTACAAAAACAGGCAGTGGGCTGTGGTTGCCATGGGCTGTGGTTTGCTGACCGCTGACCTAGGTGAAAGTCTTCTCTTACTTCTTAGGGACAATCCTGCTAAATGTCCACCTGTCCCCTCTTTTCCTGACTTTTTTCTTCCAAGTGCCTGAGCCCCACTTGCTGGAGGAGCTGACATAACAAGGTAAGAAAGAAGATGAGGTACAGGGACATGTGGGGGTGGGGGTAGTGCAGGCCAAGGAAGCTTGCTGGTCTCTGTGAGCCAGTGAAGTGGCAGAGTTCCAGCAGGGGCAGTATTTAAGTCAGGATGGCAGGAAAATTGGTCACAGTTCTCAGGAGCAAGGAGGGAGATGGGCCTGTGTGGAACCAAGACCCCAGGGTGTGACTGGGATGAAGGAACAGGTCTGGACAGCAGGGAGCATTTGATGGGGGGCCCAGCAGAGAGGGTAAGTTAAGGACACATCTCCAGCCTTTAGGGGGATGCAGATATAAAGGGAAACTGAGGCAGAAATCCATCCAAAGAACTAGGCAAAGAAGATGGGTTTGGAGAAGAAGCTGTGGATGACCATGGACCTTGTCTGCTCGTAAGATCCAGACCGTCTATGGCAGGGTGGGCTCAGGACTAGCAGAGAGCCGGGCCTGCAGCCAAGCCCGGGTGGGGAAGTCAGCCGAACCCCGCCCAGGGAAAGCAGCCAGGGTCACCCCCTCTGCACAAAAAGAGAATGTCACAATTCAGCCCTTGCCGAGCCCACTGGGGAGCTCAAGAAAGACCTGTTGCTAAATCAAATCCATTCACTCAATAGACATTTAAACACATACTACGTGCCGAACCTTGGGGATACAGAGACGAGATATACCCAGAAAGCTGTCACAGTTTACAAGTGAGATAAATATGTGCACAGCTTTCTATAATATAAGATAATACATTCATGGAAGTATAACCAAGCACCCCTGAAAGAGAGGAGGATTCTGACTGCGGGGAGGCCTTTCAGAAGCGTTTGTTAGTAAATGAGAAGAAAATCATTTTTATTCTCTTAACACAAGGCCCTGCTAAGGTTTCACAGGAATTATCTGCTCCCCGTCTTTCTAGAACCCATGTGAAATACTTAAACTTCTGAGGACTTGTTTTCCCCTGAGAAGCATGAAGATATCAGACTTCCCAGAAGAGAAGAGAAGACTCTTAATAACGAACATTAAGAAAAAAGAAAAAAGAAAAAAAAAGGAACTGTCTCATGCCCTCGAAGGCCTTCCTAGGGAATGGACTTCAGATCAATTGTGTATTTCTCTCACCAAACGATCTGAAAGGAAGCGTTATCCTAAAAAATTGTACTCTAGTTTCCAGGGAGGTTAGAAGTTTTAAAAGTTTAGAAGAAATGGCTGTCAGGAACTAAGCTCTAGCTCTCTAAACTGATTTTAAAAAACCCCAGGCTCACAAGGATAATAAAAAATGCATTTAATAGCATGTCAATATACAGCTTAAATGTATATTAAGTCTTTTTTTTTAAGTCAGTGCATTACAGGGATAGAGAAGAGAAATATCATTTGTGAATGCACAGTCAAATGCTGAGTATAAGTGCTGATAAATCTCGGTGTTCTTACACTATTAAAATTCTGTTTTATGAAACATAACTCCAGGCGCAGTGCTCTGTGCCAGCGTGGGGAATCGTCTGGTCCAGTATGCAATCTACAGTTTTAGATTGAATTGTATACAAGTATTAACAAAAGAATAAAATTTATTATTCACAAAACTAAAGTGATTATCATAAAGCTTACAAGAAAGTACAGCCTAGAACTAATGAGTTGAAAAACTAGTTTTAAAAATAATAAAACTTACTGGACAGTTTTGGAAAATGATATTATAAAACAAAGAAAACAATTGGCACAGTTTAACCACCTAATTTCTAAGTGCACTTTGTAATGGTCCTTGCAAGCTGCCACTTTTCCCAGGATAATGACAAAAAGCTTCAGTCAAGTGTCACTGGCTTATGGTGACGGGTTTTTTATTGCATTGCCAAGAGTGGATTTTAAGAAAAAACACTACAAAGGTTTCAAAAACCCTATTTATTCTCTATCATCAAAAATAGCAACAGGGGGACTTATACAACTGTTCTGTGAGTACCCACCAGTCTATTTTTTTTTTCTTAAAAAAAATAGAAGTTAGTTAAAGAAAAATGATTTGGTTTTTAAAAAATAATGTAAGGAAACACTTAATCAGATAGCCCAAGGAGTCATCAGAAATATGTGTAGCAAGAAAGCTTCATTTTTGGCCCTCTCCGGCCTTTGCACGTCTTTTTCTAAACTAGAAAGAGAATGTACAGTACCAATATGTTCCCCAACCTGCTTGGATCAAATTGTTTTGTTTTTAAACCCATTATTGCTAAACCAGAGTGTTGACACTGAGAGCCGAGGAGTCCACTCATAGAGGATAAAATTGAGAGGCTGCTTCTGAGGACTGGATCTCCACCTGGGCCATTTTGAACTGGGTGCACCGCAGCCACTTGCGGAGAGCCATCAGACTGGCACTGCTCTGGGCCGAGCCGGGCAGCGTCCTTAGGCTATGGTGGTTGACGTTGTTCTGAATGGCCTGGAGGCGAAGCTGGAGTCCCCCGGATAAGTGCTGTCGAGAAAGGGCAAGACATTTAGTTCCGTTTCTTTCTTCCTCAGGGTCGCTCTCAACCCAGGGACGGCCATGCCAGCCTGGGGGACTTCTGCCTGCAGAACTCACCCACGGCCCACGGGCTGTCTGGCCTAAAGAAGGCCAAGTCTGGAATTTGGACGTGGGCTGGGGCCATGTACCTAGAGTCAACATGGCCCAGATCCCCCCAAATCATGCCATTGCCATCTTGACCCATTGACTGCAACAAGAACTCAAAGCTGACATCAGTATATGGACTGACACCTGTACTTGTCCCCTGGGAGCTGCTTGCCAGGTGAGCCTGGGGTGGTGGAGAAGCACCTGGCTCGGCCGCCGGGCTCCCTGGGCTCAAATCCTGGTTCCTCTGTGAAAAACTTTAAGAGCAAGCTTTTTCAGTCTGTTTGGATTTTCTCGAGGGCGAAATGGGGATAGAAACACTCCTAGGGTTTTTGTAAAGATAAATGAGTTAATCGAGGGTGTAGAACAGAACTTGGCACAGAGTAAGTGCTCAATACGTTTTTGTCATGATTATAATCTACCTGTTCTCATGTTAATGCACAGGAAAGAGCTAGTTGTGAGCTCTTCTCATATGTCTTAGCTTTTCATCAGGCTCTTGGCCTCCTCTCAGCCGACCATGCAATGTCAAATCGCCACAGACTGCTGTGGAGCGGGGAGCGGGGCCGTCTACAACACCTCGGGTGGAAGTGCGACCACTTTTCACAATAAAAATGAGTACTGAGACGAGGTTTTCAGCAGTGCCCACGCACCTACCGGGGGCCACCAACGGGACCTGAGCCGTGAACCAGGACTCTAAGTTGCAGTCGCTGCTGACCACCACACTGCTGTCTCAGTGTCTGGGTACCTTGAGGTGACCCCCATTTTCCCTCACCAACATCTTTCCCAAACTCAGAGAAGAAGTCCAGCAGGAAGGTGTCCGACTTCTCCCCCTGCCCCACCTGCAGACTCCTGGCGCCATGGAGGGGGCCCAGTTTCGGGTGGAGCTGGTGGCTACCTTTGCCGTCTTAATGTCGAGCCCCAGTAACCATGTTTACTGGTCATGGAGTATCCTTGGCCCTGCCGTGACAATGCGTCCGTCGCTCAAGGCAGGGACTGGCAGTGGGAAAGGCATTAAGTCGGGGTCTTCTCCTTCCTGGCTGCCAGGCCCCATCTAAGTTACTCTTCCTTCCGGTCCAACTTTATCACGTACGTAAAATGACGACAGGGTGGGAAGGTTCCTTCTAGCTCAATTCTGTCATTCATTCAACGCTATCTTTTCTTGATAGAATTCTTCCTATCAAGTCGTGAAAAGTCAGTTTTGGTGGCCAGGAAATAGCACTGGACATGCCTGGCACCAGATCCCTCGGCGTCCTCTGGAGGGACAGCAGCTTTTCAGCCTTCGCCTCGGCAGTAACTGAGCCTCACCCAGACTGGGATCCGCCCCCCTCCTCCTTCACCCTCATCGACAGTGAGCAGTGGGACAGTGGCTCCTTTTGTCACCTCGGCCCGCAGGCCTCTCACCCGGCCCATAGGGTCTCCTGCACTAGCAGCCCCCTGGGACTAGGAGCAGGTGGAATTCGTCTCTCTCCACAATAAGTGGGGCAGGAAGGAGCCCTACGAATGTATGACATTGTCTGGAGGGAACCGAGCCTCCAGTCCGCGGGAGGGTGACTTACCTTGATATTTGACTGTATCATGGGCAACCACATAGGTATCAGCTGTGTGGAGAAACACAAAAGCCTCGTTATTACTGTTCTCCCTGCTCCCCGCTGAGCTTCGATGGCTGCGAGGGACAGCAGGGCACACTGAATTCCCTCCACATCACAAAAGGATGTGGCCCCCCGCTGCGGAGTTACCTATTATCAGGAAAACGCCTTTCTCAGGCCAAACCCTGCTGAGCTGGGGGCATTTGGAGGTTAAAAGCACACGCCACGAGTGCCTGGGACACACGCTTTGGAGGAAACGATGGACTGGCTCCTGGAAGCCACCAAGCGCGGGAAATTAATTGTGCATTTATTTAATTAAATCCTCACTTTCTTGAAATAGAATTTCCTCCCCAGATCTTTAGGACCGAATTTCCGAGGAGTGTGGCGACACTCTCTGCCCCTGGTCATTAAGAAAGTAACTGTTGGGAAGCAGTCGAAATCCTTCAGAGATAGAAAGACAAGTGGCCTGGCTGTGATGTGGAAGGCGGGGCACGGAAGGAGTGAGCCGGGCCAGGGGTCCGACCAGGGTGGGCACACATGACAGGCAGGCGTCTGGGGTGCCTCGCCCTCTGCCGCCTCTGATTCACCCTCCACTCCTCTGCTGAGGCCCTTCCCGCAGGGTGACAGGGTGCCCCATTGGAGTGCCTCCAGCAACGGCTGTTCCCTGTCTGCTCTGCTCTCTCGGCCACGTTTCAGCCCTTCATAAGCAAACATTCGTAGTCACATAAAACCGGAAGTCAGGGCCAGAGCACAGCACTGCCCAAAGTGTGTTCCACAGAACTCTAGTTTGGTGGGATTTAAACTGGGGGTGGGGGGCGATGGTCTAAAAGTTTAGAAATGCTAGTTTATGTCAGTACTGCTCAGGTCTTTAATATATTAAGATGCATCGTATCATTGCATTCCATGTTCCTTCCAGCCCTCTATTCCAACATAGAATTATTATGGATTTAATGTGTCCCCTCAAACAGATCTGTAACCCTTACCCACACAGCCTTAGATGTCACCTTATTTGGAAACAGTTGCTACAGACATAATTCGTTAAGATGAGATCATTCTAGAGTTGGGTGGGCCCCTGACCCAATATGACCGTGCTCTTACAAAAAAAAGGGACATCTGGACACGGAGACCACATACGGGGAGAATGCCATGCAAACATGAAGGCAAAAATCTACAAGCCAAGGACCATTAGCACCACCGGTAGCTAGGGGAGAAGCAGGAAGCAGACTTGCCCTCCGCCTCAGAAGGAACCAGCCCTGGGATGCCTTGAACTTGAACTTCTGGCCTCCAGACCCATGAGAGAATGTATTTCTGTCATTCAAACCACCCAGTGGCCCTAGCAAAGTAATACAAGAGCACCCCGGGAAGCAACGCCCAGAAGCAGGAGTGCGTGGAGAGGTGAGGAAGACAGCAAGGTGTCACACGGTGCTAAAGAGCAAGGTTCTTCAGAGAGGGCCGTGCACAGCAAGTGCAGGAAAGCAGATGTGAGATCATCTCACAGATGATCTGAGAGGCCACGTGAGACTGGATTTTATTCCCACTCTCCGCAAGAGCCTCATTCGCCATGAGCAGACTACGCTCCAGAGAGGTCACTGTGGTGGCCGTCTGCAGAAGGACATGGAAAATGGGGGCATACGCCCAGTGTGGAGGCTGCCTCCACGGTGGAGGTAAGGCCAAGGATGGCTTTGGGGATGGAGAAGGATGCTGCCTGCGGAGATCATCTGTAAGCATCTGAAGACTCGTCCGCTCTTTGGAATGAGGAAAAAGTCGAGGAAAAAGCTGAGGTTTCCAGCCATGCCAAACTGGAGGGCAGCAATGCAGTGAACAAAGTGGGAGAACCAGGAAGGGAAACTTTGGCCTGGGGGGACAGTGTGTAAACGACCTCTCTTCACTAGTCATGGCTGTGGGCTGCCAGTCTTACAGAATTCATCAAAACATTAAAAGCAAAAACTTGGTGAAGTGATCGATTACATTTCTCTCTCTGCTTTTTGTTTCCAAGGCTACATCTGACTGTCGCTCTGCTTTCAACATTCTACTGATGTGTATAATTTGCTAATTTGACTTCCAGTGATGTTTACTCCTAAACATAGTGTTTAGGTTGCAGTCAGTTGATACTGAGTCTCTAACATGAATATTGTTATTTGGAAATGGAGTATGGTGTGTCTCAGAAGATGTAATTGGACTAAGATTCAAAATCTCAGGAAATGACCCCCTCTCCTTGCCTCCCCCTGCCATCAACACTCATGGCGAAACTGGGATAAGGCTGTGTTATCAGCTCTTAGCAGAAGAGGCTCATCTAGGCATTTCTGAATGGGGGGAAAATGTCTTTACATCAAGAACCAAGCCTGAGAGTTCTAACGTCTACAGACTTTTACTGACTATTGACCTATTTGATATGGAAGCAGGCCCACGGGCCTCTTGATACTGAGAAATACCTGGAATAACCTCCTGTTAAGAATCCTGAGGGACCAGGGTGAGTAGGGGCCAGGGAGCACCGAGGACTCTGAGCCTGGGTGGACACCTCTCCCAATGCTGTCACTGGGGGTAAGGGCCTGTATGAGGCAAGCAAGGGAAATAGTGAGGTTGATTTTACCAGAGTTTTTTATTATTTCTCCACTGATGTAACATCAGACCAAAAGATTAAAAAATATACCCACAAGGGACCTTCAGGTTTGTGATTTACAAATCACATGACTAAAGGCTTCAGGTTAAATCTCATTATTATTGATAGCATTATATAATCCAGCAGCCATCCTGTTTCAGTAATGCTAATTTCACTTACTGAATAACATTCATTTCAGTTCCCTTTTGCTAGTAGTTCCTACAAAGCTGTCAGTAAGAATTAGATGTAATTTATTTTAGGCTCTGTAATGTTATAATAAAGTTGGTTGGGCTTTTTTTTTTTCTTCTCTGAAACAAAATCTGGAAAACTAAAGGACATTTGAGAAAATAGGTTGCTTTTCACCAAATAAAAGTGATACTTTCTCTCTTATTTTAGTTTATGCAATAGGATAAACAAAAGATGTCCTGCTTGGATGGACTGTATTCATTTCACTCCATGTTTGTACCAGCCCTCAAAATTAAAATTAGTTGTGAAACTCTCTCTCTTTTAGTAGAGCTGGAATAACAAAGACCAGATTTACCTACTTGCCTGAAACAGCTAAAATTCCAGGTGGAATATATGAAATGATGGTTTTCAGGTATTGAGTATCAGCAATGCCAGACAGTGCTCACCAAGGAAGGAAACAAACAAAACAAGCCCTACAATTAGTCTAGCCAACTGCCTAGAGAGAGTTTTCAGGCTGTAGCACAGCCTGGCCGTCTTCCTGAATTAAGGAGATGGAGCCAGGTGTCCAGAGAGGCCAACGTGGCTAGAGTTTATAAGGCCGGGTACCAGAGAGGAGAAAGCTGCACAAAAAGAGGGAAAACTCTGGAGATTTGTAAAGGGTCCCCCTTGAGTCTTGAGCTGAAGAGTGACCAGTGCACACACACGAGAAAAACTACTCAAGGCTGAAGAAAAAACAACCTAAAAAAATCAGAGGGGAAACTCCCTGGTGGTCACATAGGGCCAGTAATAGTCTCTGTTTCCACCAGTTAAAGTGAAAAAAATCTTCTAAATAACAGAACATTAAGGAGAGTACTCAGGATACCACCTGAGTAGTGAAGAAACAGCCCTAGACAAAATGCTGATTTGATCCCACCTAGCAAGCTTAAAGGCAAGACTCAAAAGGATAAGACTGTTTCTAAGTAATTTAACTACGTCACAGAATACAGCTCAAGAATATTTATAGGAATGCAAAAATATCCAGCCCCCAAAAAAGTCAAATTCAAAATGTCAAGAATTCAATAAAAAATTACCGGGTGTGCAAAGAAGCAGGAAAATGTGACCCAAAATGCGAAGAAAAATCAAGCAATCGGAAAAGACTGAAAAATGATACGGATAACAATTATTAGACAAGGACATTAAAAGTTATTATAACTATATTCAATAGTATCAAAAAGTAAAGGAAATATTGAATATGCTGAGTAGAAGCACAGAAGAAAATAGTTTAAGAAATAATGGCTGATACATTTCCAGCTATAATGAAAACTATAAATTCACAGATCCAAGAAGCTCAACCAATCCAAGCACAAGAAACATAAAGAAAACCACACCAAAGTGTTTCATTATCAAATTGTTTAACAACAATGGTAAAGAGAAAAATCTTTTAAAAAGCCAAAGAAAAAAAGACATATCACAGACAGAATTAAAAACAATAAGAATGACACAGATTTCTGGTCAGAAACGATATGAGGAGCAACATTTTTTAAGTACTAGGGAAAAAAATTTGAACCTAGCATTCAATACCCAGCAAAAGTATTTTTCAAAATGAAGGCAAAGTAAGATTCTCAGACACACAAAACCTGTAGGAATTAATCACCAGGAGATCTGTATGAGAACTGGTAAAAAAAAATAAAAGAAAAAAAATAGTCTTTTGGGCAGAAGGAAGATGACAGAAATGAAGCATACTAAAAATGGCAAATATAAACATGGCAATAATAGCAAATATAAATAAATATTTTTTAAAATTCTAATCTCTATAAAAGATGACTATTTTACACTTAATAATAACATACGGTTTGGTATATAACATAGTTGAATAAAGTATGTGACAGTAACAGCACAAAGCCAGGAGGTGAGAAATGAAAGTATACTATTATACGTCCTTATTCTATTTATGAAGTGGTATATTACTTGAAGGTAGATTGTGGTAAGTTAAAAATGTACACTATACACTATATATCAACCACTAAAACAACAACAATTAAGACATCTTACCAATAAAAGAACTAAAAGCACACTTCTTAATAACCCCTGAATCAAAGAAGAAACCCTAAGTAACATTAAAAAGCATTTTAGACTGAATGAAAATGAGAACATGTTTAAACATGGAGGAATGCAGCTCAGGAAGTGCTTAGGACATTTAGAGCACTGAACACTGCTCATTGAAAAGAAGAAGGTTCTCCAATTAATGATCTCAGCTTCAAGCTTAAGAAACCAGAAAAAAAAGAGGAAATTCTATCCAAATTTTGATCAACAACTCAATCCACAAAAGGCATAAAAAGAGGGAATGAGGGACAAAGAACAGATGAGAAATATAGAAAATAAACAGCAAGACGGTAGATTTAACCCCAACAATATCACAAAGCACATTAAATGAAAGTGGTTTAAAAACTCCAATTAAAAGCAAAAGATCGTCAGAGTGAGGTTTTAAAAAAACCCAATACTGAACTATACACTGCCTATAAGAAATACGCTTTAAATAAAAAGATACAAATAGATTAAAAGTAAAAGAATGGGAAAAACATACCATCCTAACACTAGTCAAAAGAAAACTGGACTGCTTTTATTAATATCAAAGTAGTTTTCAGAGCAAAGACCTAGCTATTCCCTCCTAGTTATTTATCTAACATATATGAAAGCATATGTCTACACAAAGACTTGTACATGAATAGTCATTGCAGCCTTATTTGTAATAGCCCCAAAATGAACACAGTTCAGATGTCCATTAATTAATGAATGGATAAATAAAACGTGGTATTCCATGCACTGAAATATTACTCAGAAATCAAAAGAAATGACTTACTGACACATACAACAACATGGATAGTAATCTCAAGATAATTATTCTGAGTGAAAGAAGGCAGAAAAAAAAGTACATACTGTACCATTTACAGAAATTTCTGGATATGCAAACTAACCTAGAGTGACAGAAAGCAGATCTGGAGTCGCTTAGGGATGAAGAGGAGGGGTACAGAGAGTGGAGGAATAGCGGGGTTATAAATGGGTATGAGAGAACTTTAGGGGATAATAAATGTGTTCATAATCTTGGCTGTGGTAATAGTTGTCAAGATCTATCAAACTGTACACTTTAAATATGTATAGTAAGTTATACTTTAATAAAGTTGTGAAAAATAAAATCAGGTGTGATCATCTAAGAATCAGTCATGTAGTTTGTCTCACAGTGTTGACTTTTGCTACCGCTCAGCTGGATAAGCTATATCTATCCCATTAGAACCAACTACCTCGCAGTGTTCTGGCAATGGTCAAGTTTCCCCTGCAGATGGGCTCGCTTTTCTTTAGCGCTGTGTGAGTTAACTTGAAAAGCATCCTTTACTGAAGAAGGGATTCAACCAAGGAGCAAAATAGCAAGTTATAAGGTTCCAAACTGATGCACTCTGTGCTGGGGGTGGGGGTGAGGGCAGCCGAGATGATGGAGCACAGAAATGAAAGGGAAAGAAGGAAGTGGTTGGTACAAGAGGAAAAAGAACAAAGAATCAGTGAGACAAAGAGGTGGAATGGCAGGGAGGAACGGAAAAGGGGAAAATAAAAAGGTAAGTGAGCAAGAAACCAAGTTCTTCTTTACTCTTATTTTTTTATCCCGTAGTAAGTTTCTGATGTCACTGGATAGATGTCAAATGCTTAAATTCCTTTCATGTGCTGTATAATAATTTAGAATAGTAGTATTGGAAACTGAATTTATTTATCTTAGAGAAAGATACCTGCTACCAAGTCAAACGATCACAGACTATTTTCCTTGGTCTTCTGGATATCTTGGTGACCTCCAACCAATTTATATTACTATAGGGTCATTTTCAGATCAACAGTTCCCAGTAACATTGTAATTGCTTGTGTTACATGTAATCATGGTCCGACACATTTAACCCAGGTAGAGTTTGTCACAGTGGTGGAGCAACAGCAAAAATAACAAGATAACCATTTGATAAGCGTTGCTATATGAGCCCGAATCCTCCAGTCCCAACTTTGGGTATTAAAATTAAATCACTTTTCTTTTCCTCTTCAGAAGATACATTCAAAATAAATCCACATTTATTTTTAGCAGCAAGAAACGGTCTATAAAAATCTTAAGATTTTCCTACCTTGACAAAAATTGTTGAATTGCATTCTTGCAATGCCTCCATTAAACTAATCACATGGAGACACACCATTTCTACCATCTGAAACAACAAACATGAAAATCAATTCCACTCCCAGGAATATGGAAACTATGCAAACCAGTCTGCAGCCGCAGAGAACCCATGCCCCATGCCTATTAGATCTATCTGCACAATGACCAGAGAGGACCACACGGCGTGGTGTTTATGAACCAGAAATTGAAGTTTTAAAGCTCCAGAGGTTTTGCAATTGTCATGCCTTCCTCATCTAACTCGGGGCTGCCAGTGGAATTGGAGTACTGATCTCACTAATCTACACTGCACGGTGATTCACACCAGGGGATCAATGGCTTCTGTTTCTTCATTTCCAGCTACAGAACTCTTTGGGCTTAGGTCTCTTTTTCCATCTTGATCCTTTCTCCACAGTTACGTCATCTGGAGTGGCTGTTTAATTTTTTGCGTGTCTGTCTTTGAGGCTTTGTTCTTTATGGAACAAGGTAACTGTGCTTACGAGAGTTCAAAAGTGCAGTAGAGATTCAGAAATTCCTAAGGCCAGACCTTAAATTTCAGAATAAAATTAATTCAAATTCATTTGTAACATCATTTATAAAAAATTCATTTGTAACATCTGAATATCAAGAGAGCTTTGAAGGAGAGGTATTAACGGCATCAAAAAACGATTGACAACCGAAGGAAACTTTGAATCTCTACTTAAGTTAGAGGTTTCCATTTCATTGTCTGTAAAAGAACAGAATGCTCATCTCCAAGACTCTACGATCCAATAAACATAATTATCTCCACAGCAGTCAGAACTGTTTGTGCACCCTAAAATTTTCACACAAATGTCTTTTAAATTGAACTAATCAGCTCTCTCCATACAGAATGACCTTATAGCATCTGCTTCTCTGAAAAAAAAGAAACTGCTTTACTAAAAGGAAATGTATAACCCCCTTTCCAATTACACCTATAAGAAAATATTTCTTAGACTAATAGTCAATCGAAAATCATTTCTGGAACGCCTTTTGTGGACAGTGCAGTGTTGGGCTTCTGCTCATGACGGGACCATCGTTATGGTGTTCTTCCGGGTCCCTTACCCCTCACAGACATGAATTTGACCCATACTGAGACAATGGCTGTTGCTTCCCCAGCTCAGAATCCTCCTCCAAAGCAGTAAGCTGAACCAAAGGGCTCCCCCATAAATTCCTTCCTACACCCTCCAACCTGCAATGAAGCAGGCTCATGCTAACCACACCCAGACGTTTCTGGTGAGGTCTGGAGCAGCCCCTTTCTCAGTGAGCCATCCACAGCAAAACGGAACTGGATATGAAGACTGGGGAGCCTAGAGCCTCCCTGGCAACTCAGAAAGGTGGGGTTCTTTTCAGGTTTTGAGCCTGAGTGAAATGAGCACATGTGGTTGGTTGGTCTGCTCTTAAACACCACGGTTGGCTAGAGTTTTTCCAAATTGCCTTGGAATCCAAAAATAATATGAATCTCCCTCCTAACCCTCTGAATTTATTATGGCAAAACAGCCCTTAATGGTAGAAGTTTCATGCATTTTCTTTGGTAGTAGGCAGAGAAAACGAAAATCGTTTTTACTGAATGGACTTGTTTGCTTTGTTTATCATGGAAGTTTTCGTGTGGGTAGAACATCCAGTTTTATAACACAAAAATCCACCCATCGGTTTATATAACACTACGGCGGAGATCTTTAAGACAGGCAGTGTGAGGGCTGGGAGTGAGTATACATGTCGAGATTCTAGCCAAGAGGGAAAACTTCTTTGTGAACTCACCACTTTGTTGTGGGCCATCAGCTGAAGGATGCTGGGTGTCACCCGGCTCCAAAACTCCAGCGCCGTCAGGATTGCCGTGAAGCTGAACTCGTTCTGACTTTGGACATTTGTAGCTACAGCGCTTTGTTCGCAATACACGGTCCAGAGCTGAGCAAAGATAAATGCGTGGAAGAGCGAACACATGTGCAGCACGGAGGTCTGAAGGAGAACGAAAGGAAGAGGTGTTACCCTCCCCGGCCTTCCACGGAGAAGCCACACAGCGGTCCATCCGAGTGATCCCAGGCCGAAGGAGGCAGCGCCCAGTTACACACTCGTGATTCATCACCTTAAGACAAGCTGCTCTTTACACGTCAGTGGGAGTGTGCTTAGAGAACAACGCATCTTTCCAAAGAGAAGCCACCTTAGTTTGCAGAAGAAAGCTACCCGCCCCCTTGCCCTTTAGTGAAACTGACATTCCCATCCCTGAACTAGGCAAGGAAGAATAATCATTCTACCACTTTAGGGTGTGTCCTCATCTGTAACAGGGAGATAACAGTGCCCCGTCAGAGAGCTGTTGTTAGGACTAAATGAGGCTATTATATACATGAACACACTGCCCAGCACTTAATAGTCGCACTACTACTAGTAGTAGCAGCAGCAGCAGCAACAGCAAAGATAGTATTCCTCCTAGAGGTGACCACTGACTGAGTGAGCACCGACAGTGTCCCAGGCACTGTGCTACAGACGTGTCATAGATCACCCCCACGATTCTCAAACCATCCCCTCGTCTGTTTTATGGATAAAAAAACTTAACTTCTTCAAGGTCACAAAATGAACAAAGTACCAGCACAGATCTGAGGTGAAATATCGGAAACTAACAGCCTAATACCTCATGCAAACATCATCCAGGTCATTTGGATGGGTGCTCTACTCTACCACAGAGCCAGCCTGTCCTGGCCCAAACCCACCATGACCTCCCAGGATTCACCTAAGCTCTGTGAAGGGCCCTTGGCTTCTCATAGCTAATTAGTACCAGCATGTCTGGTTTGCTTGTACTGGCTCATGATTGGTGCCTGCTTTGGGTTTTCTTTACTCCCTAAAGCCTGTCATCTGTCTCTACAATTTACAAAGTTCCCTATATGGGTGATTCTAACGTGTACTTCAGTAAGCCCCTGACTGGCCTTTTTATTTTCATTTTGTATCTTCATATATCCCTAGAGATTTGAGTTGAAAACAAAGCCCATGAAGAATTAGATAGGGCATAAATTTTCTTCCACTGCATATCTAGTTCTAAAAACTGATCAAATAATTTTTATTATATTTCTAGCCTCTTATTTCTCTTCATTATTTTGAGACAAAAATGCCTAGGAAGCTAACTCTTCCTTGCTTCCATCATCTATCTTCATCGAAGTAAACCAAAGAAACAATTTAGGGGAAGAAAAGATAGTCTGAGAATTTAAACAACTTTAAATAAGGCATTAGCACAAAGTTGCTTTCCAAATATCCACAGGAGAGCCAGTGATTAGATGCATTTTCTTCTCAGAAGAAACATAATTGGCTGATAAGGGTTTCTATTAGCAATTTCAATGCATATGGTCTTCGGCTTGCAGAAATCACTTACCTTGGATTGCTCTGGAAATCCAATCAGGATAACAATAAGATGGTCTGCAATATGGGAACCTGCATCCAGAGGTATGGGCAGGCACGGAGAGGAGGCATTTGGACACACTGCATTATGAGTGAGGGACCCGAGAAGCAGCCAGGACAAAAGACGGATGTGGGAGACACACTCGATGAATTCTTTAGGTCTGTTAGAGAAGGAAGGGTTAAAGATGACTTTATGCTCTCCGTTTTGCTGGGGGCTCAGCAAATGCTTATAGATGGAAGGGATTAAGAGTATGGTCCTATAGACGATTAATAAAATAAAATACCAAGGTGACAGAGTGCCAACAAAATAATCTGTTTTTCTTGTTTCCCACTCTATTCCTGGATCTTAGCTTCTTGAGCAAAGAGCAGCCTTTGGTGACACAGAATTAAATACCATTTTTCCACCAACCTGATTGCCTTTCTCGCTAGCTTCTCTTTCTAAACCCTTTCCTTTCCTCTCATTAGAAAGTCTGACATCCCCACTTGAGAGGAGGGAATAGAGGAAGAGATAGATATAACATACAACCACCCATTTTCCCGCTCTCCAATAATTTTCTCCTCCTGCCCTCCTCACCCCCCAGTCCAAACCTTTCCACTTGCCAGGAAGTTAATTATGCAAAATGGCAGGCTTGAGCCTGCTCTGAGTTCCCAAATAAACTACCCATGGGCACCTCTCCTCTTAGCCTCCCTTACAAGCAGGATCGAGGGCTCACACCTCCTTGCACTCTATTTCATCACACAGATTTTGTTCCAGCTACAATCTAAGCTCCTTGAAGGCAAAAGCTTATGTAAGTGTGCAATAAATACCTATCGATATATTTAATGAGTTGAAATTAAGAGTTAAAGTGGTAGTTTTAATCTCCAAGCTTTCATCATCCATCAGAACGCCTGAAGTTTTTGTATGAGGACAAATTTCTTTAATTGGTAGCATGTCATGAAGTGCTCATGCTCAGAAATGCTGCTGGGTCCCCAAGGAAGAATGAGTTTCGATTTCCATCTTCCTAACCAAACATACTCCACTCCTATAAATCTTCAGTGCGTTCCTTAGCTCTCACTGAGCCCCATGAATCTCAGGGTGTTTCCTGCCTTTATTTACCCTTATTGCTGGAATAATAAGGGTCTTACCCCTGTTGCATTGCAGAAGGGGGATGATAGAGCCAAGGCAGATAGCGAATCACAGCTTTGTTATCTCTGTGGTTGCCCCGGGAGATCTCCATGGCAGCGATCTGTGCCAACCCAACTTTGAGATGTCCACCAAAGGTATCTTCATGCAGAGGCTGGGAACACGTCTTCATGTGGCTCTGCAAAATCAAACGGTGTTTTGTGACTTTGGCAGAATACCTGGAGCCACTCCAGGCCACTCTTTGAAAAGATCAGGTTGTCATTTCCACACCTCTCACCATTCCCAAGCATACAATCCAATGAAACTTCTTCGGTGGCTTCCTACTGTTCTTCGAATAAAGGAAAAAAGAAATTCCTTGGCATAACCTAAAAATCCTGCAACGATCTAGCTACTGCAGACCTCCGTATCTTACCCCTTCATCCTTGTGAGCCCAGGTACACTGGTTCCTTACCATTAATGGCCTTTGCTCATGCTTTTCTCTCTACCTGAAATACTGTTCCTGCCTTCCTTTACCAAATTAATTGCTATTCATTGTTTGGACTTTAGCTCAAGTATCACTTCCTCCAAAAAGCCTTCCCTGACCTCCCTGGCTAGGTCATACCATCCTGTTAGAAACTCTCATGCCATCGTCTACCCTTCTTCATAGCAATTGTTAAAATCATAATTTTACCTTAGTTTGTATGAAATTTTCATTAAAATTGGCCTATACTACCAGACTACAAATGAAATGAGAGCAGCTACCCTGTTTTTCTTCCTTACTGCATCCCTAAATGCTTAGAAGAGTGCCAGCTACATTACAGTTGCTTAATACATATTTGTCAAATTAATTTACAAAAATGTCTTTGCTTAACATAGCTTAGTTAGTGGAAAGAGCACTCTTTCCACTCTTTCCACTAACTGGGAGTTGAAACCTAGGTTCTAGACCCAGTTCTGTCTCAGTTAGTCACATAGACTTAGATAAGCCACTTGCCATTGGACCTTTCTCACCTGTTTGCTAATACTAGGTAAAATCAGAGGGGTGGGTTATATCCTCAATTTTTTGACCATTATTTTTCTCTGTATTTTGAAAGTGGCTATACAAAACAAACTAAAAGACGTTTAGGTAACAACCGTTCCCTCTTCTTTGTACATCAAAGTCATTTGAGTGTAGGCAACCAGATTCAGTAATCAGCAACCAGTGTACAATCAAACATTAGGGGAGCTTCCTTGGAAATGACTGGGTTTGGATAGTGTGAGAAATCATCAGTTTAAATTTTGATTCTACTTTCCACCTAGCATTTCCAAATCTATTACTAACCCCCAAGAAATTCTGGGATCCTCTGAGCAGAGTCTGGTAACTAAGTTGGGTAACAAAGGGACCATATTTCTAGCTGATGAACTTCTGGCATGACTAAATCCTTTTTATCAAAAAGGAATTATGTAGTGCCAGACTGCAATCTGGTGGCTCGTTGGGCCATGTTTAGAGGCTCCTCTGCCCTCTGTCCAGAGCCTTTCTGAAAGCTCTCAGATTATCACTCTTTTAGCTCCCTAGCTGACTCACCGCAGGGAAGTTGACTTGCATCAGCAATTTATCCTACCCTGAGAAACCCTCAATAAGCTCAACAACTTCACTGGGATTTTGCCCATATGTAAATTAAAGTCTGTGCTATCCTTTGTCTTTTATTATTTCCTTGAAGAAGGTAGTTTCAATACAGATAAGAACCACAACGCCTTATGTTTGTATAATGTTACAGCTTACAAAAAGTCTCTTCACGTGCATTATTTTACATCAAACCTTTTAACAGTCGGCAAAGGTAGGTATTATGAGGCTCGTTTTGCAAGTGAGAAAACTGAGGCTCTGAGTAGTTCAACGAGGCTCTGTGGCACAGTGAAAAGGGGTTGGAGAGTTACCAGAGCCCTAGGTCAAGTCTGCCTTCACCACGTATCAGTTTTGTGACCTTGAGCAAATCACTGCGCCACCTCGGGTTTCAGTTTCTGCATTTGTAAAAGGGGGTAACACCTCAACGGGGGCATCGTGAGAACCACATACGTAGCAGAAGGAAAGCTACGCACACAGCGGATGGCGCGCAGACATCCTTTCCCTCTTTGCACAAGCGGATCTCAGTTCTGCAGACTCCCCAGCCATGGGCTCATGCGGTAGCGCCACAGCGTCCTCTTACCTTCAGCTTGGTCAGCGTGTGCATGTCCGCCATGAAATCCAGCACCTCGCTGATGTACTGCCGCATGCACTCCATGGCCGCCGTCCCGCACTGAAACACAAGGACATCGCTGGCTGCGCCCTCTGAGTCACGGCCTTCGTTTCTGCCCTGACTGCCGTGATTGTCTCGCTCTGATTTCACGCTGTTTGCTAATGAGTTGTTTCATTTTCTGGATTTCTGACTCACTCCATTACTCTCAGCATTGTCTGTGATTGTCTGCCCACAGCTGGGACAAAAATTGATGAAAGGTTTGCGGTGGAGAGCAAAGAAACAGGGACGGCCTACGGGAGACAGGGTTTCTCCACTGGGCGATTTAAATGGTTTTCGTTTGATTGTTTTTAAACTGGTCGGTATCCACAGATTTAGCCTGTGTAAAGCCATTAGTATCAGTCTGTGTGACATGAATCACCCTAAGTGTCACCCTAAAGTGTAACACTTTATACTCTAGGAAGTCTTAGGTACACATAAAATATGTGTGGCTAAAGTCTACCTCCAGAATCTTGACTCTTTCTCTATTTAAAAAAAAAAAAGTATATAAACGAATATTGTGTTCGCCAAAAAAAGTCAGAAAATTATATTCAGGTCAAGTCGCTTATAGCTTAACTCTTCTACATAGTTGATACACTATTAAATAGATAAATGCATTACTGTTGCATTCTTGCCAGGGATAAAGAAAGAAATGAGATGGTCATCTTCCCCAGGATACTCGCAGTATGTGTGGGAAGTCTTAAAGGCGAAGAGGGCATACTTGTGTTTCTGGTTATTAAATGGCATAAGCCTGCTCTCTTGGGGCGATGCAGTGAATTTAGGATTATAGGCAAAGAAAAGGAAAAGGAGCAGACAGGCTGCTACATCAAAGCCATATGAGAGAAGCCACACGTCAGGCTGGGTGTAATAGGGATCAAAAGCAGGCCGGCTTTGAAGCCATCCGAATACTATGCCAAGGCTTTTCTTAGCTTTCTTTAGGAAAATCTGGAACATTATATACTTAACTAGCTCACCCAGTCAGAAATCCTTTTCCCATATTCATGTAAATCTGCACAGCACTGAACTATATCACCTTCTATCTCTTCTAGAAGGTCACGCCTGTCAGTTCCTCTGA
>CM053509.1:5734885-5753815 GCA_028627145.1 Eidolon dupreanum
AGGCAACCCTTGGTTGACCTCACAGATTGCAAGGACCTTGTCAGTTTACAATTCCTTATTTTTTATTTTTTAAGTCTACAGCATCTGGTCTTCCTAGGTGGTCTCCCATCCAAGTACTAACCAGGCCTGACCCCGCTTAGCTTCCGAGATCAAACGGGATTGGGCTTGTTGAGGGTGGCATGGCTGGCTGTAGGATCCATACACTTTCTTAAGTCATTTTGGAACATTTATTGAGCACCTACTAAGTATCAGACAGGCTTAGATGCTTTCATATAGTTTATCTCATTCAAATTTCTTACAGCAAACCTGGGTAGACAGTGTGTTATGATAGTTAATGATGCAAACTCTAGAGTCTCACACAAGTGTTTTCAAATCCTAGTTCTCTTTGACCTTGAATAAGTAATCTAACTTCTCTGGATTTGGTTCTCTCCTCTGTAAAATGAGGATGATAATGACCCCTCTCTCATTAGTGTTATTGTGAGAATTAAAGAAGGTAATGTATGTAAAGCACTTGGCACTCCTAAGCCCTTCATCGCTGTGAGCTATGATCCGCAGCGTAACTCTGAAGATGCACTATCCCCATTCTGCAGTGGAGGCAGTTAAGTAGGTAAGTCACTCACTTAAGGCCATACAGCTATTGAACAGAATTCAAAACCAAATTCCAGGGCAAATTTTCTAAAGGCAGCATTGCTCTGTAGGAAACACAGGATTTTAATTGGGCTCCAAAAGACTTCCACACCACGATTCTCGACCTCTATAGTCCTAACTCTCTGGATTATAAAAGTAATACATGCTCAATGTGTAAATGCAGGATCTGCAGAAAGTATAGATAAGGAAATAAAAGTCATACATAATCCTACCTTAGTGATAACATTTTGATATAGTTCCCTTCTTTGTTGCACATTAGTTTATTAGTTGAAATCTTACACATATATAATATCACGTTTTGTTAATTTCATTTTTTATTAGTATAACATAAGTTTTCTAGTGCCATTTAATTCTTCATAATCACCCATTTTAATGGCCTCAAAAGTCACATTTTATTATAAATAGCATCCTAATAAATGTTTCTGCATAAAATTTGCATTTGCATTCTTTCTAAGAGTAGATTCTCAGAAAAGAAATCAAAGGATATGAGCATTTTTGAGATCCTTTATCCTTACTGATACAAAAATAAATTCATTACATGTCAGTTGCCCCTGAAGATAGGAATTATGTCTTTTATTTGTTTGTATTCCCCGCAGAAACCCATGTAGTGCTTTCCATATAAAAAAATCTTAACGCAACTCTTTGAAATAGTACTGTTGATACAGTATTCTTTGCTCTGTATAAATATTGTTGTCCTGAAACACTGATGAGGGATGAATGGGACAGGATACATAGTGTTGATATATGATACACCTCTATTTGTCAGTAAAAGAAACCTAAATTCAGAGCTATATAAACATTCACTCTTTTATCTAGCAAAGCAGTATGGTGAAAAATCAAGGAACTTGGAATCAAAGGACCTTGGTTCAAGTCTTAAATCTTTCACTAACTAGCTATGTGACTTTGACCAAGACCCTTAATCTCTCTGAGTCTGTTTCCTTATCTGTAAATGAACAGATTAGACCAAATGATCTCTTGCAGCTTTCCAGCATAAACCGTGAGTCTTTGAAAGTACATTCAAGGTAAAAAGTTACAAGGGATGTGCCTGCTTGGTATATTAATTAGTAGTTATAAGCCATTGCAATACAACCTATTGCACCATTGCATATAATTCAGCTCAGAACTGAAGCCAGGAAGACAAAGGTGAATGAGACACAGTGCTACTTCATGAAGCTTGCTGTCTCACTGGGGAGACTTCAGCACAATATAAGTGCTAATACAGAGAGCCGTATCAAGTATTGTGGGACCTGATATAAAAATAAGTTGCTACAGAGAATATGAACATTTTTCTTAATTGAAATTTAAATTCTCATCTTAAAGAATGAGGACTTCACCTCACTGACAAGGGTATAAAGCATTTCAGGTAAAGGAAGTAGCCTGAGTGAAGGCAAGGAAATATGAAATGAAATAAGATTATAAATGTAAAGTAGTTAGCACAATGCCTGCCGTATGGTAAACACTCAAAAACAGTGCTTGCTGTTTTGATGATGATAATGATGATTCTGAAAGCACACAGGAGGCGTGAGGGATGGGACAGGTAACTGAGGACTAAACTAGAAAGGCAGGCTGGTAAGTTATTGAAGTACCTTCCTGTATGCCACATTAAGGAATTTAGACGTCGTCCTAAAAGAAATGAGAAATTGTCAAAGATTTTTAAGCAAGGAATTAATGCAATGAGATCTGTGTTTAGAAGGATCACCTAGTTCACAGTATGGAGGATGGGCTGGTGGACACAGTCCAGAACTAAGAGGACCAATTATAAAAAATGATATTGTGATATATTAGAGCTCTTCACTAGACACTTTCAAGGAAGCTGAAAGTGAAGCATTCCGTATGCAATAGCCATTTCTTCAGTACTGCTACAGTCCTGTCTTTTTAGATTAAAAAAATAACGAAATAACCAGTTGGCTTTGTTTTTCTGAAATATACATACCCTTGTGGCATTGGTAGAGGGTATCTTCAAGAGGCAAATCATAATTCTCAAACTGGAATCTAAAGAACACTGTAAACAAATATGAAAAAAGTAAAAGTCAGTACCATTCTCATATGTCTTTTGCTTCATATATTTCCTGTCAGTATTTATTTTAGGAAATAAATATATTCATGTTAAAAAAATTACTCTCAGGTTTTAAAATTTAATTAAACAACATTAAGCAATTAAATAATTAAGCATAACTCCTAAACTATTTCTCAAAGACATATCCCTAAAATTAAATCAGATAGAGAATTGGATAAAAAATTGGATAGACAGATGGATGGATGGATGGATGGATGGATGGACAGTCAATGGACGAACAGACAGACTGACCAATAAGTAGATAGGTAGATATTAAATGTGCCCACCTCTACACAGGTACACTAATTTGTATAAGGTCATGTTGGGGGGAAAAAAAACTTAGATTGATTTAAAATCATAGGCTTATTAGCCCAAATAAGAACCAGTCTCATCTGCCCTTTCTCTGCTACTAAAAGACATGACAAAAACCTGGGGAAAAGCAGTAAAATCTCGAAGAGAAAAAAAATCATGCCTTACAAATCTATTAGAGTTATATATGGCAAGATTCCACATCAAAATGTACTTTTTAAATCTAGTTTACTGAGACTGGAGGAAATGTTACAGCAAGAATAAACAATGATGTTATTTAACATTATAAATACATTACAATGGCAGGCTACAGTTAACTCTCTGTAGTTGTGACATTAACCTCGTTAAGACAGTACAAACGAGGCCAGCGTTTCTCCAAGTATAATCCCTGGGCCAGCAGCACCTCTGTTACCTGGTAATTTGTTAGATAGCAAATCCTCAGGTGGCAGCCCTACTGAATCGGACACTCTCAGATAGAATAAGGCTCAGGAATCTGTTTTTCAACAAGTCCTTTAAGAACACCAACACACATGGAAGTTTGAGATCCACTTTTCTAAACTGATGAAAACGAACTACTGAAGGTTTTTCAATGGCTGAATATTTTTCCCAGAGAGTAAAAGCAAATCAGCAGATGATCAGAGGCAGTGCCCAGATCTGATGTAGCAGGGCAAGTCTTTACACACGTTCGGGAAGTATTTCACAAATATCTTCTAAGGAAACCGCTGGTCTATTAAACCTGCTCAATGCCCATGTGATGTGATTTGATGTGATGTTTACATTACTTTGAATCAGAGGCTGAAAACTAGCTGCTCATCGGGCCTTTACGCTGTTTTAAAAATCAGGAAATATTATCTTGGAAAACGGGAAGATCAACAACATGAGGCCTGCATTCCCATGCAACAATTAGCTGCAGTGGAGTAGCAACTGACCCTGTTAGAAGGGATTGGTGCTTTCCAGTTCCCAAGGGTCTCAGTTCTCCTTATTACCTTATCTCATTCCATTACGCTCATTAACCTTGGAGTCAGGGTCCCTGTGGGCAGGGGTGGACATCATAAATCAGGCTGACCAGTTGTTTATAGCTGGCAGTACTTCCCCACTTGATCTTAGCCAAAAGGCCGAGAAGTGACTGACGATACTTCCAACTGGTCAGTGTTCAAGTTAAAAATTTTGACTATAGCATCGGCCTATAGACATTTGAATTTGCCATGCCTGCCCCACCCCTCTCTTAGAGTGTGTGACTCTTAAGCAGTGAATGGCCCTGAATGGCCCTCTGGTCCTAGTGAGGTTCCATGTGGCCATGTGAAAATGTGTGGACTTGGTTTCCTACATGTGTATGTACAGCAGGTATATACACACATGGCTTCAAAGTACTAATCCTCTTTGCTTGAATTTATTCAGCTACTCCAGATCTGTGGGTAGACAAGGATCATCAAAATCTCAGTATCCCTGTTTCTCACAGTAACTTCAAACTCAAAGAAAGCAGCACATGCCAAGCTAAGGGGCCCCAAATTACCATCTCTTCCGAACCTATTTGGGGGTCATATTTTCTGAATCTGCCAATTTGGAAAAAGGTATTATCAGAGGTGGTTGGTTTTTATAACACATTTTACATACATGTAATACTCATTTTAGAAAAGGTGCTGCTAACATGTAACTTCACCTGTCAGATTAACAAGTGATTCATTTTGTTGCAAGTTGGATATTTCTATCTGTGATCTGAACAAAGCACAAAAAGTTTGTAGAGCAAGTCAAGTTCACAGACATAGCAATGGCCACTCCCAGCCACCCCTTTCTCCCTGCTACAGAGACCTGAATGCCTTGAATTCACCCCTGCTTTAGGAGGACTTTAGCAGTCTATTAGTGGAAAGGACACTGGAGGGGGAGTCAGGGGACTTGAGGTCTAATCCTCACACTGCCACCACTTCTCTAAGTCCGCAGTCCCCATCTGGGAAATGGGGACACTGGAAAGGATGGTTTTCATAGGTCTATCCCAGCTTTAACAGGATAGGATTCTGTTTCTGCATTTAATGGGCTCATACTGAAAATGTTCCTTAGGCTATCAGATTTCCAGCTAGGTAATCGAGTGTGTTTTTAAGGGTGGTATGGTGGTGGGGTAGGGGAAAGACTATAAAACAATCAGACAAATATCATCTTGGTTTTGCAACTATTTTATTCACAAACACAAAGCGATCACTTCCCTTCAGATAATTTTCTAAAAATGAAACTTTACATTATATGTCTGGTCTCTGCTTAGATAATTTATTTACTTGTGTATTTATTTAATATCCACTTGAGAAAGATTTCGAGATAAATGCAATCTACTAATGTCGTCTTGACCTTTTTTTTTTTTTTTAAATCGACTGGAAACATGAAATCACTAAGTCGAAATGCCTACTGCACATCTCTGTCATTCTGTGACATTCGGAGGGAACGACCTAGCCACTTCATGGCTAATAGATTCCTTATAGACCTTTATGAAACATTAAATCACCCAAGACCCTGCTTCTCTGCTAGCAGATGGTCTGCAAACAGTAAGAAAGTAATTTAAAATGAAATGCTGGGCTCTGCTTACCTTCAGAGGCAAAACACAAGGCAGCTTGGCAAAAAATGTCTGGAACTGGTTGCTGATTGTGGTCCAGAGGCTACTAGGCGAATCCATGGGCAAAGCTTCCATGAAGGTAGCAATGTTTTCCAAACAGCGTATCATAGCACCCCCTGCTGGTAAATTCTTTTTGTTATTTAGACCCTAAAAACACAAAAGCATAGGCAATCAACTGCTGAAACAGCGTGGGAATTTGTGTAGCTATCCGGTGAAGATCAGTTTTAAAAAATCACATATTCAGGCTATAAACATATGTCATGTAGCTACCGTACAAGCTAATCATTGTAATTGGCAGGAGAAATACAGAGAAAAATCGACGAATTCAGGCAAACTTCGGGAGGAAAATTGTGGTCTGTAACTCAGTGAGAGAAGGTGAAATGTGAGCAAGGAAATCATCTTTTAAGAATCTACATTTGGCATGGTTAGGAGCTAAGATGACAGTGAATGATGCTTACAGGAAACTCGGCTGGCTGATACTAAGAGTAACAACTACAGGAGTGGCAAAGTCCCTACAGCAATCTGCCAGCCCTCCAAGCTGAGAGCGCTGATAAGCAGAGGACATGAGAGGTGGATCCAAGTCTCGCAAGACACGAAATAAGCAGCAGAGTTGAGAAATGACTTCAAGTCTCATGATACAGAACATAAGGAGGCCTTGAATCCAAATCTCGGGATACAATGAATAAGCGGTGAAACTGAGACTTGAATCCAAGTCTCACAACACGGTGTACGCTGCTCTAGCCAACACCCATTTCAAAAGACAGGGAGTCACAGGGAGGTGAGTGCTAGACCGCTGGCCTCCACCCCTTGGTTGGTGGTGGTATCCAGGCTTTAAACAAATAGCAAATCCACACGAAACAGCCATGTCCAACGGACACTGTTCTACGTGTTGGCCATTTTTAATTCATGTTTAAAATTTAAGTTATTTAAAACTGAGTGTGACATTTTGAATTTACGTTTTAACTTTTATATTAAAAACTTTTTAAATTTAATTTTTAAATTAACTGACTTCGTATTTCCTCCTCAGCAGGGATTTGGGAGGGGGGTGGCTTAGAACGTCATCAAAGCGAACCTACCTCCAAGAGCTGACTGAGAGCAGCAATGGAGCTCAGCTCATTGAAGTCCATCAGAGACGTGGCTAAGGTCCGTAAAAAAGTCCCATCTGGAAAGTCAACAGTCAGATTTAGTGGAGCTGAGGTTTCGGCGACCGGCCACGTTCGTGGTGTCTGGCTGCCCCCCACTCCTGCCTGCCCCCCACCGATGGATTGATTACCTTTGATGGTGCTCTGGAACAGCTGCGGGAAGATGCCGTTGGGGGCCAGCTGGTGGAGGACGCAGCGCAGGAACTGCTTGGCCACCCCCGCTGCGTTGCCGGGAACCATCATGCTGGAGTTGAACGGGGGAGGGAAAGAGAGGGAACCGGCAGCCTGAGTGCACGCATTTATGAGAGTTCAGGCCTTTACACGCCGATCCTCTTATGGAATACCCCATTGTCCCTTTCATCGGTGACGTGAAATAGCCTAATCACACAGAACCCTATTAATGATAAGTTTTTAGAAGAAGAAAACCAGGAAATGCCAGAGTCATCCCAGACTAATTCCGGCCATCCCCGTACAGACATGGGGGTTCCGAGGCCAAGAGAAAAGGTGACCTGCAAATGTCACAAGTCTAGAGAATGGCCGAGTCAGGACTAGAACCCAGGATGAGGATTGTGAGCAAGATCCTCCCCCAAGGTGTCATTGGCTAAGAGATGCCCTACGGAAGAATGCAGGGAGGCAGATGTTCATTCCTATTGAGAGGGCCAGGAAGTTCAGGGGCGGGGTGGGGGGAACCATCTGAGTTGGTACTTGTAAAAAGGACAGGGTTTTGATATGTGCACTTTTCCTCCTTACCCTCTGTACCACTTCTGCGTGTCAAAAGAGAGACCCAAGAGATGATTACGTGGCCCTGTCCCTCAGACCAAAGTATCAGAAAGGATGCTCCCAGAGTAATAAGGGAGTGAGTTAACAGAATGAAGGAGCAGGAAATCAAAGGTCCCAAACAGATAGCTGGTAAAAAGTCTCTCTTACCTAAACTGTTTCATTATGCCATGTCTACCCTGAAATGCTGGTTCAAGCTTGTAGGTCAAAAATGTTCTTCAGGAAGAAGTGACACCAAACTTACACAAACTTTTTCAAAAATTAGGGAAAGAGGGAACCCTTCTCAACTTATTTTATGAAGCTAGCATAGCTCTAAAAGTAGAAGCAGATAAAGTCTTTACAAAAAAAAAAGAGGAACAGAAAAGAAATAGAAAGAAAAAAGATTGATAGTTCTCATGGACATTTCACCCAACAATAAATAAAAAGGATGATAGACCATGACCAAATAGAGTTTATCTCAGGAATATAAGAAAGATTTAATATTCAAAAACTAATCAGTGGGATTCAATAAATTAAAGAATACAAGTTATTTATACAGGGAGAAAATGCATTTGAGAAAATTCAACATACATTCATGACAACATACATTCTCAGCAAACTAGAAGTAGAAGGAAAGAAATATCCAGAATCTGATAAAGATATGAAAACCTATAATTAATAGCGAGATATTAAATGCTTTTCCTCTGAGAGCTCACATCTTTATTATTGTATTAGAGGTGCTGGCCATTGTAATATGGCATGGAAATAAGAAAGAGAGAAGTGGAACGGTCACTATTTACAGATGTGATTTTTATATACAAATGCTTTTAGATTCCAAAGAATCTAAAAAGCAGCTACTGCATTAGTTATTAGTTACGTGAACTTAGCTTATTACATTACAATGTTAATACAAAAAATCAGTTATGTATTTATATAACAGCAGCACATTGGCATTAAAAAAACAAAATTGGGAAGAATACAGTTAACAAAAGATGTGCAAGCCCTCTCTACTGAAAACCATAAAACATCTGGAGAGAGACAAAAAAAATTGAATGAAATGAGAATATACACCATGTTCATCAATTGAAGGACTCAATGTTTTTATGTCAGTTAACTCCGAATTTATTTTTTTCCCAAAATTTTATTCTAAAATTTATATGGAAATGTGGAGAATCTAAGATATCTAAATCAATCTTCTTGAAAAAGATGACCACAGTTGGAGGATTCACACTGATTTCAAGACTAACTAGATGGCTATAGCAATTAAGGCGGTGTGGTGCCAGGTTAAAGATCAGCATATAGATCAAGGGAATAGGACAGAGAGCCTTGAAATAGATCGACCTTAAAACGGTTATTTGATTTTAACAGATACTAAAATGCCCCAATTCGTAAAGCAAAAGTCATTTTTTAAATGGTGCTGAAACAACTGGTTATCTACATGGATAAAAAGGAATTTCAACCCCTACCTCCTACCATATAAAAATTTAATTTGAGATGTATAATATAAGTGCTAAAACCATAAAACTTTTAGAGGAAAAAAACTGGAGAATATCTTCTTGACTTGAGTGTAGGCAAAGGTTCCTTAGACAAACCACCAGAAGCATAATCATAAATTGTTTTAAATTTGTAAAATATTAGACTTTGTCTAAATTAAAGATATCTCATCAAAATATACCATTAAGAAAAGAAATAGGCAAGCCCCAGACTGAGTGAAAATATTCTGAAAACATATTTAATAAAGGACTGGTATTCAGGATATATAAAGAAGTGCTATAACTCAATAATAAAAAGGAAAAAAAAAACAGTTTAAAATGTACAAAAGATGTGAACAGACATCACAAAAGAAGATTTACAGAGGGTCATGAAGAACACTTGAAAAAAATACTCAGCAACATTAGTCATCAGGGAAATGTCAATTAAAACTGTAGTGAGATACCCACGAGAATGTCTAAAATCAAAACGACCAATTCTGGGCGAGGATGTGGAACAACCAGAAGTGTCATACATTGTTGTCGGAAATACAAAAAGGCAGAACTGCTTTAATGGGAAATGCTGGTATTGTCTCATACAATCAGATACCTAGCCTGCAACCCAACAGTTCCATTCCTAGGGATTTACCTGAGAGGAAAAAAACATTTGTTTCCAAATAGACTTTTATAGAAATAATCATAACAGCTTCATTCAAAAGAGACCAGAATTAGAAACAATCCCGTCCATCAACATGACGTGAATAAACCATGGGATACTACTCAGCCCTGAAAAAGAAATGAACTACTGATGCACGCGACAGCGTGGGTGAGTCTCGAAAACATGCTAAGTAAAAGGAGCAGGACGCAAAAGAGCACGTGCAGCATAATTCCATTTATATGAAGCTCTATAGTGGGAACAAATCACGAATGTGTTTGCCTCTGTGGGCGTAGAGGCTGACTGGGAAGGTGCATGAGGGAACTTTCTGGGGCTGATGGTGATGTTCTATACCTTGACAGGGGTCTGGGTTATGTAGGCGTTTGTGTTTGCCAAAACTCAGTGAGTATGCACTTAAGATACGTGTACTTGCTTAGTTTTCTTTTGCATCAAAAGAAAAATCTGTGAACAAAATGGAGCTTTAGTTAATGATAACGTTACTGAAGAATATAGGAGGGAGCATGCTAATGTCTGAAATTTACTTTGAAATGCATCCAAAAATAAAATGGCTTGATGGATGGGTCGAAGGATGGGTAGATGTGATAAAGCAAGTAAAGTGGTCATTGAGAATCTAGGTGATAGGTATATGAGCGTTCACTATAAACTTCTTTCAAATTTGCAGTAGGTTTAAAATTTTTCATAATAAAATGTTATGGGAAAAGTAAAATAAAAAAGAAACAAAGGAATTCTATGACTAAGTCAAGGATAAAAAGAAGAGCAACATCCCTAAAATTATAAGTTACGGAAGTGCAATAACGATACCATGTCATACTTGCATGACCTGCTGCAGGTATGCTATCACATAGACTGTCACTTGGACCTCACAACAAATGCCCTTAGGGCACACGAAAGTCATATGTTAGTATCCTTTTATAGATGAGAAAACTAAAGCAGAAAGGTAAACGTGCCAAAGTCACACACAGTATCGATTCCTGCTCTCCTGTGGTCCTTTCTCCCCACTTCAACCAAAGTAACCTTTCTATATGTTACACGCACACATATACACACACCCATCACTGCCTAAAAATCCTTCAATGACTTCTCACTGCTGCTAGAAGGAAGCCCAACATATTTAATGTGGTTTATAAGCATCATACAATCTGGCAGGCCAGTCTCAGCAAGAGCTTGCATCTCTGTGCTACTGCCACACTGGCCTTTTCATAGTTCCTCCTCTATACTATGTTCTTTTACCACCTCAGGACCTTTGCACATGCTTTTCCCATGACTATTTGCACAGTTAAACCCAACTCATTTTTTCAGATCTTAGTTTAAATATTACTTCTTAAAGGAAGCCTCTCCTTCTTCTCCCCTTTACCACTACCCAGACTGGATCAGGTCTGCCTGTTACATGCCCACTCATCTAGGCATGCTTATCTAAGTAAGTGGCACCCTCACCCACTCAGCTGTTCAGACCAAGACCTGGGCATCACTCTTATCTCCTCTCTTTCTCTCACATCCGACATCCAATCTATCAGCAAATTCTATTGGCTCTACTTTCAAAATATTTCCTGACTGTAGCCTTAATGTGGCCGCTTCTCACCCCTTAAACCAAGCATTTATTATCTTGCACTTGCAACACGGAAGTGGTCTCCAGTTTGGTTTTCCTGCTTCCGTGTTAGACTTATTTTCCTCCATGACCTATTTTCAGCGCAGAAGCCAGAATGATCCTTCAAAACACAAGTCATGTCACTCCTCACTCTGTTTCGCTCAGTGGAAGCCGAACTCCTTACAATGGTCTGCTGGGCTCTCCCTGGCCTGGCCTCCCCAGTGCCTCTCCCATCTCACCCCCTCCCGTTCGTCCATGCCCATTCTGCTCCAGCCTGCATTAGTCTTATTCCCCAAATACGTTAGGCATTTTCCTGACGTAAGGTCTTTGTATTTGTGGCTTCCTCTGCCTGGAATATTCTATCTAGCAACTGTTGCATGGATCATTCTCTCCCTTCTTCAGGTTTTGTTCAAATACCACTTCCTCGGAGAGGCTGTCCTTGACCATTATATCTAAAATACTACCTCTAGTTGCTCTCTATCTCCTGGACTTACTTGATTATTTCTCATAGAATTTAGCACTAAGTGATATTAAATTACATTGTCAGTTTTCTTATTTGTTAATGTGCTTAATGCCTGCCTCCTAATCTAGAATATAAATTCTGCGAGAGCCAATACTTGCTATTTTGTTAACCACCACATCCTCAGTTCCTAGTGGTCACTCTGTAAATACTTGTTGAATAAATAGATGTCCCGCTATACTTTTTGGTCACAGAACTTAGCACTGTTTACATTTTTAAATTTGTGCAAATATTTTATTCACGTTTGCCTCCCAGATAGACCGGAAGCCCCACGAGGGCAGGAATCATGTCAGTTTTGCCCCCAGGAGAAACCTAAGTATCTAGCATAGCTCCTGGTACAGAGCGGGCTGAAAAATACATATTGACTAAAATGAGTGAATGAATGAATGAATGAATGAATGAAGGTGTGAACAGAAAATGGATACGTGCTCTCCTGCAGCTGCGCCTGAACCCAACAGCGTTCTTCCCAGGGTATACGCCAGGGTGTTCCAGAAATGGGATGAATGTGCACAGGCAAGAAAAGAAAAGTGAGGTCGGGGCTCACTTTAGGACCTTACCTCTCTGCTTGATTAGAGAAAGTGGTGCTGGACGCCAGTCTAGGAAAGAAAGCAAACAGAGTCACGTGATTACCTTAGGTTTCCACGATGAAATGAATGAGCGCTGTGATAGGACCCACTGTGGCCCCGGTTTAGATCGTGAGACCTGTCAAACTGTTGACAACTGCCTTGACCAGGAAAAGAAGGCCCATGCAGCGGTCAGTCTCCAGGGTCCAACGTAACCTCGTCCCTGAGACCTGATTTCTGCATCAAACAGATATTTCCATGGACATGCACACAGCTAAGTCAGTTTAATATCACCCAGCCAATCTACAAAATGGCTTCTGCAGCTGGGTTAGACGGATAGCAGAAAAGCATTTGACCCAGTCCATCTCCATACTGACTCAGCTCAAAATTCATTTCTTTGTACGCAATTCCTGCAACCTAACTGCAAAACAAACCACAAATTGTAAAGGCCTCTATAAGATAATAAAAGAGGTAATAGGGGTACTTGTCAGCTAGTTGTTGGGCTGAAAGGACATATTGAGAATTGTAGTAGGTTAAGTAATCAATATATAACACATAATTTTCGGAAAGTATAATTACATGGTCCTGTGCACATGGAAATATTCCGTATGTATACAAAGAAAGAGAACATGCTAAACCAGTGTTTAGAAAAACATGTCTTCATCAGCAAGATATTGAAGAAACAAAGAGAATGCTACAAATTTATTTGCTTTAGACAACAAGAGAGTGAGCTTAGCCAAGATCACCTTTGGAGAGGAATAGAAAGCCCAACAATCGCTAACCCCAGACACCATGCCCATTTGCTTTGGTCACGGGCCCTCTCATGCTAATGACACTAAAGGGAATAAACACTGGCAAATGAAATAAACAGTAATTAAGGGTGCAGCAAATGTGATCTTGAAGCCTGCACCTAGAAAAAGGGGTGGGTAGATCTTAAGTAGAGAGTGAAGTACAAAGTCGCATGGAGAGGATTGGGCACTAAATGAAAGGCTCACACTGAAGTTATATAGCTTTAGATCATCTGGAAATAGCTCCTATGGGACGAGCATAAATAAACCAAGTGTCCGTAAGTCTACATTCCCTCAAATTGAAATAAGGCATGTGAGGAAGCCCTGAGTCACAGGACTGCTGAACCTGTTCTCTTGGCGGGTTTGGTGGTTAGGCTGATGCTGCTGAGAATTCCGGAAGCTCACTTTAAATGTTCTCTCCTTGCCTCTTGCTAGGCTTTCTAAAGGAGGGGAAGATTTACATATATGTATATGAAGTATGTAAAAATGTATCTGTTTTTCCTTTGTTTTTCTTCAAAGCTCCTGTTTCCATCCTAACAGTTGGCAATGCTTGAACACGGTTTATTCTCTCTTAATGTTAAAACGAAAACAAGACAAAAACATGACAAAATAATAAAACCCCTCTATATATCGATTACAACGTAGATTAGCTATTTCGAGGAGATGGTAACAGATCAGAACAAGAATTCTATCTGTTCTAAAACTGAGAAGTATTGACAGTAGGAATCGTGACCATGAATTAATAAAAACTCTCAATTCCACATATGTTGCTGATAGTTGGTACAAATTTTATTCCATAATTATTACGATTAGGTTAAAATCAAGGGCCTAAATGAAATAATTCATCTTTTCTTATCTTTCCATCTCTTCATGTTCACTGCTTATTTTTCATATTGGCTATTTCTAAGTATGGGAGGTAAAATAGTGATGCTATCTCTGACTGCATTCCTAAGGATACTACAGAAAAGCTGGAGGAAGGGAGATAAGGAAGTCATACATTTTTGCGGTCAAGGGGTTTTTAATGTTTTCCTGTTTGTCTTTACATTGAAATCATCTATAGCACTTACCACTCATTACAGCTCTTAATCACATTCTATATTAGGGATACCTAGGTATCTGACACATCACTGTCCTCTTTAATGACTAAGTCACAAAACACTTGAGGGCGAGAGCTAGGTCCGATGCCACAACCTGAAGCACCGGGCTTTATGGCAGCACAGACTGAAAAGGTAATGCATCCATGTCGAATTTGATTTAATTCAATTTTCTCCTGTAAGTTGTGCATGCTAGGGCTACAATTTGTTATGAATTTGAACTTTATTTAAATTCTTTAAATACATCGCTTTTCTTCTAATGCCCTATCTAGTAGATGGAAGTTTCCTTACATGAAAATTTTCAAAGATGCTAAGTTTCATCTTCCTTCGGTCGGGCTAAAGGCCCTGTTTCCGAAAAGTGTGCGTCCTTCCTTGTTCTGATCAGGATTGTGGATGCTACACTTCCACTTATCCCCTCACGGGACAATGCCCCAAGATTACAAAATGCCTAGGGAACCTATTTTAAAACAGGTAGAGAGAGATAATAGTAATAATATCTAAAACACACAAAGCGTTTACTCTGAACTACACACAGTTCTGAGCACTGTTACATATATTAGCTCATATAGTCATAGAGAACAACAGACGGTAGTTTTCGTAGTGCATTTTCCTCTAGCTCCACTTTGACATTGCAGCTCGTGACCCTACACAGTGGGGGAATTCAACCAAGCGTTTGGTCCATTCAGTTTTTAAAATCAGTCTGAGTTGATCCCACAAATACCAAGCACCGATAAGGTTAATGGATGTCTGAACTTTTGAACTGGTAGTTTTTGCTTCTAGATAGAGATTGAATAAGGCTCCTTCCTCCCGTACAGAACGGAAGCTGACATTCACCTTCCCACAGACTGCATGATATCCAGCAACAGCGGGGCCGCCAAGTCTGGGCTTAAGTGAATGAAAGTGGAGAGGACCACGATGGCCAGGCCAAGGGTTTCCTCGTCATATTCTTCGAGGATGGCTCCACAGTCGTGGCATCTGCAAAGAAAACAAAGGAACGTTTTCCACGAAAGCCGGCAATGGCTTCCAGATATAAAAAGTACATACAGCTGTTTCTGGTGAGTCTTGGAAAAGTCCCCAAAAGGAGGCCAGAGGTCTCGCTCTGAAAATAAATAGAGACTCCAATGGCCCTCACCATACACACAGAAACAGTGCACATGCAGAGACCAGAAAGGTTCCTTCAGTCACTGAAAACAATCTTTCAACTCACCAGCATCCGGCCTATACGTGAATTACTGCTCCCTTTACAGTGAGTGCCAAAGGGACTAACAGTTTGAAGATTCTGGTCGAAGGATTTTATGCATCGTGAAATTATTGCTAAGGATAGTCAGAAACTAGACACTTCTTTCATTTGTTGAAATTAAAAATGAAAAATGCCTAGACACAATTGGAAGCTTTCTTAAACTTTCAGATTAAAATATATCCTACTGTGAGGGAGAGATGGGGTCATAAAGTCACAAGAACACTTGGGTCACCTTCACTGGGAAGGCTCCCTGGCCCAAGGGGATCTCTCCAAACCTAAAATCCTATAAGTCCCATTCTTTATCACACTCACTGAACAAGCCTTTATGTTCCAGACAGCTCAGGGTATGAAATACAGGAGAAAGGGTCCCAGTCCCTAAGGAACTCACAATCTACTACAAAATTAACAACTCAATAATTAAAACAGCCTGTGATAAGTGGTAGAATAGAGAGATGCATCAGATACTACAGAAACATGGAGAATAGCATGCCTAATTCTGCCTTGTGGAATAAGGGAATCTTTGCCTTAAGCTGAGTCTTAAAGCCTAAATAGGAGTTTATGGGGCAGAGGAAGTACAGAGAGAAGGGTGGGTACCTGTGAAACCGCAGAGGAGGGGAGCCATGAGGCATGCTCTGGAGGAGGGGAGAGGCTGGAGAAAGACTCCCCCACCTCCCCCCCTCCCCCACCCCTGAGAAGAGGAGAGGCCATACCTTTGCAATCTAAAGAGCCTTTTATAAACTAAGGACTGGGGCTTTACCCTATAAAAACTTCCAGGAACTTTAAGGCTGCCAAACCCAGAGATGACATAACCAGTTCAAGTTTTGGAAAACGGATTCTGCTAGCAGGATAGGAGTAAGGATCAAGTCTCAAACTTAGTCCCATCTTAACAATTTGAATCTTCTGGTTGTGAGATTTTATCTGTGTGAAATTCTTGCTAGGAATAATCCATAAGTGGATATTATTTGCATTCGTCGAAATTACAAAAAATGCTTTTGTATAAACAAAAGCTGCCCATATGATACTGTGTTTCTAGAATAACAAATGCACACCAACACTTATGGCTGCGGCCATTTGAAGAACAAATTATGACTTAAAGCATAGTATGCCTTCTCTGATGCTTTCTCATAACTGCAATGAGAAAATTCTCAAATTCTGTAAACAAAGTGAGGAAAATAACTGCGTGAGCTTACTTGTCAGTCATCACCGTCGGCTGCTCGTCTGTGAATTCTTCGGGTGCTGGCACAAACATACTGACAATACTGGGTGCCGACAGCAGGCTGGATTTAGTAGCGCCTGAGTAAGCAGCAAAGGAACAACTGGTGAATACAGATCTGTTTTGGGGGCCAAGAAAAGCCCCATTCTCCTGTTAGAAATTCTCTAAAGATCACATTCGCAACAGTGATGTGACATGGACAGCCCAAACAGCATTATGAAAAACCCTCAAGAGTAAAACGAATTCAAGAGAGATCGTGATTTGTTTCTCTCGTGTGGTTTTCAGAGTTAGACTCTTATCTCTCCCTTTACTTCTTGACCTTGAAAAAAACAGAAGGAGTTCAGGTGCTAACAGGATACTAGGACAAAGTCTGATAGAAAAGGGGGAAATCTATTCAAGGGTCCCCTAAATGAATTACGACCCTCATTTGTTAAGCATAAATGAAAGCTGACCACATGATAGATAGTATGTTTCTAAAATCGCAAATGTATACCAACACTAAAATGTTGCGAATTTGAGAACGGAATAAGATCCCAGAACTCCACACCCCTAAGCAAAGAGAGATGTTTGAGCTAAAACATATCAGGATGGTTTTCAACTTTGGAAATTAATATTATTAGCCCCAAAGCAGAAGACTTCATTTTTCAAACTGAAATATTTAAGAATGAAATAACAAGTGCTCCAAAGGAGCCATCAGTGTCTTCAGCCAATCGATGTCACACAGTTTAAAACTGTGGGTTTTGATGCCTTCGGAGAAATCTGAGGCAGGAATCTCGGCAACATGCTCTAGTGATGAGTAAATCCGGAGTCAGGAGACCGCTCTCCGTTAAGAGAGCCATTGGTGCTGGACAGATTTTCCAGGAATGTGGAAATGAGGCACTCCAAGAAGAATCCCAAAGTCACAATCCAGAATAATGCCTTGCTCAACAAAGTAATAATGATTTTGAGTTCTTCGAAGAGGAAAGAAGGCAGGAAAACCCAACGGTCACTAGAAAGTCTGTTTCTCATCAAGGAACCAGTAACTTGGTGCCGAGAAACAGAACAACGCTATATGATCTTTTCTTAAAAGATGAAACAATGATTCAGAAAATTGGTTTCTAAAGGGATCGACATAAAAATTTTAGAAACCTAGCCAAGTGGGCAATGTGTTTCAATCTGAGGGAGGAAAATAAAATGGTATGGAACCCTTTGAAGAGTCAAAATGCTGTCAGGCTGTATACATACTCCCTCGTTGGATCAAAGGCTACAAAATGTGGCTATGAGACACTTGAGACCTAAAGACCCAGAAGGCAAAGGAAAGTATCTGAAAATATCTTTATGTCATTTCCGAAGATCCTAAAAGGGAATTCAAATTTTACTATACTATATTTACCAATCGTCTCTGAGACACCACTCCTTCGTAATCATGCCCAAGGGTATCATCAAAAAATACCTCCAACTGTTTTCATAAAGATGTGACTTGGGCTTTCCAGGCGTGGAAATAGCCCAATCTGGCCCAGTGAGGGGACAATTAAAAAACTGACCGAGTAGTATGAAAAGTCTGAAAATGGCCCGAAGGCCCTACAAAGTGTTGGACAGATTGTGGGTGAAGTACTTAAGCGATTAAATGAAGAAAAAATTACCGTTAAAGCTACAAATGGACCAAGATATGTCACGGGTTGTCATCAACAGCTTGACAAAAATAAGCTGAAGCCAGGAACAAGAGTTGCTTTGGATGCGACTACACTCTCATGAGATACTTGCCAAGAAAGGTGGGTCCACTGGCTTACAACATGTCTCATGAAGACCCCGGGATGTTTCTTATTCTGAGATTAAAGGGCCATCAGAACAGAATTAAGAGAGGTGATAGAATTATGTCTTACAAACCCAGAATTCTTCCAGAGAATAGGAATAATGCCTCCAAATGGCTTTTTGCTACATGGACCACCAGATACAGGCAGAAAAAACACTCTTGGCACGAACTGTTGCTAGGCAACTGGACTGCAATTTCTTAAAGGCTGTATCTAGTTCTATTGTAGACAAGTACATTGCTGAAAACTGCTTGTTTGATCAGAGAAATGTTTAATTATGCCAGAGACTATCAGCCATACATCATTTTCATGAATGAAACAGATGCTATTGGTGGTTGTCGGTTTTCTGAGGGTGCTTCTGCCTATTGATAGAGAACTGAAATGAAGTTACTGAATTAAATGGATGGATTCGATACTCTACATCAGGGATCCCTGATCCCTGGGCCATGGACAGATATCGGTCCATGGAACCGGGCTGCACA
>CM053509.1:5754315-5773838 GCA_028627145.1 Eidolon dupreanum
ATATATATATATATATATATATATATATATATATATATATACACACACACAGTCTTACTAGAAACATAAGAAACCAATTTAAAAAAAAATCTGAGTCAAGACCTTCAGAAGATTGCTTACACTTGAAACCTATTATTAAAAAAAAATTAAAAGATTACTGCCTACTACTATTAAATGAAAATCATAATTCAAGCCAAGGAAAAGGAGGAAATCAAAGTCATTTGGGAAGTTTCAAGACAATCATTACCCAATACAAATGCCAAGGAACAAGTATTTTTGACAACAGCGTTGTCAAGTTGTTTTTCATATGACAACATAGAATGTGTGATGCAGTATTCATGGCAGTCATCTACAACAGCAGATAGGTTACGTTAGTGGGCATTGGCCCCATAGGGAAATGTTAGCTGAATCAATGGACTTCTGAATACTGCTAATGACATGGGAACAAAGAGTAATATACAAGGAGAAGGTGGGAAATGCAAAAGGGAAGCCATAGACCTCAGCTAGCTTCTGTTACAGCTGAGTCACAACTAAGTCAGCACCGTTGAAGGCAGTCCCATTATCCCCCAGTTTTGGCAACACTTCTGATGCCACCACTACTGGTTCCCCCACTGAATATTCAAAGTGCATGCTATATGGAACTAGGAACCGAAATAGAAACTTCTTAGAATAGAGAGGGGACCTCCTCCGAAGCCCAACTTCAAAGCTGGAAATGTTGACAAAAGCCACTTTGGAAATCTTAGCGATAAGAGAAAGTATAGAGGTGTTGATTTGTCTCAAAGCATACCGGCACATATCAGTCCTCTAGCTGTATCAATGGACTCTTCAGTTTACTGTAAAAGATTCATTTTCTATCTTCGTTCTCATTACCTCATTCCATTCTTGCTGCTACTGTGCTATTAGATCATGGACAAGTACCAGAGTTTATTCAACCACCATGATTTCTGCTCATCAAAGCTTTTCCTAGGCCCATAAGTGAGAAGAGTCTCATCTCATCAGATACAGGAGCTAAAACCACTATTCATGGCCAAACGAATGTTAGCAAAAGCTGGAGATGAACATCCCCTCATTCCTACAGAAAACTAGAAGAATGATACAGTCCAGAATATTAGGTCCACTTGATTTAAGGGACTAGCTAAAAGATGTGGTCATAATTCATTTTTAGTTTTTTTGTTTTTTACAAATAATAGGTTAACCTGCTTTCTGAATTAAAAAATAATAATAATGATTAACTAGTCATGAGACGAATTTTTAAAATGCACATCCTGATGATCTTAGCTCAGATTTATTCTCACCTTGCTCCTACGAGGAGCATGAAGTTGTGTATATTCTGTGCAATTCAGATAGCTGAAATTCATCTATGATCTCAGCATTGTAAAGGAACACAGATAAGCTGGACCATGCTCAGAGGAGATACAGGGAGACAGAGAAAACTGACACATATCGAGAGGAATACCGAAGGACCCGGGGATACGTGGTCTGGCAAAGACTAAAAAATTCTGTGAGAGAGACTAGACTTGCTTTATGTGGCCCCAAGGGTTAGAAAGTCACTGTAAGAAAGAACTTTCTGTTGGTTACGATCAGAGAGGAGGCGCCATGCGTGCCCACTCTCCCTACAAGCATGTGAGCGAAGGCTGGAGCCACTTCACGTTGCTGCTAAAGGAGAGATTTCAGTACCTGCTGGGTGACTCGGTGATTGACAGGTACAGTTTCTTTCGGTTTCTTACCGTCTGAGAGTCTGTGACTCGACTCACCTCTCATTCTCAATGGCTGTCCCTCCAGGTCGGGGTTTAGGCACATTGGCACATTACATTGGCGTTTCCCGGGCTGTATCTGTTCTGTGGATAAATAGGGCATTTCAGTCTTCAATGAGGTCAATTTAGCACAATTCATAATACAAAGACTTTAACCGATAATCTCTTGGGGTCATTTTCTTTTTTTTCTTTTTTTTTTTTCTTTTTTTGGTTATTGTCATTGTTGATCATTAACATTTACAGGACACATGCTATAGATTTTAGGGTAGGGCTGCTTGAGGTTTCACTACAAACCTGCCATTCAGGTATTTGAAATGCTGTTGAAAGCAGGAGAGCACCTAAAACCACCCAGAAAAGTCCAGAATCTCTACCATCACCCCCCCCAAAAAAGCTCAAATTCCATATCTCTTGATATGAAATGAAAAAAATGAAATTCTAAAGTCATAGCCATCAAAAAAAAAAAACGTTTTATGCAAATCAAATCCGTAAGTGATCGTTTCGGACAATGGCCTGAATGGTCATACAGAAAACACGTGGAACTGGTAGCAAGGAAATGACAGGCACTGACTGAGGGCTGAGAAACGGGAATAAGGGGGTAGAGGCAGAAATGGAGGAGCGGTGCTTCAGGAACGTTTGTTTCATATGAAGATGAGGCAAAGAAGCAAGCCACCAGATATGCGCAGACAGACAGAGAAGGGCCAGGTGCTCTGTGGGCCAGCAGGTGCATGCTGAGGTGAATGGACCATGTTTTAGACTGCCTTTCTCAGCGTGTCTCTAAACTAGATCCACTGTTTTGAAGACTAGTGAGTCACTGTATTAACATATGTGGTATGAAGTGACATGCCACCTAACACTGAACGACACATTCGTTGACTCTCCTCTGGTCTTAGATTTGGGGAAAACTTTTTATGCCACTAATAAAAACAAGAATATAGAGATGACGTTCTAGTTGGACTTGGCGACTAGAGAACCAACTTGGAGGATGGAAAACAAGCCCAGGAAAATTCGAGTGAAAAAAAAAAATCATATAGCATGTGAATGGCAAGTATTAAATGAGAAAGCAGAGTGATGTGAACAGGCTGAAGTTTGGTTGAAAAACAAAAAATTCAATTAAATGGGTTATTTGGCATTATGTAGTTTTTTTTTAGATTAAAATGTGTATTGAAAATTGAAATCTATTTGCCTTTTTATAACTCTACTGAGTCAATCAAACTGGGTTATAATTGTTGCCAGAGTCAAAAACGGTTAGCTCTGGCTGAGCTGCTTGCTACAGAAAACAGCCGTTTGGTAAAAATACTCTTTGGAGCCCCAGGTCAACCTAACGAAAGCTGGGTGTTTAATTATTAAAGAACCAAACAAAAGCTTTTATTCTCAGTTCCTTATACAGCTTCATCTCAGTAAAGAGAGTAACAAAGGCCTCTTTGGCGTGGACAGAAAGATTTCACCCAAACCTAGTAAACTCTCGAGGTTGGTTATCTGATGTCTTTCTCCTTGTCTCTCTTATCTGTTGGCTTTTGGCCATTTCATTACTCACTACCCCTTATTACTAAAAGAAAGAAAAAAAACACTAAACCTTTAAAATATTAAGAACCCTGACAAAGGCCAGGAGAGATAAAACTATTTGTTAAATGTATTATTGGATATAGTGTGAGGAATTCAGTTATCTAGACAGGCTTTTTTTAAAAGAACGATGGAGGAATATAAGGTGAAATGTATTTAAATATTGTGGTTCTGAAAAAAATAATATCTCAAGATTATTATTTTTATAATTGCAATTCTTAGCCATAATGAAAATTATTAAAATAATCTCATATAACTACAGCCAGAAAGTAACAATTAAGGTACTAAAACAGCCCCGGCCACGTATCGGTCCCCAGAGCACAGTGACAAACCCTGACAGTTTCATCGTGCATGTGTGCTGCAAAGTGCTTGCACATGTATAATCTTACAGTCCAAATGACCCATTTAATTAAAAAAAAGAAAACGAAAAGGAAAAGCAGGCACTCAGAGAGGAGCAGGACTGTGGCGGTACTACGGGCTGGAGAAAGTAGGACATGTGCAGAACGCGATACCCAGGTTTAGAAAAGGCGGAGTGATCATGTTTAAAATAGACGTGTTGTGGCAGTCGATTCTTACTTTAAAATTGAGGTTGGATGCAGTCCCATCGTATGAGCATGAGGGTGTGCGGCTGCAACCCGGGGACCCTGCTGGCTAAAACACAGAGCTCGTATTCCCAGACCTACCGGCAGATCATGATGTCACTAAGCTGCAGTGGTCGTTTTTATTACTATTAATATAATATTTCCTTATTTTTGGTACTTTACAGTGTACAAAACAGACGACTGATGATCCTGTGTTGTGTTTTGTTAATCTGCATCACGAAATCATAGTTCCATTCCCTCCTTTATGCATTTACATCATTTAACTCCCAGATACATAAACTAATATCTGGAATCAGGTCTTAGAGAGAAAAAAAAAAGTTGGACCGGCTTAGGTGGAAGAGCAGGTGCTTCTGGAACACTTGGAAAGTTTAAAGAAACTCATGAATTACCTTAGGTTTTTAAAAAATTATTTGAACCACAGAACACGAGAGAAAACCTGTTCCTTAACAAGGGAGCAGAGGGGACACAGAGAACGTGGCATTAGCTAATCGGAGAGGTAAAACAAGAAGAAAAGGCTTGACCCACCAGTGTCCCAGTTGCTGATGTTATGGGGGGCGCTAGACTGATGCTCCAGCTGTCGCTTCATTAACTGGCTCATTGTCAGAGCTCCCAGGGATCCCCTTTTCATCTGCCTATACTGAGCTATATGGAGGAAATTAGGAGATGATTACTAGGGGGAATTGACTTCCACAGCACACAAAGGCTCTACACATTCATATAGAATATTAATTGAAACTTCATCAGCTATCCGTAATTGTTTGGTAAATTGTATGTTTCTGTCCAGATGAGAAACTAAGGTACTATGCTATTCAAGTGCCTTTCTTCACTCAATAAACAGTACCTTTGAGCACTGATCTGTAGCCTGTAAACCTTTACTCCAGTTACGACAATGTGATCATTGTCATTTACTTTCCTATTTATATACTTTGCCTTGTTCCAAAAAGGATTTAAGACAGATAATATTTTGAATTTATAGCTTAACTTTCTTTAATGGAGCTGTGTATAGTTACAGTCTCCATTCCACTCTCTGAGGTCCTCATGTGTGTGTGTACACATATATTTTGGAGTAGGATGACACATATCAACCTCCATCTGGGGAGAGAAATTGAAGCAAATAAAATTATGGTACTGTGAACTAACCAGCAAATGAGGTGGTCAGAAAACCAAAACATGCTGACTCGAAGTCAACGCTGTTTTCAATCTCTGTAGCAGACTCTGCCTACTGTTTGAAAAACGTGAATCAAATAACATTCCAGAGTGTATTTTAGTACGCATCTTTGTTTTAGAAAATAGTGGTAACATTTTTATCCCGCAATTAGGAATTCACAAATATCCCCCCAATGAAATGCCAAGTTAGAAGCATTTCCAAACCAGAAAAACACTTCTTCCGGTAGATGGCTGAGTGAGAAAGCCACCTGCCCCACAACTTCCTATTCCTCGGCGAGTGGTCACACCAATCCCTGCCACCAGCCCAGGGAGAAAGACTGAGCATCGCCAATGTATCCTTTCTACATGATCTCATATTTGAGAAATTGTTGTTCCTTGCTCTCCTATAAGGACAATTTCAGAAACTGAAGCTCTGAACTACACAGCCTGAAAGGGGATGGTAGAGAGTGGAATGACCGTATGGCCCCCAAAAAGCCTCAAATGTTACACACAGGTGTGCAGTCATGATACCAAGGTAGCAACTTGGTGTGATATGAAACCAATTATAACATTATTTTTAATGTACTTAGCATGCTGTTTGATCCATGGTGGTCATGGTATGTTTAGCTACAAAATAATCAGCTAATAAACCAATCAAAAGAGAGGTGTGATGAGAATTCTTGGGTCTTGGAGTCCATGTTGACAGAATTCATGGAAATGACTATGCAAACTAATATGAAAAATCTCTGATTCTTCTGGTCAACCGGTAAAAAATCACAATTTTATGAGTCATTCGAAAAGTGCAACTTCAGTAAAACTCATGAGCGAAATCTTTTAGAAGATTTAACAGTTAGCAGCATCTATCAGACTCAAAGAAGAATTTAAAACCTCTCGTGATTGAATTTCTCCAATTCTCACTTGTTTTTAAAGACAACAGAATTCCCTGTGCATAAAAACCCTTAATGTTCAGCTCATTGTATAGGGAACCTGGCGTTATGCCCCCAAGAACACAACACCAAGAGCCATCTAATACCTGCTTTTGATGAAGAGGAGGAGGAAGGCAGAAATCTAATGACGTGCCATGCTAGATCCAAAAGGGCTAGGTTCGAGAGTGACTTTGGGATTATGATACATTTATTTTATGATAAAAAAATTAAGTAGCACTAAAAGGAAACTGACTTAGTTATCCTATCTCAAGTTATACTCAACTTGGAATTCTAACTAGAATTCACTATCTTTTTTTTAGATGGCTCACGCAAATTGGGAGAAGAAAATATGCTTTCATGATTTTAGTATGCAGACTAAAATACAGTCATTTTATCATGTTATCAAACAGATTTTTTGTGATAAAAAAAAAGGACAACTAGATTCAGAACTAGTCATTCTTCTTTGCTACCAAAAGGGCAAATAACTGTCACATGGAAACTCTTGGAATTCTTATAATCTCTATTGTAGTTGAACTTGAATTATTCTAAGGCAAGGTGGTATACTAAAAAGAGCCGAAGCTTGAAAGTCAAACAGACCCAGCATTGATGTCTGTCTCTACTACTTGGGAGCTACATGACTTTAGGCAAGTCTTCTAGCCTCTCTGAACCTCTGCTTTTAAATCTATAAAATGAGGTCAATAATATCTGCCATGCAATGCCAGTGTAAGGATTAAATAAGATAACTACTTGCGTAAACAACTTAGTGAAGTGCCCGGCACATGATTAATGTTAAATAAATGGCAGCTATTGTTACTATTACGACTGTAAACTTCTTGAGAAAAAAAAAAGGTGTCTTATTTATTCACATCTGATCCCCAGTGCCAAGCACAATGCCTGGCACCCAGCAGACACCTAATCAATAGTAGCTGAATGAATGAATGCATGAATGAATGAATGATGAAGATGATGATGTTGTTCCATACTACCAGTCCAGCATGTAAGTTAAGATCTTTATCTGATTTTTCAGGATCATCCTCATTTCAAAAGAGAGTCAAGTGAAAATAAACCAGCTTCTTAATCACATGGAACACAAAATATACCAGCACACAGTGGTACTTGCACCTGTTTGTATCTCTGATTCCTGCTGAGAATTTCCCATGCTAAAGTCTCTTAATTGCCTCCACTAAGCCCTTATCTTCACCTCAACGCAACTAAAGCTCCTCACGACAACATCTAGAACTCGCAACAGAAGGCGGTTTCAAAGTAGCTGTCTCTTATAGAGCTTGTAAAATTTCATGCCATTTTTGTTTTCCGATCCAAAAGGGCTAGGTTCAATCATGACTTTGGGATCATGATATATCTGATATGTTTATTTTATGATAACCCAGATAAAATTTTGTCGGTGATATAGTTGATTATTTCAAACTAAATAAAGGTGTTTCATGTAAAATTCTGCCATAGACAATGCTTTTCACTTGCCCCAAAAGCAATTCCATGTTTTATGTTTGGGTTAGTAATAGATAATATTATTTTATTGAATGATGACATTCAGTGATTATTCCTTAACAAATGAGGGTTCTTGGCCAGCCAGTAACCATACTGATTTATCAGACACTTGAGGTGTTGACAAAAAGGGTCTCTGAGAACACATGACAGTGTCACCTAGGAAGCTAACATAACATTCAAAAAGAAAAAAACAATAGCAAGAGCGTGAAGATTGAAAATAATGCTGCAGTAATGTTCCAAAATTAATGTACAAGAAATCTTACTTGATATTGAGGAATGGCTACTTGTTTCCGGCACACCTGCTTCTAATGTAGGGGCAGATGAGGATTCTCGTGGCATTTCCAAAGTCGAAAGTCCTTTAGTAGAGGGATCTACAAACAGAAATGTTATTTAAAACTCAGGATGCTGATTAAAAACAAGTTCAAGAACCCTTTCCATATCTTTTTTCCTCTTGCTAAATGTACTAATTATACTTATGAAACCATTATATAGCATTACATACTTTCTGACCCTACTAATTAAATGGAATTATATACACATGAGTTTCAAAGTTCCATGGAGAATTGCTTGTACATTATACTCTGCATATGTGGATATGCCCTTCAAAAATTAATGACAGCACAATTACAGAACCAAAACTAGGCATGCTCACACTGCCTGTCCATGAGCAGGTCACTTAATCTTTCCAGAACTGGATTTCTTTTCATCTAATACCAAAAGGTGTTCACAGTTCCTTTTACCTATATCATTTCACCATTCCACCTTTGTCTGGCAATTTCCTCACCATCATCTACATCTCTATACAAAAAATTCCTCCTCCAGTTAGGTTAGATTTCTAAGATCACATCCACCTCAAAAAATACAAACAAACAAAAAACTGGATCAGGTGACACTCATGTAATTCCAGAGCACCCCATCCTTAATCTCTCCCTAACTTAACACACTATTATGTAATTTTCTATCTACTTGTCTATAACCTCTGCTAAACCATAAGTAATTTAAGAGCAGGGACTGTATCTAACATGAAATACTTACTCTTAACTCAGATTTTATATTTTATTAGTTGAACAAGAAACAGACTGTATCTTTTGCTTCTTCTATTTGACAGATGTATCTAAGGTAAAGTATTTCTAGCATGTAATATTGTCTTATTAATCTATCAATAACAGGAAATAAGTTGCCCCACATTATACTAGGTAAAGATTATCCTTTAAACCTTTTTGCAAAGTTGAATGGTTTATCATAGCGAACTGCCTAAAATTCTTTACAAATCTCCTTGCCATCTTAAGCTGTGTTATATAGTGAGCAACTTGGAGTCACCTAATGGGCTTTCATAACTCTTCTATGCTGTAATTCACAGATGCCCACCCTAAGTGGCTTCAAGTCCTTAAGCTTAATAATGTCTTCTTCTGTCTCATTATTTTCTTATGGTCAGTTGTTTTTTCTGGCAACAGAGCAAGCTACCATACATACATAACAATTTAAGTATGTAGATGCTAGTCTATTACAGGATGATCACAAAACTTGCAAAACTGTCAGAAATAAAAGTAAAATTGATCCTAGATGAGAGCCTGGGAGAAAATTTTTTGAACATTGATTTCAAAACATCTACTTTTGATTCTCAGAGGTCTTTCTGAATATAGTTGCCAGATTAATAACTTCTTGATAACAAAAATCGTGTAACTGTAATAATGTTTCCCAAACTCTTAATAAAACATAATTACCCATGTTAAATTATCTTAGTCATTAAGATACTAAAGATTAGGTTATTATTTTTCTCTTAGGTATTCTCCCCAAAGCGCTAGCTAAAAATGTGCATAATTACCTCTCCGGCTCTTATCTGTTTTACGTATGCTGCTATGGCATAATAATCCCACAGATAATGTAGAATGAGAAAGCTTAAAGTGAATTTTGAAGAATTCTTTGAAAGATACTTAAGAATTTAGAGTTTTGGTATGCTTATTAAAATCCTTGGTGTATCTTTAATTTTAAAGAAATGTCATTCATTACCGTAGGATAGTTATGGATAATCATTAATGTACCATAATTTTTTAATCCAGGCAATTTTGCTTAGTCTTAAATCATTTTAAGAAGCCTTCCATTGGTATGCAGTTTAAGGCAACACATATTGAATGGAGCTATACACTTAGCTTTAAATATTTCTGTTCAATTTTTTATAGTGATGTGCAGAAAATGTCATACTATTCATTCATTCATTCATCAAATATTTTCCATCACTCTATTGCTGATACAATCAACAAACAAACCAAACCAAAATCCGTGCCATTTAGGAGCTTTCATTTAAATGGGACGAGACAAACAATAATATGCATAAAAGAAAATAAATTATTGTACTTCCGAAGAATCATTCTTTTGAGAGGAGAAATAGAGAGAGAAAGAGATTGCAAGATGCCGGGTGGGTTGGAAAGATGGGGTGTAGTCCAGGCCTCATTGGGAACCGGTTGTTTGATCGAAGAATTAAAAGAAGGTGAGTGAGCCAAGCAGATAACTGGGGAAGACACTGTCAGTCTGAGGGAACGGCCGGAGTAAAGGCCCTAAGGTAGGACTATATAGGGTGTACGAGAAATGGCAAGAGGCCACTGTGGCTGAGTAGAAGAACTGTGGAGAGCTGAGCAAAACAAAGTGAGAGACCAAGTGAGAATTGCCATGTAAAACATCCTAGGAATTTAAAGGACTTGAGCTTGCACTATTAATGAAATGGGGAGCCGATGGAGGGCTTTAAGCCGAGGAATGTTATAATCATGTCTTACAGGATCACTCCGGCTGCTGTGTTAGGAAGATAACAAGGCAGGGAGTATTTAGGAGGCTATGGCAACTGACCCAGGTGAGAGGTGACGGTGGCTCAGACCAGGGTGGGAACAGGGGAAGTAGTGAGAAGGGGCCAGATTCTGGGTATATTTTGAAAGTAGATTAAGGTGACCAGATAAAATGGAGGACATCCCATTAAAATTTAATTTCAGATAAACAACATGTGACTCCGAAGTTCCTTCCACTAATGAGGCAAAGTGTATTTCCCCTTTTGACTTTGGGCTCAGCCATGTGATTTGTTTTAGCTAACCAAATGTTTGCAAGCAAAGCATGACCAAATGCTTGGAAAGTGTCTATGTGATTGGGCTTGCTCTCTTGTGCCTCTTCCAACGCCATGAAAAGAATATTCCCAGGCTTCACAGGTCCCAGGAAGAGATGGACCACCCAGCCAAGGCCAACCTAGATTAGCCAATTCCCAGATGCCCAAGAGATTTGCAAACCACATAAATGCTTATTGTTGTATATTGTTGAGAATTTATGCTTGTTACACATCATTATTCTAGAATCGTCTTGGCATACGGACAATATGTAAAACCATCAGACTGGATGAGTTCACCAGGAGAGTGAGTGTAGACCTTGGCAAGTGAAATTTGGGTGAATTAGTGGAGAGGAAAGCTTTATAGGAATGATAAGTTCTTTTTACAAAGAATAGGATGGAGATAGTAATAGTATATACAACTCTTTAAAGAGTTTTCCTAAAAGGGGAGAAGCAAAATGGGATTTGGGGTATGAAGAACTTTTTTTTTTTTTAAAGAGAGAAGTAAGCTTATGTTTGTATGCTCAAGTCAAGGATCCTTTAGAAAGAAAAAACTAAAGGAGGAGAAAGAGGGGAGAATTTCTGGGTCTATAGCCTTGAGTAGGTAAGAGACATGGAATCTTGTTAATATGTAGAAAAGCTGGCTGTAGACAGGAACATAAAACAGAACATAAGAAAGCCCTAGCCAGGAAGGCCAGGTGTATGAGTTTAGATGCTAAAAGCCAGGCAGATGAGGTGATAGGAGGCTGTGGAAAATTCTTCTGATTACATTAAATAGGAAGAGGTATTGAAAGTTTAGATGAATAAAGAAGGCAACACACATACACCCAAAACATACATACTACAATCTATATATCATATATGCCTTCCCTGTGGACCTCATATGGTTTCTTATACACTCATCCCATACACTTCCATCCTTTCTAGGCCACCGCCTTCCTCCTTCTATATGCTGATATTTTCCTGGCTCTAAATAACTAAAAGATATCCCAGTTTCTCTAGAGACCTTCTTAAACTTTCCTGTTGTTAGCAGGATCTTTTTCTTCTCCCTGCCTGGCTGGAGCATGACCTTTCCCAAATACACTAACGTTCTTTCAGCAGATTTTCACACAGCACCTTGGAGGCACACGGCCCTGTCCTGTGAGGTAGAAAACCACTAGGAACCTGAGGAAATGGCCGGGCAAATCGAAGAGCCGGGGCTGTTCTCTTAGGCGTGGCTTTTGTGTGCAGTAGTGGGAGAAGCGGGACTAGCATCGAGACAACAGCCCTGGCGCTGCCGCCGCCTGGCTGTGTGACCTGCGGCAAGACACACCACCTCCTCAGAGCACCAGCCGCTTCTCAAGGGAAGCGAGGGGTTACGCTAGAGGTCTCTTAGATCTTTGCCAGTTCTCAATGTTCTAGAGTCTACAAATCTAATAAAATAGACATCCCTGACCAATTTCATTGTTTTTGAAGAGTCATAGTCTCTTTTTTAAGATCTGAGCTGAGAAATGAAGATGTGTTCCATCAGTATTATGGTAATCCTGCATTAGACTGTGTTTTAGGATGACGGACTGTCAGCTTGCCACTTTTGCAAGTTATCTTTCTTAGAAAGAGTGCCTCCAAAAAATGGTACTCAAGGCAGGAAATCCACATGCTGTGACAACTTCACCCTCAAGTGGTGTCCACGGATTAGGATCTCAGTAGTAACTGGGCTTTTTCTTTCTTTCCCTGGGGTCCTGAGGGCACACAACGTCCACCAGATTGCAGATATTGGTTAAAATGTATAATCAACTGTGTAGACCCTAAGTGATTATACAGTCAATTCTTAATCACTCTAAGCACTCTTTGCTTTATTTTAGCCCTACAAGTTTATTCCTCTTTTGGACTATATCATAGCTCACTAAAGTATAACAGGAACAACAACAACAACAAAAAAAAAGAAAGCAAAAAGTTTTAATTAATGACTTTTGTGGACCTAGGAAGGCTAAAATGATATTTGGAATATCTTGACATGAATTAACCATTGTGTCTCATTGCTAAGGATGATCAAGAATTGACTGTACTTCAGAAAAAAACACATACAGAAACATTTATGGAGCCAATAGAACCACGTCTGAATCCAACATGCCTGAGTAAGCAGCATGGATTCAGGGTGATTATGAAACAATTATAATGTCACTCACTGACATTATAAGATTGAGAGTTGGGTCAGTGCCAAGACCCTACCAAATAAGATGCACAAACTTGAATGTGAGGCTGGGACAAAGAAGAGACGTGAGCTTACCTGGATCTTTCTGTTCTCCCAATTTATCTAGAATGTTGAAGGAGATGTCAAGGTACTCTCTCTGGATGGCACTGACAGCAATCTTCCTCTGCTTCCTCTGCCTGGGGACGATCTGAATCTTAAATTCCGATTCCTCGGCTCCCTCCTCTTCTACCTTGGTCTCAAGAGTCTGTTCCGTATCCGATTCAGCACTGGTGTCGGGCTTCTCGCTTTCTGTGGGGTTCTCAGCATCTTCAGGGACTTTGAGGAGGACAGTTTTTGCCCCTGAACTTGGCATCAGCCCACCCAGCGTATCTTCCTCGAGGCTGGGCTCAGGGTTCTCGTCCAGTGATGTCTCGGGAAGCGCGTAGGACTTCTGAAGGAGGTCTCGTTTTTGTTTAAGCGTGAGCGGGCTGCCATAGGAAAACTCATGCAGCTCCTCCTGCTTTGATAATTCTTCTATGGGGTCTCCCAGAGCTATGAGACTGGAGTCCTTGTCGCCTGCTGACTGATTATTTCCTGAGTCCTTAAAGGAAAAGTCTTTGGAACAGTCCTCCACACTTACTTGCACAAGGGGAGTTGTGCTCAGGCTGAGGACAGAGGGATGGCTGGGGATGGAGGGCAAGGAGGCAGCATTTTCACCAGAGGCACCATCATTTTCTTGGTCCATGGTCTCCTCTTCCTCATCACTCTCCACTATTCGGAGAGGGGGGAGAGGGTCAAACACGAGAGAGTCGCTGTCAGATGTCGAGAGCATGGAATGTTTTTCGGGCCCGGATGTCGAATCTGAGGACAAATCTATCAGGTCTAAATCCTCTTTAGGAGCCGGCTTTATCGGAGAATCGACTTTGACCTCAAATGTCTCCATGCAGTTTAACCTAACTTCCGGTATCACCGGCCTTCGCATCTCCTGAAAGCCTCCCGCAGCAGAGTTCTCGGGGGCTTCGGCGGCGTCAGGCCTCGTAGCGGAGTTCTGTCTGGGACGTCCATGGTCGTGCTGTCTTTGCGTGATAGAAGCAGCCTGGGCGGGAGGCTTATCTATGTCACACCGGTCTATGCAGGACTTCCTACGGTGCTCATCTAATGTAAACAAGAGGGAGTCTGCATTCCCTATATCAAGAGATTTTTGTTTTAAAGAGCGCAGCTTTTTTTTCTGAATGCTTTCTTCTCTCACACAGTGTAGAATGCTGTCTTGTACTGCGCCCGTTTCTCTATATTCAGCCAGCTCTATTTCACCTGATTAAAACAGAAAAAGCTAGTACTGTTTTACTTGGAGATTCCACCATTTTTTTTTTCCCCTCATACTTGGGCATACGATTGGCATAAATCATAATCACAATCCCAGCTCCACCAGAAGGCAAAACTGACCTTCTGGCCAAGTGTTTGGAAGGCTCATTCTAAATTTCAAAGAAAAACCAGAAACCTTTGGAATGAAAGAACCCACAATGGCAGTTTAAGATCGTATTTCCAAAATCAGGCTTCAGGATAATTCCTCAGCTCTGTTCATTTGTGCACAGGAGAGGGGATCACTTTTGGCTGAGGCAGATCTAGGAAACTGTGCTCAAATTGTGTGGAAGAGAAGCAAACATCTCGCAACAAATCAAATCAAGCAATGGCCCTCTAGGACGATCACGACGTTAATGATGTATCTGTCAGTTCACGTATATATATAAATATGTATATATATATACTGTTTGTGCATACATATATATAAAATCAAACGGTATTAAAATGTGTAGTAACGTAATAAAATTAAGATTTCGCCCCAAACAAATGGTAGAGTACAACATTTCTGCATAAAATTACTAAGAGGAAAAAATTCATACTTCTCTGAACATTCATCTCAACCGGCTGATATTTCACCATTTTGCTGCCGCCTATCCTTTTCAATCTTGCAAAAAAAGTTTGAGACTCTTTATTGCAGGGTCCAGTAGGTGTATCATGAATATCAGATTCATCAAAAACACTATCTTCTTCTAATTGGGGAGAGAAAGTCAAAATTACACTTAAGAGGTTATTCTCTCTTAGGCTGTGTCTACACAAGCATTTCAATGAAAGCATTATATGGAACAAAATCTGTGTGGTTTCTATACCAGCCCGAGTCTAGGCAGGGCTAGGTATTTCATCCAGGTGTCAAATCATCCATATGTTAAACAGAGCAACCTGTTATAAAGTTGCCCCTCATTTTCCATGTGACAATTGGCAGCATTTTCAAGAGAGACATCTCAATATTCCAACAGAGGCTTCATGCAGAAACTTTTCCAACGCACTTAAAACCAGATAACACACACATGTCAAGAATCTGTGACGCAGCTTGAACGTCCCCGCTTTTGGTGAATTTTCAGGCTAATTTGGCAAAAGAAAATTAAACAAAATGAGTAGACCTCGCCCTTTCCAAAAATATATGCCTTCCTGGGATTTGAGAACTGGCATAGACACAGCCTAACAGTACATGCACCTTATGCTTTGTGAATGCAAAATACTGTACTCTACACTTGGTAATGAAACACACAACACACAGAAAAAAGCTTAGAAAAGCCACTGGTCATCTCAAAAGCTCCACAAATGATTATGGACTGAAAGAGTAAACAAAGGAAAAAAACAAAAAATAACATTTTTCCCTAGTTAAGTAAGACTCTTCTCTGAGGAGTTTGCCACATGTAAGTAACTATTATGAATCCCAAAAAGAATCTTTGACTCGTCGTCCTGAGGCTCCATAAACAGACTGGTCACTTAGAGTGCCTATCAAGCTTCTTTCTAAGTCCTCTTCTATCCCCATTTGGCCACTTTTAAATCAAAGATAAACCTAAAAACATATTAATGAGGGAAGGGTTGCTACATTGCAACCCCACGAAGTTCACTTAACAAATGTTCTTTCTTCAGAAAGGCCGCATACAAAGCAGTAAGAGAAAAGGCTACTAAAAGGTACTTTATACTACAATAAATGGAATTAATCTACTATTCAAGTTGAGTATTACTGAAATCTTAGCATTTGGCCTATATTTATAACTAACTATATGACAAAATGAGGCTCAGGTGTGATTATGCTTATTTAAGATTTCTTAACTGTAAGAGGAATACAAGCATAGAATTAAGTTTTGATCCTGTCCTACTACACAAGAGTCTACAAGTAAGTGAAACTTGAAGCTGGACATGTTAGATAAACTAAGAATACTAATCTTCGTAAAATAAAAAAATAAATGTTAATAATCAAAATGGATACAAAACTCCCAGTGAACTTCCACAAAGATGAGAAAGCTTATCAAATTCTGTGTTTCTGGGGAGATGCACCACAGCGATCTGTTTTATTTTTTTCCTTTTTGAAAATATACTCCTTTGAAAAATACAGGTTTTTGAGGAAATGGTTATTCAACTCCCATTACATAACTTTGAAATAATTCCCAAAGGTACTGAATGATAGAGACAGAAAGACTTCAAGATGGCACCTCCCATCCAGAAAGGTTCATCTGGGATTGACCCAAATACTGGGCCCACATTCGGGATATCCATAGTTTGACTGAATCTACCCAGTTTCCTAGAAACTAGGACCAAATATTCTTCAGGAAGGATCCGAATGGTACCAGAACTAAAGAACTTAGCTCTCAGAGTTTCATCTATGGCCAGCTTAGACTCTTGGACCTTGAAGCAATAAACTTATAGTGGAACGCTGGCTTCAATCCATGCGACTGAGGTATTTCCAGAGCAGTCCTACCGAATCAGATTCTGTTAACACCACCTGGCTTTCTTTCAGAACTGGATTAGATGATGTCGCCTTTCACAAGTCTAATCATGCCATGACATGCACTAAAGATATACACCTTAGCTCTCAGCTCTCACCTAGAAACATGCAGGCTATAATTTTACTCTATCTAAAGTTTAATTCCACTGCCTCCTTTAAGGAAAAGCTACCAATTAAAAAATGTCGATGTTGGAAATCATGTAAACCTATGCAGCAAAAATATTTCATTTCGGTTGCCTTAAATCAATTCTTATTGAGTAAGGCGGCCAGGAAAAAGCACTTCAGCAAAGTTAGACTCCATTCAAATCTGTGAGCACAAAGTTCAGGAGCATATCAGAGACTGACAGGCGCCGACCGACATCACCTCACAGCCTGCAGCAAGGGGCCTCCATCCCGTGGGAAAAGGCCTCCAAAGGCTCCTTCACCAAACAGCAGTTTTTTACCAAACACCAGTTCTTATTAAAGAGACTTTAGAAGCATAGCATTTATTTCTCTTGAATGCACATTTAAAAAATTAAAGCAACAACATCTTGGGGGAAGTCGGAAAATTAATGAAGCGCTAAGTGATTTTTTGATAGCAGAGTGATATCTGGGGGTGCTCCTCTATCTCCTAAGAAAAACACTGTCCGGACATGTATTACGCATTCAAAGGCGCGTTCAGGATAAGAGTGAGATATGTAAAGTACCTTTCTCTTTTTCGCTGTATCTGCTTACGTTACTGTTGTCACTGTACAGAGGCCCTGCCGCGGCGTGGGGCTTGCAGCTGTGGTACTGCGCGTTCAGTGTATTGACTGTTATGTGAATCAGATGCAGCAGGACCTTGCTGATGTCACAGTCTCGGTATGGGTACTGCTCAATGAAACGGAGGAAGAAAAATATAAATGGTTATTTCAAAGGGTAAGTTTTCCACTTGATCTTGCTACCTATTTTTCTCAGTATTTCTTTGGGATAAAAAGAAATACACAGACAAATGAGAACGTAAATTCCTCTCATGGCCTTATCTTGACAAGGGACAGTATTCCCTGCCTTCCACACCAAACCACAGACGGCGACACATGCCAGCTTGTAGTTACAACAACTTTCAAGAAAATTATCTGGTCAGCAGTATGGTGGTTCCCAGAGGGAAAAGGGAGAGAGGGTGAGGTAGAAAAGGGTCAAGGGAGTCAAACATATGGTGACAGAAAATCTGACCTTGGGTGGTGAACACACTAGGCAATATACAGATGACATATTATAGAATTGTACACTTAAAACCTATATGATTTTATTAACCAATGTCAGTACAATAAAGTTAATAAAATTAAAAAAATATATATCTGACAAACATTTGGTGTATAAAACAATTTTAAATATTTTCCTTGTTTTCTGATGTAACAATTAAAATTCAGAGCATAAATAGAGCTTGTTGATTGATGTCCTACGAGTCACCATTTTTTGTTTTAAACAGTTTTAAGAGTATACACGGGCATGGCCTCCATTTCTATTTTCATTCTTATAGCTCTTTGCTTTTCAATACTAATCGTACAACAAGATCCTTCTTCGGAAGGTCAAATTATCATCCTACAAAATCCTCAACATAGGTCTCTGAAGTGTTCTTCTTGCTAAGAAAATCGTTCCACCCCCCAGAGCAACTCACCTTGTAAAGGATGACAAGCAAGGCCTTCAACCACATCTGCCGGATGTGAGGTTTTAGGGGCCAGAGGGAACAACGAGGTGGCTGTTGGAAATAATGCCGTAGCTGAGGGCAAGAGCAGTATTTGAGCACCTGGACCACCAACGGCAGAAGGTGCTTCCCCAAGTTAATGTTATAATCCATAACCTGAAATAGGAAGAAAATTAATAACTGAAGAAAAGTATAAAAGACACTCTGAGAAGCCAAAAGGAAAAATTCGAACCATCGAAACACGGCAAAAATAAAAGCTTCATGGTATGACTTTTGAAAGCTGTTCCTACACTTACCTGGGCAATTCCAGCAATAAACGCATTAAAGCAAGTTGACAGGCGCATCTTTTGAGGCGCAATCATGAAGCAACCTTCCTGCTGGTCATAGCCGAGTAAGACGTACAGGTGCCGCTTGACCGTGTTGAAGGCCTTCGCACTGCTGATGTCTGACTCGGCACTGCTCTCATCCTTGGCCATGAACTTCATGAGCACTGTAATCAGCTGGTGAACTGTCTGGTGGTCAATCCCAGCATCTTCTGGAAGCAGGTCCTTGATGGTGTTGTCATTCTCAGGTGATTGTTGTCCTGTCGGTACAAGAAAGGCCATCAGTGGGCGGCTCCTCCACAAGTAAGCTTACCCTAAAACCTCACTTCTTGATAAAACGCCATTCTTTCTTCTGCCACTAAATATGTAAAGGTTGTGTTCTTGACAAATTAAAGGCACACGATGGCCTACTAAGCAAAGCATTAGTCCAAGGGCAGAAGTTATTACGTCCATCAACAACCAAATCATTTGAGATTAATAAGGGAATGGAAATAAAAATAGGGCATCGCAAGGCTAGGTTATGTTCAAACAGCAAGACAAACACCTAAGTTAACTTTACATTTAGTGAGCTTTCAAAGATCTTGCCAAAGTTTTATCCTCAGTGAAAAAAAGAGAGAAGTTTCCCTGCTAGCTTTGTAAAATAAGCATTAAGGATAACAACAAAAATAATATTCTAAAACCAACTGAGCACAAAAACATCGACTGGGTTATTTTGTTTAAATTATCTCAATTCAGTCATGATTATAAATCAGCAGGTAAAAAAAATTTCTTTTTCAAATCCTGAGATATTAGCGATGTGTAGTCTTTGAATGATATAGTCAAAATTATAAATAGCAAATTATAAGTCCTGCTGTATGTAAATATGAGAAACACACAGAGCGTGCAAAAACAAGAAGAAGCATGAACTTTTAAAAACAGAAAAAAACGCCACATGAAGGTGAGCTGAAAGTTCACATGGAAAGAAAAAAATACCT
>CM053509.1:5774338-5946664 GCA_028627145.1 Eidolon dupreanum
GCCAAGTGTTTGCTATTCCTTGTCTCATCGATTTTAGAAGAGAAAAATACACCCTGGCCAACATCTGCCATTTGCAATAATAACCTTGTGACGCTTGCTCTTGCCCTTCTCTCCTACCCTAACTGCCTCTCTTTCTAGGGTCATTTTCATAAGACATAACACACATTCTTCAAAGTCTCCTTACTTGAAATTTTCCTTCTGAGAAAACTCTGAAAAGTTTATCTTAAAACTATTCTTAGAAAATAATAGAAAAACTGAATGTTCTATTGCATGATACATAGGTGGTAGTTACCAAGTTTGTTTTTGACAAATAGCAGGTATTCAAAACCTTCACAATCATCCCAGTGACTCGTGGCACCATTTGTGTAGATAACATTTAGTCTATAATAGCCTCGCCAGTGTCCCTTCAGCCCTTGGGATACTTCATCATACACTGTAACCCAGCAAAGAACATCAGATGATAGCTACACTGTACGAGGCTGAATATGATCCTATAGTCCTCCAAATGGTGGAAATCCTTTCTCTTAGAGACAGAAATGCATGTAGAGTTGCAGAGAATCAGGAATGGCTAAGGGAATGAGTAGATGACGGTGGTTCAAATGTATAACCTTTTAAAATGCAAATGAAATGTATGTTTTTCCTATAGCAGATATATATATATATATATGAACATATGAACATAATATTTCTATGTGTAAATACACATACAAATATGAGCACTAAGTATAGCTCTAGTCATATTGGCTCTCTGGGGAATAGTGCATACTCAGGTTAACATGATGCTCTTACTGGACCAAAAGTTAATGGGATCAAAAGTCACCTGCCAGTATCAAGATTAAGACTTGCTATGTCAGGGGCTCAAATGCTTGAGCACCTGGGGTAAGACCCTTCAAGTTTGCAGATCCTAAATATATCACTCTGGTCCAGTTAGAGACACCGCATTCTCTACTTTGTCCACCTGTGATAGACACTTGCACACAGCCCTTCAAGTCAGAAGTACCCACCTGGCGTCTGTTCGGGTGTCCCACCGAGAGCTGGAGCAGACTGCTCATGCCTGGTCAACCTCACAGCTTAAAAATCAACAACAACTCTATTTAAATAAGCATTAAAAACAACTTGAGCCTAGAAAATATACTCAGTGCATTGGATAGTAGGGGCAAGTTTAGTTTTCCTATTTGTAATTAACATCACATAAAAGATGTTTACATTGCAAAAGTTTCGTGGTTTTATGGGAATCTCAAGAACGCTGTTCAATGTTACTTTCATTCTTAACCTTCAAAATTGTCATGTGAAACAATTAACAAGAAATAACAATAAATCAACTTTATATCTCAAACTGATCAGTTAGGTTCTAAAAGAGCTGAGAAATTCTTATAGAAATTGTAATTTATTTGATCGAGGAATTGGTTTCTAGGATCTGATTCAGTTTTCACCTCAGTCCTCAGATTACTACAGGATATTCTTAAATGACTACTTGTTATTATCTTCGCTCTCTGAAAACCTGGGTTATTGATTGCTCAAAGGGCTTTCGTTAATTCTTCCAAAGTTCAAAATATCACATTTCTATAGCTTGTCAAAAAATAGAGAAAAATGCAATAAATAAAATGAAATCAAATTTATGATTAAAAATGGTTATGTTACATAAGGCTGTCTTCTAATGAAAAAGCAAACTTTTCAGCTCTGACAGAATAAAGAATACGTTTTATGGTTTTTTTTTAAATTAACTTCACAGCAGTTATTTAAAAATTAAATCATTTAACAAATTTTACAAGTTAATAATATATTTAAATGTACCCATTCACTAATATGATGATTTAGTTATGAATTTTTAATCATTTCTCATTCATGAGCCATTGCTAATCATTAGAGTTTATCTAGTCATCTGGTAACTTAAGAAAATTTTTGTTCTCTTTAAAAGTGCTATATAAAGAAAGACCTTTAGAAAACAAGTAGATACGGTCTTTTTTTTAAAGGTGGCAATGAAGCTTGTTTTTATTTTATCTGGTAAGGTTGGGCAGAAATTCAACTTTTCCTCTGCCTGATTTTTCTTTTTCAGAAGCAATCGTCATGATTGGTTTGTCTGGGAGCCTGTTTGGCTGTGTCTGTCACGCATTAAATGAAAATGCAGTGCAAATTTCCACTCTACCTCCTTAGCTGCCAGGGGGTCCTGCCATAGTCTCATCCAAGGAGCTCTTAGGGTACGAGGCTGGCGCAAACCTCCATATTCTGGGACTTAGGAGAAAATGCTTCTCTACTTTCATGCCAAGCATCAGTGGATCTGCTATCGTCTACATTTCAAAACAATCTACTGCTAGATCAAGGCTTTGCTTCACCCACAAACTGGGAAGAGCCGCCCAGCGCACTACCACCCCTTGGGTGACCTTCTAGGGACTCCCGAAGGCCAAAGCTGCTGAGTGACCTTAGTTTGCTAAATACGCTACTCCCGGTGAACATTCAACAAGACTCAGAAGGACATTAAACGGACTTAAAGGAAGGGCGGAAGAAGATACTCAACGGATTTTGGAGGTTAGGGTCTCGGGGAGGGAGAGCGCCCTCTTGGACTCCGCGGGCCCCTTCACGCTGTCTCGCAGGGAACGCACGCTCTTCTGGCGGTTCCTGGCGAAACGAGCCCTCTTGATCTTCCACAGCGCGGTGTCGCTGAGGTTGGCGACGTTGGTCCTTACAGCGGTGATAGCTTTGCAAAAGGAATTAGGGGTCATCATATTCCTTCACTGGCTGTTACACTACTCGTTTGAAACAATCCATCTGTGTAAATTTTCGGTATTAAAACCCCATCCTTCGTGGATACGTGACTCATTCATCTATCCCCTTCGTCTTGTATTAAAAAATCAAGACTATTCCTTATTGTGAATATAGCCTATCATTTTTCTGTTTAGATCAGAAGATTAGATTATCTCATTTTGTTATCGCTGGGTCAATAGTTGAATGATCAAAGTATTTTCCCCATCTATTTAGAGTTGCAGGTAGCTGGTTAATAAACACGCAAGAGTGAATTTGCAAGGGGCAAATATATCTCACAAACTTGCTCACGAACATGATACATATGATGACTGAAAAATATCTAAGGTACACTCACAGTCACAGATGGTTCTCATAGGTCCTCATAAAATAAAAAGAATTTTTATTTTGGAATGCCAGAAAACAATTAACCTGCGGATTACTACAATAGATACTCAACAAATATTTTATGAACTGAGTACATGAAACAAAACATCCTCCATAATTGGACATCAAACTACAGGCAGGGTATCTCCCGCTTATCTAGTGAGCACAAGAATAGAACTGTGACTCTTTAAAGCAAGTTCTTCATTTTGCTTACTTGTAGGAAAAGGAAATTCTTTGTTACAATCCAAATGCAGCTGAGCTTCCAATGAAAGAGTCTCAAATCTATTGACAAAGAACTCCCAGCTCAAAGCAGGAATATCTTGCTTAAGAAAATGCAAAAGTAAAAGCTTGCTCAATATTGTGGGTCGATCCTTAACCACAGTATCAAACTGGAAGTCAAGACAAAGACACAGACCCTGGGGAAAAGAGGGGAAAAAGAAAGTCAGATGTAAACATCTAAGTTGGTCCAAAGCAAGTACAACAAACAAAGTCGGTAAAACAAGGCAACATCCTCAATCTGTATTTATATGTAGAATGATCCTGTTTAAATATTTTTTGATTGTAAATTTTGGTAGAAAAAAAATGCAGAAAAGAAGTTTCTCCTAATTGTAGACTATCTCTTGAATTTTGACTGAGAAATCTGAACAAAATATATGTTATTAATTTTTATGCAATAAATAATAAGCACTTAACCCAAATACTCTCAAACTGATATTTCTTTTTTAATGTCTATAGGTTCCATAAGAGACACATACTTCCAATGCTACATTTTAGAATACACAAGAAGATGGTCTTTAAATTCCCTTTCAAAGCTAAATTCTAAAATTCAGAATTAAAATTTCTAAAAGAAACTTAGATTTTAGAATTGTTTTAGTGATTCTGAAAAAAATAAAGTCACCTCATCTTCTTGGAATGTGAGTAGAACAACATATTGTCTTAAGAAATCACAGATGTAATGGATTGAGCATCTATTTCTGTAGTATATGAGTCTACCATTCCTTTTTTTAACTGAATGAAATTTAAAATTGTAATTCATCCAACCATCTTATTAATTCATTCAATTCTCATCTAATGAGCGCCTCCTCTGTTCCAGGCCCTGAGCAGGGGTAAGACATACAACCATCTAATCTTATTAAGAACAACAGAGGACTATCCAGAAGACAATGGAATTTTCACAAGGGAGGAGGTGTGTCCACAGGCAGCATTAACCCTATAATTTTTCAGATCCTGCACCATTTGCCCCTTCTTCTTAGTCCTTTTTGTAAGAAGAACACTTTACTAATTGAGAGGCAGTGTGTACACACACACACACACACACACACACAGTTAAGAACACGGAGTTTATTATAAGTTGGACCTGAGTTTGCTCTGCCACTTACTAGCCATATGACTCTGTAATTACTTAACCTTTCTAACCCACGGCTTCTCTATCTATATAACAGGAACCCACAAAAGGTTACTGTAGGATTAAATAAGATAAAGTATGATGGGACACTTTCAATACACTACCCTGGAAACACAATACCTATCTGATACATGTTAGTTCTTGCCTTTATTACTAGTTTTAATAAGAGCAATATAATAATAAATCAGGTGGTGATGCGGAAAAACAGAAGATCAGGACTTCAGAGGTTCTAGTCTTGGTTCTTCTGTAAATTCACTCTGTATCCTTTGATAAGTCACATTATCTCTCTGAGACCTGGTTTCTTCAACTATAAAATAAAATGTTCAGTAAGGTAAATATACAACTCTCTCCAGGTCTCATATTTCATGTCTCTTTGGCTTTAATTTCTAACATTTCATTTTGGTAGCATGTTTACCTTCTCATGTTTGTTTTAATTTATATTATAATTCATCTGATTTCTCTTAGCATTTAGCCTCTAATGGCAAGGGCTTCTAGCCCTGAAACCAGCTAAATGGTGTTAAATAAACCTGCCTAGTTTTTAAATCTGCCTTACACAAAAAGAAAGTTACATCTGTCAGTTAAATCTGTCAAAAGTGATATCAGCACATGGACAAAGACTGAAAGAAAGTATCAATAAATAACCAAGAGCTCTGTTAATAAGGTGTTTTTCTCAATTTTAATGTTTTTCCCAACTTAAGAATTTCCATCATCGCCATTATTGTCATCATCATAATCAAATGTGTTTAGGTGACACATAATTCAATGGTTTAGTAGAGCAGAACAGATAACACACATCTGAGGGACGTCACCTGCAATGCCGGCCTCTTTATGGTGTCAAGCAGGAGACCGGCCCTGGTAGCCACTGCTGGGTTGACATCCTCCACAGCTGTCAGAAAGCAGCAGAAGGCATGTGCCAGGGAGTACTTCAGCAGATGGTTTTTGGTTACTGAGTGAATATCCAGAAATCTACAAATTACAGCCACTTTTTCCACTACAATGTAAAAGGCAAGGAATAAAAAAATATTGACATTTATTTAGACAGTCTGAGAACTGAACCTACAGGTATTAGGGTAACTCTAGGCCCCACACACCAATTTTAAATACCAAAAGGAAGTTCTATGCCACCTTCTCGAGGGTTCTATCTGTACAGCAGAGACCATTTCCAATGAACACGGCATCTTCCTGCCAGGCAGCCTTCGCACTGGGTTGCCTTTATTTTATAGTCTTTCCCTTTGTTTAACTTCCAGCTATATTTCAAACTATTCAGAATGCCTCCATGCTCATTTCTCTGTCCATTCCCCAGAGATTCTGCAGACAACACAGGGGGGTGGGAGGTGCCCGCCAGTCCTGGCTCTAGGTTTTGGACCCTCTGCTCTACTCTTTGCATATGTCAAGATGTGAAATGACAACCGGTCTTCTTGGGGCTATAGAGCACATTTCTTCCTGAAATAGATGCACCCTTACTTGATAGATTTCTAATCATTCTGCAAATCTATGTTATCAATTCCAGCCACTCTTAAGACATAGCTTTATAAGAAGTTATAGTACATAGTAAAGCAATATAGTTCCATCAAATAAAGACATTTCAGTGCTTTGCTTAAACTGTTCCAGCAACCTAGAACATTCTTTCTATTCTTTACTGCTCATTCTTACTGCTCTATTCTTCAATGACATTCCACCATCCTTAAAGGAATCTGCTGTTAAAATTCTGCATGTTCTGTGAAGTCCACTCCAACTTCCTAGAGTGGCCTTTCCATCCCATGAACACCTGCAAAAATACTATTCATTTACACATGGCGTTTATGTGTTCATACGTAGCCATATGACATATCTTCTTTCGTGATCTTGAGTTATATTTACATTTTTATAGTTTCTTAACCTCTTACATGTTTGTATTTGGTCTCATCCATTAAATTAGGGGGTTCTGAAAGAAGAAATGTGCTCTCACACTCTCTTTATTGCTCCCATGGTATCTAGTACATATAGTATTTATTCAATAAATTCGCATATTCATTTATTTTAAATATATACAATATATGCAAAAACTAAGAAACGATCTAGGTACTTGTGTGGCGATGGAAATAAATAGAAAATGAACTGCTATGAACTAAATGTCTGTGTTCCCCCAAAATTCACATGTTGAAGCCCTAACCCCCCAGTGTGATGGCATTTGGAGATGGGAACTTAGGATATAATTAGGTTTAGATGAGGTCGTGAGGGTGTGGCTTCCGTAATGGGATTCGTGTCCTCATAAAAAGGGAGACCAGAGCTCTCCATCTCTCCTTGCCATGTGAGGACACAGAGAGAAGGTAACCATCTTTAAGCCAAGAACAGAGCCCTCATTGAAGAACCAAATTGGCGGGCACCTTGATCTTGGACTTCCCAGCCTCCAGAACTGTGAGAAATAAATCCCTGTTGTTTAAGCCCCCCAACCTGTGGTATTCTGTTATGGCAACCCGAGCAGACTAATATGTGACTCATTCATAGGTCTTGACCTTAAAGCCAAGTTGACTAAAAGAAATAAGACAGGTACAACTATAACAGAAATGTAATATACAAGGCTGTAAATGCCGCTACTGAGGTATAAATGAAATGCTGTGGGAGTAAAGAAAGGACTTTCCACTAAGGGAACCAAGAAAGTAGAACCCAGTGGAGGAATTTGAAGGTGGTTCAAATGGAGGCAGCAGTTGAATGAGACCTCGAAGGATTTCAGATGGAGAGCAGAAGGTGGGAAGACGTGGATGAGGGGCAGCAGGAAGCAATGGGGAAAGAGCGATGGCGTGTGAGGAAAGAAGAGTGGGAAATGAGGCTGCGGACACGGGCAGTCAGACCATGGGAGGCTTTGAATGTCAGGTTAAGGAGTCTGAACTTTATTCTCTAGACATTGAAAACCAAATAAAATTTTTAAGTAGAAAAGCAACATAATCAGAGCTGTGATTCCGAAGATTCATCTGGTAATATCTAATCCTTAAACTGCAATGAAAGAACATGGTTAAATATTTAACTGCATTATTTTGAATTTGATACCTGCAAAGTGTTGCCAATATGATGCTGTTTTTTGCTTGAAAATTTTGCTCTGATCTTATTCCCTACAACATCATGTGCTACCATATAAGTAAACCAGTGACTGGGATTCACGGGACATTAAAAACCACGAACTCTTCGAGGTGGCCAGAGATTAGGAAAACTAAACTCTAAGGTATAATAGTTAACTCACCTGATGGAACTTACATTCCTCTGACCAATTTTTGAGACACTAAAATGTACAGAACGATTCTGATAAGGCACAATACAGTATGCCAACCCTGCCTGCTGCCCCGAGAATGGGAGTACTAGCACAGTGCAGTTGCAATGAAGCCAGCAGGTGTGAGGCTCAGAGAACACATCCAGGTTCTTTTCTTACCATATTCCTCTAAGAACTTGTCATTCTAAGTACTAGGAAATTACCCATCACTGCCCCAGACATGGTCCCGGATACCTCAAGGCAAGGATATAACAGCAGAGTTTCTCAAATGCCATTGAGTTACCTGGAGAACATGTTAAAAATGTAGATTCCTGGCCTCACCTCCTGAGATTCTGATTCAGTAGGTCTAGGATGGGGCCCGGTAATCTGTGTTTTTAACATACATCCCCCCAGTTACTCTGATGCAAATCATCTACTAGGTTGACTGTGTGATTGATCATTCAAGCCAGGAACCCACTGGAAGTAAATAAGGGTTCATTTAATAAATACATCTGGACAATAGGTACAAACTGAAACTATCCAAGGCAAACTAGACAGGGTAACCCTACCTAAAGACCATTCTGCATAATAACGTCATTGAGGAAGCTCAGCTAGATAGAACCAACAACGAACACCAGCAACTAGGATGACACCCTTTAAAAAGAAGGGAGGGAAAAGGAGGTCCAAAAAGAGATTTCATAATGGGACACCTGGTTTACACTGTGATCCAGAGAGAATTTTTAAGCTAGTACAGAGGTACCTGCTTCAAACCTCATCTTCCAGTCTTTGCTGTTGAAATTGCCATTTATGATTGTCCAGAAGATGTCAGCACCATGAGGAAGTGACAGAGCATGGAGGAGGAGAGGAACCGCCAATGAAGAGAGCTGGGAGAACTCAGATTTGACGACTCTCCACAGGCTGGAAATCAAGAAGAAGCAAAGTGGTTATAGTCATGATAACCTTTCTAGAAAAAATAATGCTATTATCTTAATTTATAAGAAGTGTCGCTAACAGGTGGCTGTAAGTATGCCTTTAGTGAAACTACATTCATCCGGAAGACTATAATCCTCTGATAAACTTTTCCTATGCTCTGTTCTGTTAATTTTTTAAGTAATTACTTTTATGTAACAATGTAAAAAAAAATATCACTTAACATTACATTTTTAACATAAAAAAATTTAATTGTGTATTACAAATTCAGATGTAAACGAACAATGACTATTAAATAGTATACAAAATTGATATTAGTTATGTTAAAATGATGACGTAATAGTGATTTAAAAGTTTTTCTTAAGGGGCCTTTGAGACAACATCAGGCATACCAACGTTCACATCATGGGGGTAGCAGAAGAAGAAGAGAGAAAGCAAGGAATTGAAAACCTATTTAAACCTATTTAAACCTATTTTTTTCACCTAGTGAAAAAAATAAGACATACAAGTCCAGGAAGGTACAGAGAGTCCCAAACAAGATGAACCCAAAGAGGCCCACACAAAGACATAGCATCATTAAAAGGTCAAAGGTTAAAGACAAAGAGAATCTTAAAAGCAGCAAGAGAAAAGCACCTAGTTACCTACAAGGGAGCTCCCAAAAGACTATCAGCTGATTTCTCAACAGAAACTTCTCAGGTCAGAAAGGATTATCATGAAATATTCAAAGTGATGAAAAGCAATGACCTACAAGCAAGATTATACTACCCAGAAAGCTAGCATTTAGAATTAAAAGACAGATAAAGAGCTTCCCAGACAAGAAAAAGCTAAAGGAGTTCATCGACATCAAAGAGTACTACAAGAAATGTAAGAGGGACTTCTTTAAGAAGAAGGAAAGAAAAACATTAAAAATATAATAAAATACATATCTGTCAACAATTACTCTAAATATAAATGGATTAAATGGTCTAATCAATAGATAGTGTGGCTGAATGGATAAGACAAAAAAGACCCTTGTATGTGCTGCCTACAAAAGACTCACTTCAGACTGAAAGACACACACAGACTGAAAGTAAAGGGATAGAAAAAGATATTTCATGAAAGTGGAAATGAAAAAATAAAAGTAAGGATTTCAATACTTATACCAGACAAAATAGACTCTAAAACAAAGCTTATAACAAGGGACAAAGAAGGACCCAGTAATCCTACTTCTGGATATTTATCCAAACAAACCCAAAACACTACTTCCAAGGGACGTGGGAATCCATACGTGTATTGCAACATTCTTTACAGTAGCCAAGATATGGAGGCAACCTGTGTGTCATCAGTGAATGAATAGATAAAGAGGTGACACATATATACAATGGAATATTAGCCATAAAAAAGAGTGAAATCTTGCCATCTGCAACAATATGGATGAACCTAGAGAGTGTTGTGCTGAATGGAGTATATCAGACAGAGAAAGACAAATGATTTCACTTACATGTGGAATCTAAAGAAGAAAATAAACAAATAAAACAAACTATAGATACAGAGAACATTTGATGGTTGCCAGATGGGAGTGGGGTTAGGGTGTAGACAAAAAGTGTCAGGAATTAAGAAGTATAAATTGGTAGTTACAAAATAGCATGGGGATGTCAAATATAGCATAAAGGATATAGTCAGTAATGTCGAAATAACTATGTATGGCGTCAAATAAATATGAGATTTATCAAGGTGATCACTTGGTAAGATATATAAATGTCTAATCACTATGTTGTACACCTGAATCTAATGTAATATTGTATGCTAACAGTAATTGAAAATTTTAAAAAGTTGCTAAAACAAACAAACCCGAACAACTGTTGTGGGATAAACTGGCTACAAACCAAGCACATAAGTTTCAGGGCTTCCCTAGGATGGCAGCATAGGATGAATGAGAAGCCTTGTCCCATAGGTGCAGACTGTTTTTTAAAATTCACAGTATCTCATTAAAAAACTAATAAAATTATTTTTTTAATGTTTTTCTTACAGTGAACATCTGGAGAGTTTAGTTGGTTTTACCTGCCCAGCAGCCTTTTCCTCTTATTCTAGCAAAGAACAACTAACTATTTTTCTATTAAGAACAGCTTCTTCAACTGGCAGGGCTGTCAATCAAGTTCCCCCTGCCTCTTTCCTATTGTAAGAGTAGCCTGGGCTGATCTAAGTACTGCAATGCCATGAGTAGAGTAATTAGTCTAGGGGTGGACATATGACCTAAGCATGAGAATGCCAGAATCCTTTTTCCAGGTGTTGCTCCTCAAAATGTATCTCCTTTCAAAGAAAATGACATCCCTCCCCTTTTCCAGCCTGTGTTCCTGAACACATAGACTACCCTTGCCTTCCAGGACCTGGCTTCAGCAACTACTCCCCTTCCTCTGATCCTTTCCCATTTGCCATAAATATGTACAGGTCTTCTTTCTCCTAAAAATCTTTGACATCTACTCACTTCTCCCTCTAAATATATGATCTTTACCTTTCTTTGCTAACAAACTTTTTCGAAGAAAGTTCTGTGTTATATCTTTATATTACCTTGGGCTCCTGCAACATCTCTTTGAACTCCTTTAAATGTGGACAGCTCCCAAGGATCTCTCTTTTCTCCATACTCACGTTATTAAACAATCACCCTGTTCATTGTTTTAAGACCTTCCATAGATCTCCAAATGTCATTCAATAAGGTCCCTGTCTTCAAGTCCTTCACATTTGGGTCCCAAACTACTTCTCCATCTTCATTTTCCATTACTCCCCAAAACCACGCCGTGCAAAAAATAAAACCTTGGTATCACCTAAAGATGCCCTACTCATTCCTTGTCTCTTCTTTCCAACTCTGCCACCTGTTTACTCTCGACATTCCCACTTTCTACAAAATGGCCTGGTTATCTCAAATATCTACCTGTCAAAACTCTATCATTATTGCAACGCTCATCCAAATGGTATCTGTTCCAGAGCCCTTCCTCGATCGCCCAGAAACAACCTCTCCCACTTCTGAACTATACGAAACTATCATCCATCACACATCCTTGGGATTAGACAGTGACTTATGTATATAAAGTGACCACGTATCTTAGTTTATCCGAGATCTTAGTCCACTTTATATTTATTGTTTTGAGGGTATGAAAATCATCCCCTCTTCACTCTCAAAAGTAGACCAATTTCAATGGTAAATGACGTGGTCACCTTCTGTATACAGAGTATTCACCGTCTTCCAAACTAGATTGCAAATTTCCAAAGCACCTAGAATAATAATGTACATCGTAAGCTCTCAGTAATATTTGTTGAATGAATGAATAAATAAATTAACAAAATGAGTAAAGACAGATAAAGCCTCAACTTGGTTTTGTGACCAAGTTAATCTGAAACAATCTTTTTCCTTTTTTATCACCCCATTCTCTTACATATAAAATAAGGATAATATTTTTCTGTCTTGTTGCCAGGAAAACTGTAACAGTTATTTTAAGGTTCTCAGGAAGAAAAACGGTATGTAAATCCAAGGCAATATTTTATTATTTTTCTCAAAGTTCTTAGGCAGTCTAAAAAAATACCTTGTCTGGCAAAAACTACTTAGTCAGAGAGAGTTTAGATGTCATTAGTAGTTCTATTTCAAGTCAGAAATCAAGTAAGTCCTCACTCAGTTATACTAGGTAAATATTGACTTAGTACTTGCTGACATTTTTCTAGGGTATGCTGTATTCTTAAGTCATCTAACAACTGAAAGGCATAACATAACCTTATTTTATCTTTTTCTATTTCTACAGTATCTAGCAAAGAAAATTACCATTAACATACTTAATAATTTTAGTAAATAAAAGAAATGAAAGTAGTTCCTATAGGTAATTAAGATGTCCTGACTAAGAAAAATAACCCAAATGAGTTGGTAGTCTTATTCTAACTAATTCTCACAGCTAAAGCCTAACATATAAACAAACAAAAAGAAACATACCTCGCAATCAACATATGATCCTGAATGTAGGCTAAAAATTGAGGATGATCTTTTCTAGCAATGTATAAACACTCTCCATGTAGACAGAGAATCTTCAGGCAATTGAGCATATTAAAAAGAATGTCTGGCTCTTCAAACTTAGCCATTTCCTATGCAAAGAACCACATGGTTACTGAGTTATCTAAAAATAGCAATGCTACCAAACCCAAAATTCAAATATTCCAAAAAATATACCTGGAAAATGGTGTATATTAGTCTCAAAGTTACTGGAAGCTGTTGGTAGCAAAACTTTCTTTCGGTATCGTTCTTTACTGCTGTGAAGACACAATTACACAAAGGTTAGCATAACTCCTTTCCCCCACCATTCAGGAACTGATCCAGATCACAAAACCAAGAGGAGTAAAAATAGATATAGAATATATGCATTTTAAAAGTGTATAATGTTTTTATTTGCTCTCCAAGTTAGCATATATCCCTTCTGTGATGAAAGGGCAGGAAACCTTTGAGATGTAGGATTCTCGGCGTGCATTTCCCACCGTGCAAGCCAGCCTATCATGTCTTGGACTCCCTGAAGCGACCTCAGCCCAGCCCTATGCCCCTGTGGGCCGTTCATTCTATTGCTACCTGGAGGGGCCGCAGGCCTGGCTAGGTAGGTATGTCTTCCTAACAGAAAAAGAAATAAGCAGGGGCTAAAGAGAGTTATTCAAGCTGTGCAGGCACCTAAGAAGGGATTTATTCCACAGACTCATACAAAAAGAAAGTACTTTTGTGTCGGTTGAATATATTCAAATCAGAACAACTACTCATGATTTTATTTTCTTGCAAAGATCTCTAAAACCATTGCCGCTATGGTGGGGGCTATTATAAATATGGCATTCTAGAAAAAAAGAGTTCACAAGTTAACTGGATGTGGAAACTAGTGTAAAATGTTTTCAAATCACTATTAATAAGCTTTGGCAATTCCTAGAATCAGAGACAATGGGAGTCAAACCCTCTCAGCATATACATTTAATAGTTTATGGGGGAATTTCCACTCTAACATATTTTAATACTTGTTACCAGCACTTGACTCTATTTTGTCTAGTGTGAAATTATTAAAGGTATTTAGTGGAGGACATATCTGACTGCTAGAGAAACAGGCTCTGGGCCACAAAATGCAGAAACAGGAAGAGGAAACCACTGAGCATGTGTCAACAGAACACACATTTGTTCTGTGACAGATGACCTCAAGACTAAGCAGAAGAAGGATGGGGCACTGAGCGGCAAGAAAGGCTAGTCTTGGAAGAAAATTAATGGAGATCTCCCTGAGGAGACAATTTATAGCTATATCTTACAAGAGAGCAGAGAGGAAAAGAAGGAAAAAGGACCAGAATCTGTGATGGAGCCTAAAGTCATGTTTGGGAGAGAGGAATAGAGCAAATGATTAAATGAGTCAAGTTTATAACAACTAAGCAACGAAAAGAGTAATCTATAAAAAGTGATTGCTAAACTTTAACCATCGTTCAAATAAAACATTGCATATAAATAAAGATGGCAATGAATTGATTTGTGTGCCATCTTAGGTTTAAAACATATAAAGAGCACAGGTTACTGGATCATCAGTGAAATCCTTGCTTTCTTTAGCCATTAATGTGGCCTGGGCCTGGGCCTCAGCAGTATAATCAATTCTAAGTAAAGCAGGAGACCCAGGTTCTCATCTCAACCCTGCCACTAACTGCCTATACAATGTTTGGATTTTCAGTTCCTAGACCTCCACCACACATATTCCCAGAATGGGCAAGAAGGCAGAGCTCATTCATTTTGTTTGTGTTTCAACTCCTCAGATTATCCAGATGCTTCTCTACCATTTGGCAGCATGATAAGCATAAGGCATAAATGAGGAACAAATAATACGAGCTACATGACCACAGGCAAGTTGTTTAACTCATCTGGGATGTATTTTCCTCATCTGCAAAGTGAGAAGGCTGAACTAGGTCAGCAGGTGTCAAACTTCTTTTCTATGGAATATTTTGTTCAAAGAAAATCCCACTTAGAACTCCAAAGCAGGAAACAGAGCAAATCAGAGCAGTCTGGTTGAATCAGGGTGGGCAGCCTGAGTCTTTATCATTTACCCACGTCTTCCCACCAAATACCACCCCAATTAAAGAAGGTTCAAAGGAAACAACACAGAGTCTGTACGACTCCAAGTACACGCTGAAAACAAATGAAGTAGGTCATCTCGAGTGTTCCTGCAAATTCTAAGTTTCAACAGTTCTAAATAATGAGCCGAGATATTCATACTCAGATAATCACTTATATAATCCGCACAGAAGCAGTTAGTTCCAACCAAGCATTTTGTAGTAATGATACAGTTACTTGGGTCTGAATAAGACACCCCAGAACCTACAATGAACCCCACACAAAAGTCACTTATGCTGCTCACCAAGGGAATGATAGAAAGTTTGCTTCCCAAACTTTGGTTCTGTAGGTGGGCCTCCCATGGGCCAGCTATTCTAATAGTTCGGGATAGTGGAGCAGAAAGAGAAAAAGCTACTCAGATTTGCTCCAAATTCCCAGAGTGCCACAGTGCAGGTCTAGAGATCGATCAGGCTTTCCCACAGGCATGTGGGCTCACATCCTAAATTCCCAAAACTCTTTCAGTGTGTGAGGAGCTAGAGCATGATTCTGGGCCTGCCTGCCATCCTGCTGCCCCCAGTTCTCACACACAGAGCCTTTTAAGCAAACTAGAAAGAGGCTAGGCTTCCTCCTAACTCCGAGCCAAGCCCACCGGCCTAAGAGCACAAATTGCACAGCTATACAAGGTGAGCCTGACCAGAGACCCACTCATGTCCCTGGGGCGTAGAAGCTGCATGAGCTCAAGTTCCACCGCCTCTATCCCAAAATACTCTGCTTTGGCCCTGAGCGGCTGTCGAGAGCATCAGCAGGCTCCACTACTGCCATCCACCTTGGTTCCCAGCTAGTTCTCCACAGAGAACACAATACACCGTAAGAAGGTGGTGCTTTCTACGCTAACAAGTGGGTTTTAGTTGATTACAAGTTCCGGATCCCAAAAAGATGCTCAGTGACCTCTGTTCCACCGGAAGCACATTCTAGATCTTTTCATTTCATAATCTGGGGGGAAATGATTCATTTGCACAACTCCACACTGAGGAAGCCAAGCCTGAACCTGGGTAAGGCAACAGTAATCTCAGGAACCAGGGTCCTGAATGTCAAGCCCGTGCAGACCAGGATGTGCACAGTGCTCCGCATCAGGTCAAGTTCACCTACCAGCATGTCCTGAGGGCTCAGTGCGATTGCCTGGGTTCTCCCCGTGCTTGGTTGCTGGATTCTCCTCCTCCTCACCTTCAGGGCCTATAATAAACTCTGGTCTGGAAGAAAGGAGGCTATCCTCAAGGCTGTCTGTGGGCTCCTGAAACAAATACGGCAAGCAGCCAGATGAGCAGCCCTTTGGGGATATAAAGAACATTCTGCCCCGAAGATCGATTGAGCACCTGCTGGGTCCCAACCCTGCACTGAGCCCCGGAGGGCAGAGACACCTGCCTCAGAATGGACTTGAGCTTATTTCCATATGATTAAGGGAAATTTAAATAGCTATTAAAGAAACATTTTCATTCCCTTGAAATAAATATGGAAAAATCTCAACAACGTTGACAAATCTTCCTGGGCCCGCTTTCCCATCTCTGCTTTAATCCTTGTGATCAGGTCCTACTCACCAAGTGATTTCCATCCATGCATATTTTGTTCAATAACTACTTAATTAGCAGGGAATAATAAGGTGTTCACAGCAATATTTTAAGATGCAAATACTAGTTATCTAGAGAAGTCAAATTTTTAGCTGTAAGAAATTGCTATAACTTGTGAGTTAACGAGAGCTAGGTACGGCAACACAAGTGTCCACCGATAGACAAAACACAGTAGATAAGTACAATGCAATATTATTAAGCCTTAAAAAGGAAGCAATTTCTGACACGTGCTATAAGATGGATGAAGCTCTAGGATTTTATGCAAAGTGAAATAAACCAGTGGTGAAAAGGACAATTAGATGATCCTAATGACGTGGCAACATTTTCATCTTCAAAGACAGGAAATACGGATTTGTCCTCAGTGTTTCCCTAAACACCAACTAAACAAACGCTGTTGCTTGTCTGTCCTAACGATCTGTCCTAACGATCTGTCACGCCTACCCCTTCTCTTCCTCGCCACCATTGTCACGGCTCAGGCTCCCCTATTTTCTTCCCTGAGTGACCACATTAACCTTCTGACTAGATTCCTGTCCCCAGTGTCCAAACCCTCCAATCTCTCTCCTCCACTGACAGGATGAATTTCTCAGATTCATCTCATTGTATCACCACCCTGATTAAATTCTTCAGGATTCCCTAATTGTTGCCAAGACAAAAATCCATACTTCTTAGTTTGGCAGAGCCCTTGATAAATGAGAATATAAAACTGAGTCCATATTTCTCCACTCAGTTTCGCTACGTTCCCATCATCCTCGCTGTTCTCACTACACTAAACGACTTGCAGTTCCCTGAGTATGTCATTCTCTTCTTCCCTCGATACTATTTAAAACAGAGAGTCTTCTGGATCTTGAAAGTTCTTCTCTCCTACCGCCTCCATTTCATTGACTCCACTCCTCCTTCGAACATAAGCTCAGGAAACTCCTCCTCCGGAAGGCCCTTCCGGATGCCTATGACTCCTCTAAGCTAGATTTCTTGTCCCTTCTCTGTTCTCCCACAGCTACCTGTTCACACCTCTCTCATAATGGTCATCGCTCTGTCTTACAGTTTTTCATTTACTTAAACATCTTCCTGATGAGGCTCTAAGCTTCTCGATTTTAATTTGTTTTCACACTATCTATTACTGTTTTATAGTAAGTACTCAGTCACAACATTGAAAAACCATACTACGGAAACGTTATTCTGCCACACGTAGGCCTAACAAGTTAAGTGGGCTGAAAGGTATTTAAAAACTGAAGAAACACTATACTGCATGTATGCTATACCTCAAAAAAAATTTTTTAAGTCATTTTCTTCCTAGACAAACATTAGGGGAAAGGATGGTTAAGAGAAGATGGCAAACACTAGATCAAATAATTCAGGTTCATATACCTATGACAGTATGAAGGTATTTTAGTGATATGTGTGACTTAGATGGAAAATATGCTAAACAGGAAATAACTATCATACAAAGCAGTTAATAAATGTCATATATTAGCTGTTCCTTATTTAAACAATTTTCTTAGAAAGCAGAACATAAAATAAAGATTTTATTGGCTGTTGATAAAATCACTGGATTTTACTAACTGAAGTTAATTAGGAATTCTCAATGTCCATATCCAATCCACTTACTCAATATTTGATATGTATAATTTATAGTATTCACTGTTATCTAAACTTTGTGATAAAAGTTATTTCAAGATTACCAGTAATGCTTTGTATTTATGAAAATTGCATGAATGGATATGCTACAAACAACCCTAACTCAGAACTCAAGAATTCTAACTCAAGAATTCTACCGCACATAGCTCCATCTCATATTCCTTTCCAGGAGCCCGAGTTGGTGAAAGAAACAGGAAAACTTTCTTTTAACAAAATCTCACATATAACCCAGCATGGAGCAGGATAAGATAATCCTGGAGAAAGACTCCATTACACCAGCTACTGTCGTCTCTGCTACTGTTAAACAGGGCCATCCAATTTCTTCAACTGCTTACCACCAGCCGGCTTTCTTCTTTAGGAGCCAGCCGCTCCAGGAGTTCACAGGCAAGCTGATAGCAGAGAATACTAGACTGACATAAGTTACACTCAATTGCTTTTTCGTCCTTCTGGCAGGTGTGGGAGCCCCCCCAGGGGGCTTGGAAGACATTGTTTATAATGGAAATAATGTCCTTTGATAAGCTGTGCTCTAAACCCATCGTGATCCCATCATCTTGTAACTCCATCTGAAAGATACCAAAAAAGGGCCAAAAAAAAAAAAGAAGGAGTTTGGTTCTTTTGTTCACTATTCCATTGACACACAAATTGGGGATCATTTTTAATTAACTGACAGCAATATTAAATTATTCAAAGATGATACGACATAGAGATGATGAATATACATTGATTTCCATGGATTCTTCTAAAAAGAATATAAACACAAGATGAAGTAATGGGAATTATTTTTTAAATCATGCAGGACATTTAAAGAGGGTTGTTTTTTAAACTTATCACCCTGTGAGATTTCAAACATTTGAAAAATGCTGCTCCTCACCTAGTGTCCAGACTTTGATCTCTAAGTACCATTATCCATTAAAAGGAACCAGGATGCTTGGGGAAATGGCTGATTTCACGATTAGGGCTAGGAAAATATAAAATGAGTCTGGAACGTCTTGTCAAGCCAGAAATTAATGTTCAAAGAATAATGAGAACATGTCAAAAGAAGACAAGAGCCAGCTTGAAAAGACTCCCACTGGCCAAATATGGAACAATATGATCATCAAAACAAATAATCAGAGAACAGATTTTAACTCACCAAATAAAATAAGAATTCATGAGTATATGTGGGTATAAGTAGATAAATGAATAAATATATAAATGGGAGATAAAAGGAAATTGTTTCATCAATATAATGCCACTAATAAATTAAAAGAAATGATGGAATTAGAAAATTATGATTTGGTAACCATCACAGTGATAATTGATTCAGGCATGAACCATCTATGGATGCTAACCTAGTAGATGAAAGTCTGATGAGAAACAGGAAATCTCATACTCTTAAGGTATGTCTCTGAAGGATATTTATTTATTACAAAGGGGAAAATAGAGACTTTGTCGTAGAGAAATTGGCAGAAATCATCTTGACCAGGTTATCACCACCAGTAAGGAGACATTATAATGTCATGTGCCTCTTGTATGACACATGTGCTTCTTGTATGACATCACATCTGTGATATTTACTGCCAAACATGCTTAACCCAAACTAATTCGTAAGAAAACATAAGACTCAAATTGAAGGGCATTCTACAAAACAACTGGACTATTCTTTAAAAAATATAAGAACATGAAAGATAAAAGAGACTGAAGAACTGTGCTAGATTTAGAAGACTAATGAGGCAGGAGAAATAATTGCAGTAAATGATGCTGAATTGGGACTTCAATCAAAAACAATTTTTTTCTTTTGCTATAAATATGATTATGACATCAATTTTAAAAATGAATTATTTCTGTACTTTAGATATAGTATTATAACAATGTCAATTTCCTGGTTTGATAACAGTACTTGGTTATGTAAGAGAATCTCTTTATTTTGAAGTTTTAAGGATAAAGGGACATTATACTTGCAACTTACTCTCAAATGGTTCATTTAAAAAGTTTTACAATTCATATATATACATACATATTGAGAGAGTGCATGAGAAATAAATGTGGCAAATGTTAACATCTGAAGAATTTGAGGAGAAGTACTCAGGAAATCTTTGTACTATTCTTTAAATTTTTCTCCAAATCTGAAATTATTTCAAAATAAAAAGTTGTGAAGAAATGTTCTCCTGACCAAAGCTTTTTAGACTTCTCTTTAAAAATTATCTTCAAAAATCAATTTATATAATATATTAAAATCACTACAGAATTATACCTTGCTCTTCCCAACAACAGCATAAGTCAGTTTGTTCAACAAATTTGTTCAACAGAATCAATTCTAATGATGCCAGGATGTTTCTAAAATTCATATCATTCCCGTACATCAACATCATTGCAGATATTCATGTTAAGTATTTTTCAGGCTCTTGAGGAAATCCCCCAAAGAGTTTGCAAAATGTCTTGAGTGACGTTACATCATTTCAGTAAGTATGAAGATGCCCAACATAGAAAAAAAAATCATTTGGCAGTGTTTTCCTCATCCTTGACCTCTGAACTAAAGGAAGCTCATGCTTCAGCTACCTGCTTCAGGAGAAGATCAAACATGAGGATGAAACAATTCAGATTCATTTCATCATCTTCACAATCAAAGTCAATAGTCCTTCCTCCTGGGTGTCCAAAATTCTTGAAAGGGCTACGAAATGGACTACGCATAGGACTGCGAAACGGACTCTGGAAAGGACTATGAAATGGACTCAGCATGTTGTGCTGTGCTCGTCGACCGGGATCAGAGGCAACACTCACCTAGAAGAAAGAACATTAACACACATAAGTGAAGCAGAGGCTCAAGTAGCTGTATAATATATTTGGGAAGCTATTTCTAGCCATCACACCGATGTCCTTTCTTAGCCAATAAATACTATGGATCTTCTCAAAAGGTAAAAATGAGAAATGAAATTATCCAAACGTTCTAATTGTCAAGTGAATAAAACACCAGCACCCTAAAGAACAAAGGCAGCTATCTTTGTCACTCTATGTGTCATCCCATCACACGTTTCCAATTAAACTAAATTGTCCGCATCTGCCTAAAACCATAACCTGAAAAATGAGAACATATGAAAGTAAAACACTGCAACATCAGTTTTCGAATCACACGCACAGAATGTCAGATTGACATGACTGGTTAAAGGAAATGGCTTCTGGGTATTATAATTATTAAACTATCATGGGAAAACATGTCAAACCTGTTATACTGGTGACTCTCCATTTGCCAACCCAATGCTACCTAGGCCCTCACTGCACTGCTCTGCCCTGCTCTACGCCCAAGGATGCCAAGGATTGAGTCTCTTCTCTTCTGCTGGCTGGTTTCCAGTTATGTCCAGTCAAGGGGAGGCACCAGCAGAAGACCTGAAGCTGGAGGAGAGAGAGGTAGACCTCATTCTCTCCGCCCCCTGCCTACTTTGATGCTACACCTCTGGCAGTCTCTCCATCACCGTACAGTGACTTTAGACAGCCCTTCTTTAAGTTTTCATTCCCAGTAGGCTCCAGGAACTCTTCCCCTTTTTCCTGCAGCCCTGGGATCATAATGGCTTCCTACCGAACTGCTGATGGTCTCTAGGAGCCTCACTATCCTTTATTGTTCCCTTAACCTTTCCCATAACTCTGTAGGCACTGTCTCCATGAAAGTCTCTTCATTTAAACCATCTGGGATAACTCTAAGCAGGACCGTGAGTGACATACCTATACATCACTCTCAAATTGTATTTTCTCTCTTAAAGATATCCTTAATAACCAGAAAGCTCCTTGAACACCATAGTTAAAACAACGAAGAAGAGTACCCCATTAAAAAGCAGAATACTGATATTGATAGTGTTATCTATGGCAAATCCCTTCGGTTAACTGAACTTCAGGTTAAGTAGCTGTAAAACGAGGATACTGTTTCACACAATTCTGTGATATTGTTAATTGTCAATACAGTGCACAGGACAAAGTACTCACAAAGTAGTATAATATTAAAGTTACAGAAGAAACAAAATATAAATGTTTGGCAGCTGGTTTCTATGAGGCAGATATTGTTTTTAAACACTGAATACAAACTATGATTCCATGATTGTGGTATATTTTCTAACCCCTAGATAACAGGTAGAATGGCTGGGGGCCTGTGGGAAAAATGTAACGGAAAAGCTTGACAAGGAGAGAGTTGAGAACAGTCCTCGCCTACCCTCAGAAGACAGTCAACCGCTCCAGCACTCATCATGGTCTGGGAATATCAGTATATCAATAGAAACTCTACCAGGTCTCCTATAGAAAAATGATCAAAATTTCCAAAAGTTTTCATACACTTTGGACCAGACTATATTGATGTTTCTCATCCACAGAAGTACAAAGGGATCAATAAAATGGGCTCAGTTGGTTCACAGTGACAGCATCTCTCATAGTCACCACCAGTTGAAAATATTTTCCCAAAATGTAACGGGAAAAAAATATCTAAACTCCTCATCCTCAAATGAAGCAGTGATCTCCCCAGTAGCTGGTAAGGAATTCTTATTTGCCAGGAGAAATTATTCCTTTCCCCCCTCCAAAAAAAAAGACAGAAAGGAAGAAAGAAAAATCTTTTGCATCAAGGGTGAGAGATAGCTAATAGGTGTGTGTAGAAGAAGAACTCAGAGGAAAATGAAAACTCAAAAACATTGATTACAGACTATTCCAAACACACCTTAATATTTTCTGTTATTTAATGTGCTTAGAAGCTTCCAGAGTGAGATAGGATAAAAAAAGCATTTTCAGAGACATTTACTATGATGCTATTTTTAGGTCCAATACAATTGACAAAATCTTAATAAGACAAAAATAGTTGTAGCAATAATTACCCTTCGAGCCGCAAGGTTCCCTGCCAATTCATTGACTCTTGATTTTCTTTGATTTGCCAGTTCTTTGACAGAATTAACTCCATCAGAAAACATACTTATTAATAGTTGAAGTGGAACCATGATGTCTAATTCCGATAATACCTGGGGAAAAAAAAGGCATATATCCCCCCCAAATATAAACTTTAAAATTAAAAAAAAATCACATATTTAGCATTTTTTTCCAAAGTTATTGAACATAAGGACATTTAACTTTCCACATATTCAATCAGCACAGTCATCCTCAATTTTTTGTACTAAGAAAATCAGCATTATCACTGAACATTCCCTTTTCTCCTTTCCCCTCATCCAATAAATCAGTATGTTCTTTCTGTTAAAACTTCAAAGTACCTCTTGATGCTGTCCCCTCCCTTCTATACTACTGCTAGTGCCTTAGCCCATCACCTTCTCCTGGGCTGGTAGAATCTGTGAGCACCATCCCTCCAGTTTGTCCCTGCTCTCGTCTGAATGCCCCACTCCATCTTGCTCTCTAGTGCAAGCTCAGGGACCCTTCTGCCAAAATCAAGTTGCCTTATCTATAATGAATTGTCTGTAAAGAGATGAGTCTTTCCTTCAGACAGAATTGACCATCATCCCTCTTCTCTGCTTTCTTAGAATTTGTACATATCTTTATTAGAGTAATCATTACTTAGCATTATATTTTATTATTTGATACTATCTCTCCCACTGTGAGCTCCTTGAAGAAAGGAAGTATAAGGAAAGAACCATTTCTTGTCCCTTTTGTACGCCAGTGCCTATTACAGTGACTGGCACAGAGACGCTCTATAAATGTTTCCACAGTTAATTAATAAATGAATCTACTCCAATCACTATATCGTTCACTCTATTTCCCAAATGGTTAGACCAATGGCTTAAAACCTCCTTCGACTGTAGTGCCCTGTCTTCAAAACTGTGTCGAAGCCCAGCCCATAAAATATATAAACTGCAATTGTTTTAGCCACGTTGGAGACAGAGGTTTACAGACCTGTCTGCCACCCCCAGGTGGCCCAGCTCAAAGAGTGTATAACTGAGTAACAACATCTAACCATCTATAGAAGAACTGGCTTTACTAAAATGAGAAATTATCTTATTGAGATATATCTGGAGATGAAAAGTGAAAATTCTAGGTTCCCAAGGTGTCGTTAAAAAAATAGTCCCTTGACTCTTTGTCAATTGTGAAAAATATTGTTCTGGGGTTTAGAACCCAGAAAGGCATTTTCGCAATTCGAAAAGCTTTTGGGATCACATACTTTCATGATATAGAAATGTATCTGCACCCATAACTAATTTAAACATTGAAAAAGAAATTAGTAGAATTTTCTAGTAATCTAAACATTGAAGGGGAAATTTAAATCGTATCTTCATTTAAAAAGAAAAAGAAAAGAAAAATGAACTCCTGCAACCAAAAAAACATAAAAAACAAACAAATAAACAAACAAACAAACAAACATTGATTCTGTCCTCCTTTTCTGAAACTGCCCAAGCTTTAGACCAGGCACTTAACTCAATGGAATAAACTTTTAAGAACATCCACTAAATTCAAAGCATGTGCCAGATACTGTGAAGAAAGGATGAAGGGAGTTATAAATTCAAAAATGAAAAAGACCTGGTCCCTGCCCTTAAGGCATTAATAATCAGAAGAGACAAAAATAAACTATAATATTAGACAGAAATAGAATTTACACAAAACCTGTAAGAATACTAGGGAAAGGAGTAATAAATTCTGATGGGAAGATGGGGGTGTGAAGTAGCAGAAAATTTCATAGATGAGATCATTTTTGAGTTGAATTTTAATGGAGACAGGAAAGTAATTCATTCCAGGCTGAGTGAACATCATGAACTATTCCTTAAATCAGTAGCTCTCAACCTTCCCAAGTAAAGGAACATATTTAAAATATCAAAAGATTTATCAGAACCCCACAAGACAGCTATTCTACTTTTAGTATCTATTGATGGAAAGATACACAAGGACCAAAAGCTACTATGAACTCAAAAATAGTATTGCATAAAGTTGTCTTTTATTAATAACTCAACTACATATATTTGAAATGTAGTTATCTATGCATATGAGTTATTTGTCCACAGATAGTCCTCAGCAAACATATGGATTTATGAACTCTGCAGGAACTCCCTGCCCTTCTACCTGGGCACCTAAAGTTCATAGGTTAGGAACTACTGCCCAAAACAATCAAAAGTATCATCCACTTACATGAAGCCACAGTAAAGCTTGTTCCTGAACAGAGGAAGGGTATCCTGTGAACCGACAACTGATAAAGCCAAACATCTCTTCCATTGAAAAAGGTAGAGGACAGAGCTCAATGTCAAACATTTTGCTGGAAAGCAGAGCAACAAAAGTAAATGACCAATGGGCATATATTAGGATCTACTGTTGCATTTCTAGCTATATGTTATTTGGGGAGGCAAACACTTTAGATTAGTGTGTGTCTGAACTGTTATTAGCATGTTTCATTTTACTGTAATAGTTTATGTCATTGGAACAGATATCTCATAAGTAATTTATGCGGTTGTTAATAACATTAGTATTCATATTCATACTCATATTAGGCTTAACGGAAGGAACTGAATTTATAAGGAATGAGAGTTGATTCCCAATAGCTAAAAATGTTTCCATTTGCACTTCTTTCACTTTATCCAAATCATAATTATGTTCAAAAATAAGCAAACAACGTGGTGTATCTATTTATTATTCCACAAGAACAAAATCTTTTCCAAACAATTCCAAACCATCTTAGTACAATTTATAGCAACTATTTCATTTGGGGCCTTGAAATTTCTCCATAGGGCTATTAAAAAGTAAATAAGCTTACATAAAATGCTTAGCACAGTGCCTGGCCCAAGTATGTGCTCGTTATAATTACAGCGACTTCGTTAAACTACTTACCCACCTTAATACTTCCCTGAATTCTTTTAACTGGTTATCTGGAACTTCCGTCCTGATGGCTTCCAGCCATTCTGGCATGATACACTCCCAAACAGACTGATTGATCACATTATAGGGGATCAGGCAGAGGATTCGGTTGAGACCTTCTTTCAACTGAGTCACGGTGCTGCAGGACTTATCCCAGTATCCACCAACCTGATGGCAGTTCCACAGCCACAGGAGAAAAGAACAAAATGCACTTGTTACAATTATATTCAAGAACTTCCTAAAGCAAAGGGATACAGAGAAAGTTCACAATCCATTATAACTGCAACCTGGGCCAAGAATTTTCAGAGTAAGATCTGTAAGAATTTAAAAACCATGAGGATCCATTAGTTACAAAAAAGAACACAGTTACAAAAAAGAAACCAAAGTTATAAATAGGTCCAAATATAAATCACAGATTGAATTTGAAGTATTCCAAGGCAGACTTTCCAAATGACACATGAATTAAAATTCCAAAGATGTATTCCTAACAGTATGAGCATACTATTGGAGCATTCTTATTTCTAAAGTCTGACAAATCCATTCCAAATATGTGCTAACATGCTTGGGGGTCTTCCCACCTAATGCTAGGTTATAAATCCTTAAGGTGATTATGCCAAGACTCTCTTCCTAAAGCAGGTTTTTCTATCTGAACCTCTTTAAGAGAAATGGGAAGTAAAAAATCTTCTTGAGTTTGTTGGGCTTTAATTGATTTCAATTCGAAATAATCTGTATACCAGGATGGCACAATTCTGGGACCTTTGCTCCCAACCCCCACATATTGAAGATTGTTCATTATGGCAAATAAAGTGGCACAGAATGCTCTATTTCCCTATGCTAAATATACTCCCACAATATTTTTCCTAAGGATGCTCAAAGGCTGGTTGAATCGTGAATAAAAAATACTGTTATTTTCTACTAATTAAAATAGCGTATTAATTTTCCAGTGCAGAAAAAAGCATATATTTAGTTTCTGTTTCTAATTCTGATTCTAGATAAATGTTCTATATTCCTATTATACATATCAAAGTAACAAAGGGTTGACTGGTCCCGTATCTTTCCCATATAACACAAGATTTCTGGGACACTACTTTATTTTAAATGAATCTAATTTTAAATGTTTAATTACTATACCCAGAACTCCAGATTATTCAAAACAATCAAATCAATTCTCTTTAAAGCTATTTACCAAACATCTATTTGGTATCATATTGGCCAAAATCCTAGGTGACTGACTAATTATTTTCGGAAAGTGACTATATTTCTGGGATTGTTGTTGTTACATAGACCACGAACAGTAACACTGATAATAATGAGATCATGGAAGGTATTATCACTCAGGCCCCTTTGGCTATGTAATTTACAGTCAAGCCACATAAAGGCCTATTGGTTTTGAGTCACATATTAGAACACATATCCCTGTGGAAATACTAAATTGCCAATGGCCATACTGAACCTTGCGAGTTCAGAGGAAGCCCACATAAGGGGCCTCACAAACTCAGAGACCAAAAGTAACCCCATGGGATGGTTTGAACATAAAAATTCCTAACTAAAAGCACGTCACAGTGGGTAGTTATATCCTAAGCCTGCAGCTTCCTTGACAAAGGTCAATCTTTACGTTTGAAATTCTCCATTGTCTTGTGCATCTAAGACAACATACCTTTGAACCATCAAAGTAATGTTCTTTTCCAGACTCCCGAAAGGTATGACCACCAGTGCCAGGGCTCGAGAACACATTGTTATCCTGTTGCCCACATACCATTTCCATGTACTGTAAATGTTAACTATCCTATACCCACCAACATAAAAAAAAGGTATGTGACTCTCTGTTTGGCTTTTTATCCAACCCCAGAGATTTCTCCTCTTTGTATTCTCTAACCCCCTTAATCTACCACCAATGGAATTCATGTAACCCCCAGTCTGTCTCCTCCTTTGAGTCTAATGTATAAAATAAGCTACGAGACAGAGAAAGACAAATACCATATGATTTCACTTATATGTGAAATCTAAAGAACAAAATAAATGAACAAACAAAACAGAAACAGACTCACAGATACAGAGAACAAACTGATGGTTGCTAGATGGAAGGGGGGTTGAGGGACTGAGTGAGAAAGGAGAAGGGATGAAGAAGTACACACTGGTAGTTATAAAATAGTCATGGCGATGTAAAGTACAGCATAGAGAACATAGTTAATAATATAGTAACTATGTGTGGTGTCAGGTGGGTACTAGACTTATTGGGGAAATCATTTCATAAACTATATAAATGTCTAACCACTATGCTGTACATCTGAAACTAATATAATATTGAATGTTAACTGTAACTTAAAAAAATTAAAAAATAAAAATTAATTAAAGAATTTAAAAATTAAATTAAATAAGCTGCAAAACTGCCATTCTCTGGAGCATTTTCCCACTCTATTGAGATTTTACTTTCTGGTAATTGTGTCTGTTTGGCTTAAATAAATTCTTATAAGACTTTTTTTAGGCTAGACATTCTTTCACTGACATGAGTTAACAGCACAAAGTATGAAATGAGCATACATTTTTATTCTATGTGGATTTACTAGTCAAATAAGCTAGTACTATATGTTTAAGATTATAAAATTCAGAGAATTCATTTTAACCAAATTATATTATTATTCTGACACTATATTTCAATAATAATTGTGTTTTATAATATGTCTGCTTAGAAGTAGTTTTCAAAATATTTTTGGTAACTTACAGTTATACTAAGTTAAATGACAGAAATTTGTTGAAGATCTAGACTGTTTCTAAATAAGATAAAACTGAAACATTAATTACTGAATATAAGTTTATCTTATTTTTGGCTTCTTATTTTTACAGCGACTAAAGATACTTGGATCTGTTAATAAATATGTTCTTTTGCCACATTGGGAAATTTACTATAGAAGGCTATAAGTCTAGAAGTTATGAGATGGTATATTCATAAAATTGGCTGATATGGCACAAAATGCTGGGATGTGACAGGCAATTCACAATTGTCTACCTTCTGGTTTTTCTCTGAAAAACAGAGGTTACTAAGTGTTGAAATTATAACCAAGTGAAACTACCAGAAATAATAACGGTAAAGGAAAAAACTCTGTATGCAAATTATTCAAGGAATGTGAGATATGTTTTTGTTAAGGAAAGAATAATTCTGTCCTAAAGTAGTGAACAGGCTTTTCAGAATGAGAAAGAGTAAAGGATAAAAACTTGAATGGAAATAGAAAGTTGTAAAGAATGGAAGGGGAGAGAAAGAGGGAGGTCTTACCATGTGTGATCAGACTGGCTGAGACTGAATGGTTTATGATGAGCTTTTTAAAATGAGCTCTAATATCAGCAGTGCTCCAACACAGAACTAAAGTTTGGTTTCTCCCTCTAAAAGGACAGAGTTTTCTGGGTGATTGGTCTCTTCTTAAAAAGAGACTGTAAAAGGTTTTTCTTTACCTTTTCAGTAATGTATCTAGGAAACGAAGACCATTGTCTTATCAGAATTTCCTGTGCTTTATGTTTTCTTAATCATATCCTTAATTATATAAGATAACTGAGTCTTCTCAATGCCAAAAAAGCTAATTTTTTAATAATCATGTCACATCCTGTATTTACTTTTGAAATCTTTATTGTCATTTTGGTTAAGTGAATAATTAAGTATTATTTCACAGTGACCTGTGATTCTGGTTAATCAAGTGCTCAAACCCTTAGACATTTTTGACAACTTTTGATATTTTGCCTCCTCAAAGTCAAATCCTAAATAAAATCCCAATCTCAAACTGACTTCAAGATTTCTGAGAGGGTCTCTGAAAAAATCTCAAAGGATTTGTTCTCTTCTAGTTAAAAGAGATGTTAAAACTAATTAGGTTTATTCGAAATGTTGAATTGAATGAAAAACATTATCAAATAAAAAGGATGTTTAACCTTCCGTAGCTTATATTTGCGTATATAAATGTTGTTAATAGAAATATTTCAGGGATTATATGAAATTCCTAGAAACTTTTTAATGTCTTTTTTTGTTCACGTTTTGCCTGAGAGTAGACATAACAGCATAATATGATCATCATAATTCCAGTTTCTCTCACCGGATCTTTAATCATAGCCATTTTAAGCCTTTTATCGTTCACAAACAGTTATTGTTTTTATTCTGATGTTTTCCTGAAAGCTCTTGCAATCAGCTTCTAGTCAGAATGCTTCATCTTTAACAGATGGGACTGTCTCTGAGTCCCATGGAAAGGACTACGACAGGTAATCCAGGGTACAGGCTTCCGATGACATTGCTTAAGTAACTGAGGCTATGAATAAAAAAGGGATCGTGTTTTAAACCTCACAAGTTCAGCAGAGCCCTGCATGGTAAGCCTTAAAAACTTGGTGACCAAAAGTAACCACACAAGATAGCCCGAACATAAAAATTCCTAATGAAGCGGATCGTGGTGGATAGTCACATTCTAGGCCTGTAGCTTCCTTGATAAAGGTCAGTCTTAACCTCAAGCGATTCCTTGTCTGTTGTCTTTGTGCATCTAGGATAACAAACCTTTGAAATGTCAGAGTAGTTTTCTTTTCCAGGCCCCTGGAAGGCACAAGCACAGCACCAGAGCACGAGACCACAGAACCCCTCATCGTTATCTTATTGCCCCCATAAAATCTCTCTACGTGCTGTAACTGTTAATTATTATCTATCCTGCACCCACCGAGGTAAAAGAAGTGTCTCTCTGTTTTGTTTTTTATCCAGTCTCAGAGATTTCCCTGCTTTGCTTTCTCCCCTTTCCTTAATCTACCGCCAATGGGTTTTATGTAACCCTCCTTACGTCTCCTCCTCTGATTCTAGTATATAAAATAAGCTGCAAAACTGCCTTTCTCCAGAGCATTTCCTCAAACCACTGAGATTTTGCTTCTGGGCATGCCCTCAAAATTTGTCTCAAATAAGCTCTTATAAAATTTTTCTATAGACTAGATGTACTTTCCTCAACAAGACCATATCACTGGACTGAGTAAGGATCCCAGAACTCTAGTAAAGAAGTTGACGGGTTCCAAAAACTGCTAACCCAAAATCAAGCAGCTCACATGAGACTAAATGAACTGATAAAGAAAGATGAGGATTTTTATGGGTTTTTTGTTTGGAACATTGCTGGTTCTTTAATGTTCTATTTTCTGAATACAAGGTTTCTCTTAAATGATCTATAACTCACAATTTAGCAGATTATGCCTTTGTAACTAAAAATGAAACATTTGTCTTTTTCTCCCTGCATGACCCCTCTAGAATTCAGAAACTCTTCTTGGATATTCTTATTTTCATGGCAATATAGTTATTTGTACAAGTTCAATAAGAATCTGTTCTCCTTGTAACAGAGCATAATGGGAAAAATTGGTTATATTACCAAGGCTCTGACTAGAATGTCATATTTGAGAATGATGTGCATAGAATTGGATGTGACCAGACAGTTTTAAGGAACTAAGGTTGACACTGTGACTAAGGTCGAAAGTTTTAAGGAAATAAGTTTGAACATACATCAATGTTACAAAGCCCTCTTGGAAAAATCAGCCTAGTACCTGGGTTTTGGGGTTCTTAACCTATACACAAGTAAGAAATGTCACTTCCTGGAAGGACCAAGAACTTTAGAATATTTGGGGGACCTTAAAAAAAGAGAAATTCACTCAAGTCTGTAGATAATGCAGATTAAATAATAATGACAAGTTCTTGGCTTAGCATCCAAACCTCGAGAAGTTTTTGAAAGTCCAATCTGAGATTCTTTATAAAAGTTCCAGCAAAGCACACTTAAAACGCCTTATGATCAGTTACCATTCTTGCTGCACTTACATAAATAATCAGGCCAAATTAATGAGGCTAGACTTATTTTGTGAACAAGAGTAATCTTACTCTGATTATCTTTGATTAAAATCAGAGCGATTGAACGAGAAATTTTATGTTTCAATGGAAAACTATAACCCACCCTTGTATATTATCAGATTCTAGTCCTGTTCATTGTCTTTCAGCTATTTTTCCCCTCTTTGTAAACTGGATCTTGCTGTCTTTCATGTTTTGTCAGTAACCAATATGTCCTCCCACCCTCCTAACTGAAACCTGACTGCCTAGATACTTATTGAGATGAGGTTGTCTTGTCCCAAAGCCCTGCAAGCCGAAGCAGGACACTTGATATAAACTACAAAGGGCTTATTACTGCAACAGTTTAGGCCACTCAGGAAGTTCACCAAACACCTGCATCTTCCATGCTCTGCTCCATAGCCATGACTGTGACACTGATGTTCTCATTCCATCATCTAAAGGTGTTTTGAACACAACACCTAGAAATCTTCCTGACTGGCTGCTTTCTGGACTCAGAAACTAGGTTTATTGTCTACTCTAACCTCTAATCTTTGTTTTTCCTTTTGTTTCCTTGTTCTAATCTCTGCTTTTTCCCTCCTTTACAGATCTCTCACCTTGCAGTTCCTAACCTGAATCTTCTCTCCACAGCAGTCAATCAACCTAGCTTCTTTTTTGTGCGTGAAACTTCCAGGAAAGTTACAGATGGGAAAAATGTGGAGACCTACTTACACCCTCAGGGTCAGTATGTAAAGATTTTTTTAAAGTGAAACATTCGAGCTTAATAAGATGCAGGAAGAAACCTTATCTAAGCTACTTTATCTGACTAAAGCAGAACCTCCAGAAAATATGGCTTCCATTAACCCACTCCAAAGGGAGTTTCCTGTGAATTCAGCTGCCATGGGGACACATAGCCCAGTCCTCTTAGCATCTAAATGCCCAAAGGAACTTTCCATATCTTCCTGTTCAAGCACTTGCCAGCACCCCCCCCCACACTCCCCCACTCCCTCATCCTCCACCACCCCCGTAAACTTTGGTATAAAAACCTTTTATCTGTGGATATTGAGGGAGTTACTCATCTCTGAGTACTCCTGCATATAAGTATAAATAAAATGTCTTTCTTCTCTTGTTAATAGATCTGTTGCCAGTTAATATGCTGGTCCCCAACCAATGGCCCCAAGTTAGAAGAGGAAAGGTTTTCCTCCCAACATAATCAGTTCTTCTTATCTTCTAGAGTCAGATCACGCCAGTCCTTTACTATTTCAAAAGAAATAATAATAGAAAACACATCAACACAGTCAAAGTATGCCAGGAAATGGATAATTTCTAATATGCAAAAATCCAATTTCATATGCGCGTCAGTAGGTGGCACCAACGAAGAAAGAAGAAAGAAGTATATTTTGATAAATGCACAAAACGCTCTGAGTCTTGGAAATCTAATAAAACCTACGCCTTTAGGTGGCCTGTGTTCTGTTTTGTCCTTAAATGTCTTATTGAAACTGAAAACTGTCTTAAGACTGCATCGAAAGCAAACCAAAAATATCACAAACAAAAATAAAACTCAGAAAATACCTTGAAAAGAATTTCATGTATTGCTGCCAAAAACTGATTCTAGGTTGGACATAAATTATACCGCAGTCAAGAGATAGAGGGGCTTCCCAGCTATACGTCTGACTCAATGATCCACTGAGGCAGAAGCAAAGGGATAAGCACAGAGAAATTTGTCCTATACGCCAGAGAAATAGGAGCATTTGGGCAGTTCCTAAACCTTTCTGGCATTCCAAATGGGAGGGCAGGTACTTCTTCCATTCATCTCCAGGATACATGTGAAACTACAGAAACTGCCCCTAGTCACATGGTAGCCATTCCACGACAGCAGACCGGAAAAGGACTGAGCTCTAGCAACCTGTTCCTTAATAAAAATATTCAGCAATGTCCGGAAAGAATATTCCCTTAAATTCTTAAAGATACCTCACACATTCATCTTGCCATTCTTCCCCATCCCAAACCAAATCAAAGCAGGGTATCAGCTAAAAGGTAGTTACTAAACTAAATGCATTTAGCTGTACTGACAAAAAAATCTGGAGAGACAGATGTTCCTCTTCCAAAGACACTGATGACACTCTGGTGGCAAAGGTAGTGCTCCTCTCCAAGTCCTCTCCAACCAGGTCCAAGTTGCAGACCTGTACTTACCCTGGCAAATTCCATTGGTTTGGGAAGAAGGCACATGACCATGACATCAAAGCGCACATCACATACTGTCTTCAACCACTTGGTGACAAACTGAGGCTTCAGTTTTTCCACCAAACTTCCAACTTCATCATCCATCATATATGCTGTTGAGTGAAACCATTGGAACACCATGGCCACCAGCCTGGCCAAACTTTCCGTAGGTGTGTTCTCACTGGGCGTGCAGAGGCTTACCTGGAAATAGGCAGAGCAGACGTGGCTTCAGCATCCAGCCATCTTTACATAATTATTACATGTTTGTTTAAAGGCAAAACAACAACAACAAAGATGCCCTGGATAATCCATTTGAAACGGGCAAGTTTCTAAATGATGAAGGATCACTTATCTTGCAAACTATGTTCCTCTCTACAGGGAGAGAAGGATTGCAACAGTCATTTCCCTTTAACATTGCACCTTTCAATAAACCTTTCCTACTGTAAGAAATTCATTACATAACCTGTGCTAGATAAATGCTTTTAGAAAGTTAAGTCTACAAAGTGAAATGCCATGAATATCTTCACTGAAAAAACTACTACGTGTATTTCAGTTCTACCGTGATCAGATTTAGCTAAGAATTTCTATCAGTAATAATTCCGAAATGTTAGAACCCCACGATTCACCATGTTATAAGCAAACTTTTTAAAACAATTCATTCATTCAGTCATTCTGAAATAATCCTTAATCGAGCAGTGTAGTAGGGTTCAGAAATATAAAAAAATAAATAAAACTCTCTCCTTGACTTCAAAGAGTTCACAACAGTAGTCATTGTGTCATCAGATAATAAATTCTAGGAACAATACATGTAAAATCCACAATCAAATCCAATTTGGTTTAAAAAAGAGACTTTTTCAGGTAACCATGTGAAAGCATAAAAGAAATGTATCACTATGGAGACTTAATTCATGTCTCTAATAGGCAAAAACAAAAGACTACTCTGCAGGACTTGCAAATTCAGCTTGTTTGTAACTTTGAGTTTATGTGCTTGATCTGTAGTGAATGAGTGTTGCAGTTGAATTAGTCAATAGAAATCAAATTCCCTGTGTTAGTTTGCCTCTAATTTTTTTTTTTTTTTTTTTTTTTTTTTTTTGCTGTAGGCAGATTTGTCATAAATATACAAAGAGCTCCACAGAGACTGAACTTTTCAAGAAAATTGTTATGTGTATAGACAATGGAATGTGAATGATCTGTAAATTACATTGAATCCAGTATTTCACAATATAACCTAGCAACTTCCCCATTTGTTTCCTGTCAAAAGGTGCATTTTCAACAACCTACAGCCTGGCCCAGTAGGTTTCAACACCTGGCTATTCATTTGCATCGACTACAAAGCTTTTTAAAGGGTCCCTAGATTCTGGAGTAGAATCTGTCCATTGCCATTTTTTAAAAGCCTTCCCAAATAAATCTAATGTGCAGCCCAGGATTGAGTATCACTGTCCCATAGAGTCCCGTGGCTAAAGTTAATTTATCGCTATTTACTATTTAACTTCTTTAAAAAGAAAGGAGAAATCCCTCATCGGAAGAAAGTAGAAAATAGTTAACTCTTTCCTTACTAAGAACCATATTCCAAATTGACTGAGTAGCCGCTGGTCGTGTTTGTCATCGTCCTTGTTATCAAAGTCAGCATTCTCCAGGGAATGATGGGAAGAGGAAAGGCCCAGCTGCCTCCGGCGATTCAGCTCATACTCCCGCTGCTCAGCATGGAACTCCGCTTCTTTCAACAAGCTGCCAGACGGGAGAGACTGTGAATTAGACTATCGGAAAACGCGTTCTAGACTACGACCTGTTCAGAGCATTTACCTCGTGAGTACTCACGCATCACTGACTACTCTCTTTTAAATTGGTAGGAGTTACTCCAAGAAGCCTAATTTGATTTTCTTACTATTTTGTGCACTGTCCCATTTCAAAGACGAACAAACTGAGGTGCAAAGAGGCTATTTCTTCCAATCAATTAGAATCAAGCAGAACTGATGTCTACCAGTTGCTGGTTCACCACTCGTTCTGCTAAAAATCAATGCTCCCCTGTATCTAATGTGAAGCTATGTGGACTTCAAATGCATGGTGCAAGGAGAGCATGAGGAACTTGTACCCAAACAGAAAAATAGTCAATGCCCGGCATTCAAAAACCTGAAAATGAGCAATGAAGGATCCCTTTTCGATTTGCTAAACAAATGACAATTTTTAAAAATACCCAGTGTTGGTAAGGGTGTAGCAAAAACTAGCAATTTCATACAGTGCTGTTGGCATTATAAATTCATATACACACTTTGAAGATCGGTTTGGTAAAAATCAAGAGCCTTTAAAATATTTGTACCCTTTGACTTAGTCAACAATATCTGGTCATCTACCCTAATAAAATAAAAGAATATAGGAAAAGTCACTATACACAACATAACGATCAGTTATTTATAATAGTAAAAAATCAGAAGTGATCTAAATATTTAATGGTAGAAAAAATAATCTGGATGTGTATTATATATCCACTAAAAAAATAAATATGAAAACTACATAACAACATAGAAAAGAGCTAATGTAATGTTAATACAAATTGTCATTAAAAAGAATTGTGGATACACTAATTACAGTTATATTAATAAAGCAAGCATTTGAATAAAAGTAGAAGAGCATGTGTAAAACAAATGATGAGTGTCACAGTATGGTTTATTTTTCTCTATTTTTAAACTTTCTGTAATGTTTTATTTGACAAATATGTATCATAATTCTACACACGTCAGCCACTAGGATAAGAGAAACAGAAAAGACCTAGTCCTTATCCTCAACATTTACATTCTAATATTATTCCTTTAACTTTTAAAAATCTTGCCTCGAGGAATATTACACAAAAAGAGAACAAGTCTAGATATTTTCATTTCTAAAGCTCCTTTTTCTGTCATGCAATAGAAGAGAAAGTCAGGAGCCTGCAGAACCAGCCCCCGTCTTACTCCACGGGCTTCTGGTTTCCCCTAGCACTGAATTATCTGGAATTCTCCCCCATTTTGCTGCTGTCGGTCACGCCTGGGGCCCCCCTATCCCCACGCCTCTCTCTGATTGGTGCCCTTCACTTCATTCCCCTAGGACTCCTTGCTCCGTGCTGTCCCTGTGCTCACCATTCTGGATCACAATCGCGGAATTCTGTCTTTACAGTCCCTACATGGGTAACTCGAGGGCAGAGACTACATTTTATTCTCTTCTGCCTCCCGAGTGCCTAACACATGCCTGGCACATAATTGCCATCCCATCGAATTTTTTTTTTAATGAATGAATGAATGAATGAAAACATCAGCATTGCAACATTGTGGAAAGTGAGCTGCCAGGCCGAGGGCACTTGAAGCTGAATTAAATGTACACAACTCAGTGCGAGAAGGGTGGCTCAAAGCCAAGGTGCTTGTTACCTAATCACCGCCTCCACGGCGCAGACTAGCTCCTCCGCGCCACATTCTCGAGTGTTGATTGGTGGCGGGGAGGTCTGGTAGAGGTGGGTCTCCGAGGCGGCCCCCACTTCATTACTGTGATGATTCGAGTGGCATCTTTTGCAGTACCGAACAGGCCTGTTTCCGTGACGACCGCAGCACCCTGCTGAAAAGCAGGTGACAACTGCTCTTCTAACATGGGAACTACAGTTCTAGAGGCAAAAAAAAAGTAAAATCAATGAAAATGAATCGCTGAGGTAAACTTGGCTAAGAATTGGAAGAATGGAAACGGAAGGGGCCACCGGAAGTGGCAGCACCTTTCTGAAGTGCCACTAGTTTCCAAAATGTAGGTTCATTTCTAATCGGTTAGATTTCAGCCACAGTTAAAAATAAAGGTGAGAAGTGGTTTCTGTTAGTGCAAGTGGTAGAAACGTTCCATATATGAGTGGAACTGTGTTAAAAAGCCCTCTGTAAAGTCGCCTCAATCATGAGGCATAGGGAGACTTTCTGGATTATTTCCTGTATTTCAAGAGTTTTTAGGAAAATATGAAGAAAACAAATTAAAGCAAGATCCAGAGAGAACACATCACAGCACATCAGTGTAGGAAAATAATAATTTTAACCCCCAGCATAAAGTTTCAAAATTATTTTATCCAGCACTAAAAGAGCAAATTCCCTTGGCAGCTCATCTGTCCTTGCTGCGTTCAAGGGCAGGTAGCGAGTTCTGCTGAGCTGACGGCCAGAAACAGGCCTTTCCACTCCCGCCAGCACTCTTTCTGTCAAGACCTAAAGAATAGGTCAGTTGACCACGGTAACATCGAAACATAGCAAGAACCATTCACAGAATCAGCCACTGACATCATCTATGAGAAGGGACTCAAAAGATGAAGTGATGGAAATGAGCAGAGTGGAGCAGCGTAAGATCCCAGAGTGCTGGGGGCCCGTGTCAGATCTGCCCTGACCAGAGGGCCAGGCGCGAGGGGACATCTCCACGAAGCAATTCCAGGCGCTTCAGGAAGCACCGCTGACCTCCACAGAAACATGCGCCCCAAGCCTGTCAGACACGCCGCCACCACGTACTCAGTGTCCCCTGTCTAGAGAGCTTTTCAGTCTTTCAACAGAGCTTAAAAAGATGTGAACAACGCGAGGGGAATATAATAATCAAAGCCATTATGAACTCAGACATGGGTGAGGATTCAAGAACTCTCCACGACAGAAGAAGGAAGAAGGCAAGCGCAAAATCTACATCAAAATAAGGACAATGTATTGAAATGTCTATCAGAACAGCCGTTTCAAAGTAAGTCTTGTTCCACTTCAATTTTAGCAAGAGGCTTTGGATGTTAGTGTTGGAAAATCTCATTTTATGTATAAGAATCAGGCTAACAGATCATAAAGGCAAGTTTAAAATTTTTGAAATCTTTTTTCCTTTTATTAATATATTTTTTTAATTTTTAGTTAAAACACAGTGTGTTTCTTCTACCTCTGAAGCCCAAGTCTTCAGAGTTCAGGTCAGCCCTGACTTCTCCCAGTGGGGTACTATTCCTTCTTTGTACTCTTTCTTTCTCCTTCATACACTAAATTCCCTTCTGGAAGCACATGAATCTTTATTGGTTTAGGGCTTCTCCTGCTCACCCACCAAAGCAATACCACACAACCAGCCATGTGGTTGGTGTACATCAGAGAATATTCTTAGTGTTTAACTTCTTCCCTTTGGTTATAATAGTCTTTGATCCTCTGGAATTCCCACTGTTATATAAACAATAGGATGAGGATACGGGTTTACTGGGTAGTTATTTGTTATAATAAAGTCCTGAGGTTTAAGGCCTGCAATTTCCCATCCTATTTTCTGGTCACAAGATGTTTACATTCTTCCCACGGGCAAATTTCTGACTGGAAGGAAGTCCCAGCTCTTCTCGTGGAAACAAAGTCCAGCTGTGGATGAAGCTCTTTGGGTTTGGTACCTTAGATGTGCCTCCTTGAAGCTATGCCTGGAATCTAGATGGCCTTGTGGCTACTTCAACCCAGAGAGTATGGCACAAGTAATACTGATATGACTCCCAAGGCCAGTCTATAAAAAGATATACAGCTTCCTCCTGGATCTCTCTTGGAACGTTTTCTCTTCAGAAGCTTCCTGTTTAAGACACTTCTCTGAACTCTGCGATGGCCAAGCCCCATGGAGAGACAACAGATAAGTCTCTAGTCAACAGTGCTGCCTAAAAGCCCAGCCTTCAAGCCACCCACCCCAGAGTCCAAACATCTAACCTAGAGGCCTCTAAATGACTCCATCCCCCAGCTAGTCAAGTCTTCCCAGCTGAGGCCTCAAACATCATCAAGCGGAGACAGGCCATGGACCAAGCCAGCCCAAATCCCTGACTCACAGAATCTGTGAGCATAATTAACAGTTGTTGTTTTATGCTGCTATATTACAAATGATTTCTTATGTGATATCTGAATATACAGCATATACTAGTATCTGGAATATCAACTAAAAGTCAACCTGCTTTATCACATGTGTCATCAATTCTAAATAACATCAGTAATAAAATATTTTGCCCCCAAAATAAGATTTGGTTGGTCAGAGTTGGCCCTCGGCCCACAAGGACTCAGCTATATGCATTCGTTTCACAAGTAAATGAGAGACACTTCTCTTAAGTGCAGATTCAGCTGGGCCTGGTTTTCAAATGTTCACTCCAGCCACCCTATTTCCTTCACTGCTGTGAATTTTAAACATAAATAAATAACCCCACGTGGTCTCACAGAACAACAGAATTTAAAGAAATCAAGGTCTGTCTCTTATCTTTACAATCTTGATGTTTATTTCAAACCCACTATTCAACTGTAAGAATATGTATTACCAAATTTATAAACTGCCCAAAGCAAGCTCAAACAATTCTGAACTATCATGAACTTAATGGAAGTTCTCTAAATTAACATTCATATAAACACAATGTTTATTAAAAAATAAGGAATAATCATCAGATTTGTATGGAAGCACAAAAGACCCCAAATTGCCAAAGCCATCCTGAGAAAAAGGAACAAGCCTGGAGGCTTCACTCTGCCTGACTTCGAATTATGCTACAAAGTGACAGTAATCAAAACGGCATGGTATTGGCAGCAAAACAGACACACAGACCAGTGGAACAGAATCAAGAGTCCAGAAGTAAACCCATATTTATATGGGCAAATAATTTTTGACAAAAAAAAAAAAAAACATACAGTGGAGAAAGGAAAGCCTCTCCAATCAATGATGCTGGGAAAACTGGAAAGCCACCTGCAAAAGAATGAAACTAAACTGTTGTCTAACACCACACATCAAAATTAACTCAAAATGGATTAAAGACCTGAATATAAGACCTGAAACAATAAAATGCATAGAAGAAAACATAGGAACTAAACTCAAGGACTTTGGACTTAAAGAGGATTTTATGAATTCGACCTCAAAAACAAGGGACATAAAAGCTAAAATAAATGAATGAGACTACATCAAACTAAAAAGCTTCTGCTCAGCAAAAGAAATTGTCAACAAGGTAAAGAAACAGCCATCTGAATGGGAAAATATATTTGCAAGCAATGCCTCTGATATGGGCCTAATATCCAAAATATACAAAGAACTCATATGACTTAATAACAACAAAAAAACAAATGATCCAATCAAAAAATGGGCAGAGAACCTGAACAGACACCTCCCTAGAAGACATACAAGTGGCCAACAAATATTTGAAAAGATGCTCAACATCGCTAGCTATTAGGGAAATGCTTATCAAAACCACAATGAGATACCATCTCACACCTGTTAGAATAGCTATAATCAATAAAACAAGTAATAACAAATATTGGAGAGGATGCAGAGAAAAAGGAACCTTCATACACTGCTGGTGGGACTGCAAATTGGTACAGCCACTATGGAAAACAGTATGGAGGTTCCTCAAAAAACTAAGATTTGATCTACCATATGATCCAGCAATCTCTCTACTGGATATTTATTCCAAAGACTTGAAAACCCATATCCAAAAAGATATTTTCACACTGATGTTCATAGCAGCATTATTCACAGTGGCCAGGACATGGAAACCACCAAAGTGTCCTACAATAGATGACTGGCTAAAGAAGCTGTGGTACATATATACAATAGAGATGAAATACTGCCATTTGTGACGACATGGGTGAACCTCGAGATAATCATGCTAAGAGAAATAAACCAGGCAGGAAAAGTTGAAAATCACATGATATCACTTATATGTAGGATATAAACCTGAAAGTAACAAAGGAACAGGACAAATAAACAGAGACTCATGGACATGGACTATAGACTAGTGGTTACCAGAGGGTAGGGGTGGGGAAAGGGCGGGTAAGTAGACGGTTAAGGTGGGTAAGGGGAGGGTGAAGTGGGTAAAGGGGATCAAATATATGGTAGCTGAAGGAAACTGGACTTTGGGTGGTAAACACACAATGAAATATACAGATGTCAAATTATGATATACACCTGAAAATTATACAATTGTATTAACCAGTGTTACCTCAATAAATTTAATTTTTAAAAAATAAATAAATAAATAAATGTTTAAAAATCACAAAAAAAATGTGCTAATTTGAAGCTTATTCCTAAAACTAATTTTATCATATAAAGGAGGGGAGTGTTAAAAAAACGATCCACTCTGGGTGTCAAATATGTTAAGTACATCACCGGAGCCAGCACATGCTGGTTTAGAAAATAAAGCTGTCATTCTAGTCTCTCCAACTTCTAAAAGAGTCTCAAAATAAGAAATAGCCTCAGGATAAAAATCAAATCAAAAGTCTGCTCAATGACTATATGATCCTTTGTTAAAATTTTGAAAAGCTATGAAGTGATACCCAGTTGAGCCTCTCAGCTAGAACAAGACTTCTAATCATTTTAAGGGTGGGCTGAAATGCCCTCAGTATGGAAAGTACTCTCAAAAAGAATTATAGATGTGGCTGTGCAGGCACAAAACTCCAATGAGAACCATTGAAAATCCACAAAGTTTTAAAGTTATACTAGCAAAAGCGCCACCTCCTTTGACTAAAAGGGACAGACACAGTTCAACGAGAAAACATGTCTGTGGGACCCCAGATTCTACAAGCAGAAAGCAGACTCAGAGTTACTCAGCTGCAACATGGGCCATTTCTTATCGAAAAGGAAAGATGTCTTAGAGAGGGCAGCCAGGAGGACAACAATGGTTAGGAAACCACCGTCAGGAAGCAAAACCAGATTCAATCTAAAGCACACTCACTATCCCCAGGAGACAGAAGAACTGTTGACATGTTCATGGCTGGAGCTACTATAGACCAGTGATTGATTCTGCTTCCTCTTCCTCTCTTTGAACAGAAGTCTATTGCTGTCATCCTGTCCCTATCTCACCACGGCACCCAGAGTTTCATCCGTGACCAGACCAGATACAGATCAAAAGATAATGGACTTTAAGCCTGAAGCCATAAAAGGATAAGACCTTTGTAGGTACTAGAAGTTGGTAGGAGTACTTTGCATATGGAGAGAATATAAGTAATTATGTCCAGAGGGTGGATTGTGGCAGCTTAAATATGACCACAAATTCCTGCCTCTGCATAAAGGTGAGGAGCCTATGTCCCCCACTCCTTGAACATTGGCTGGACCTGGGACTTTCTTTGACCAATGGAATGCAGCAGAGGTGTCGTTGCATGACTTCTGAGCGTCAGTCTCAAAAGGCCTTTCAACCTCCTCTCTCATTCTCACAGAACCCTGCTGCTGTGTGAACAAATCCAGCCTAGCTTCATGGAGGATGAGATGCCTAACAGAAAGGGGCAGGGCCAGACATCCCAGGCATCCCAACCATTCCAGCATTCCAACAGAGGCCCCAGACAAAAGAGCGAGGTCATCTGGGATCAGCCAATCCCCAGCCTACCCACCAACTGATGCAAATACATGAGTGAACCTAGAGGAGTTTATTAAAAGAGGCCTAGTTGAGAACAGGCGAAATTGCCAACCCACAGAATTTTGGTCAAATAAATTTGTTGTTATAAGCGACTACATTTTATGATGGTTTATTATGTGGCAAAAGATAACTGGAGCAGCCCTCCAAAATTATCTACTCATAACCAGTTCCCAAAAAGTTTAAATGACTTGTACATGGTCTCATAAGTAGATGGAAATAGAACTGGCCAGAATTCAACTCTCTTAACCAACTAATCCAAAATTCTTTATATGACATAATACTACCTTCTCTTGTACTTTTCAACTAGAACAAGCAAAGAAGATATAAATGGTTTAGGGAAACTGTCATGAAAAGTGGCTAAAGGAAATTAGAGGTATCATTCAACTTACATATAAATGAATATTTTCCATTAACAGTCTGTCTGGGTATACTTTGACACATATATTGGACTATTTGCACGCCACTTCAAAATGATAAAAAATTTTAACATACATACAAGATACATCCTTTCCCAAAGTTAAGTTGCACATATCACACTACCATTCAAACATTTTTGTAATTACTGTTCTATTCCAGAGTTACACTTATGCTTTTATTTCAGATTACTTACCAGATATATTGTGCATAAGATGGGTGAGCAAAAGCAGAAATGGAAATAGAGACCATTCGAACACAGTAATCTTGCATGCTAAAGTAATTATTTTTCCCCTTCACAAGTACAGTGACACGTACATTCTGGAATACCATGGTGCAGAACAGAGGCAGATGTCAATGAATGAATTTACATACAAACATAGCAAATCATGCCGCACCACACAGATGGTTTGCTCTTACCTTCTTCTGACATATAGCAGATATTTCAGCTGTAAGGGGAAGGTACACAAAATATCAACAACAAATTCAATAAGGGCAGCCACAAAGGGGTGTGAAAACAAGCTTAGTAACACAACCACTAGACTTAGCCAAAACAGCTTCTCACTTGTCTCATAAATTACCATCTACTTATGTTTAATGAGGTTAAAAACATCTGCATGCTACAAATACTTCACCTATTCTTACAAGTACTTCAACCTTCTCAGATATGACTTAGACTTTAAATCATGTTGCAGCCAAATAACTTTACTCTCACTTTCTCATTGACAGAGAACAAAAATGAGGCCAGTGTGGTAGCATGACTTCAGGATCACGCAGGGTCACACAGGCTGTCAATGGTAGCAGCATATCTACCAACATGTCTGTGGATTCCCTGTTTACTGCTGTTCCATTATACTAAGACGCTGAGTCGATGTGATATATTTAAAGCTTCACCATGGAGATGATTTGCTATATCAGAACTACCGAAAAAACTTACTAACTTGGATTACTTAGACTTAACTATCAATTCATATCAGTCTTTAGTGTAAAATCACTGCATGCTTATTTAAGGGAAAGCAATTTTCAAACTCATGGGTTGATCAGTTGGAGTAAGGCTGTCAAAATATTGTCTACTTCAGAAATGACTTTTCTTCCAAAGATGATATCATCTGGTGATGATGATCCAAATTCTGCAACATATCTGATATATAAAATGTAGTTTAGGACCTGACTATGGGTTCTCCCTCAGAGCTCTGTAAGTTCACTAATAAGGCAGCCTAATTTAAGTGGGGAAAAGTTACCTTTACTCATACAAACCCAGAGCTTTTCACAGCCCAAATTTCTTATATAAAGTTTCAAAATGTCTCTTTGAAGTATATAGAGGCTAACATTGATCCATTTTACAGGTGGAGAGAACTCACTAAATGAATTTATTTCTTAAAGTTGAGATGACCTAATATTAAAAGTTAGACTACCAAGAAACAGTGTAATTATCAGCAAGCAAAGGCCTTAAGTTTAAAAAGATGTCCACAGAATTTAGTTAACATAAAGTTTTTACATTTCTTTTTAAATGAGGCCTTTCTTAGTCTTTTATTATCTGCCTCTGAAGTCATAGGTCACGTTCTTCCTGTGTGCCTGATCTGTATTCAGAATGCGCGCAGTTTCTTCCCCCTTTCATCTTTCCTTTGCTTTCTAGTACTTTCCCTGGTCATTCTGGTCTCCAGTTAGGTGGCTGGAATACCTGCTCCCCCATGTGTAGAGGGCTGCTACCTTATCTACCTGATCTGCAAACTTACCAGGCACAACTTTAGGAATTCTAATAAACTACAAGCATTACGATCTCGTCTTTTCATTGAGATGGGTCAGATATACTTTATCCTCATTTTACTGATGGGGAGACTGAGTCTCAGAGCAATTAAATGATTTTCCCTAAAAACACAGAACTAGTAATAGTGGCAGGGAAGAACATTATTCTATTCAGTGTTCTTCCTGCTGATGTTCCTTATTCCCTTTCTGACCTGGCACAGCAAACATATCATTGGCAGCACCTGTGATACACACTAAACATTCCTTAACACGTAATTCAGCAGAGCTTTAGTCATAGGGGATCCTAATTCCAACACCTATTTTAGTAGAGAAGATACCTCTTAATCTTGGTAGAGATGATACCTTTTCCCTGATTATTAAATGTGTGGGCATATTATAAGCAAGACATTGATATAATGCTTCATATCAATGAATATTCATAGAATATAATTTGGTTACTGTCTTTGTAAAATAAAATAGTATAAAAGGAGACAAATCGACTATGCCATTAGTCATGATTACTCATTATTCATTCTTTCTGAAATAAACCATACCTTGAGGCAGAAGAACATCAATCAGCCATTCACTGTGGTCCCTGTGAAAAAAAAACAAAATTTATTTTTGAGCTCCTTAGCAATGTTACCATTCCACAGAAATGTTTATAAGCTGCACGCTATTGCTAAAAGGCTTTTAATAGAAAAGGAAGTGTAATTAAGGGCACTATCATAATAAACTTTTAAAACGTCTAATGCACTCCAGCTAAATTATAAATTATAGGCATTTCATCATATTCAGTTATCTTTAAATGATATTTCCCAGATGCTAATTAAGCCAACCAAAATACAGCATGATCTGTACAAAGCTGAGTGTGATTCTTGAAACTAACAAGCAAAGAAAACCCCATATGAATCATATGTCATATTTGAAAACCACTGTTTTCTTTTTCACTGTGGCCTTTTTAACAGGGTCACTTGAAAACTGGAGCTGCTTTATTAAGTGGAATTGCTTTCTCTTGTCACATAGAGAAAAATATTGCAACTGCTCAAAGCTGAAATCTTTCAAATGAAAGTTTGCTATATATTAAATATCCGACAAAGTAACCTTTAAAAAACCGAGAGGTTAATGGGAAATGTGGGTAACATAAGCAATTTAAGTCCAACTGACTGTTCTTATCTTCTCACTGTTGCCCTATTTCCTTTTCTTTGAAGACCCTGATACCTACCCCGCAATCCTTTGGCTGCATTCTTCACAGAGATACAATGGGGGTGGTTTATCACCCAAAGCTACTGACAGGGAAGGGTCTATACACATCTGAAATACATGAAAAGACAGAATGAACTCTCCTATCCTGTTTTTCACATGCCTGCTATCATAAGCACAAACTTTCAATAATGACAGATTTTTCTAAAGCAAAGTAGAATAAGTATTTTTAGTAAAAACCTATTCAATCTATAACTGGTTTTCCCTCACTGGTCAATGAGTCCACAATGGAGATTTAAATATGGCTACTATGGTTTTTCATTTCTCCTGTTATTTGCAATTCAAGTCACAAATAGTGTCAAGAAATCTACCCCAATTTCACAAAGATAAAAAATCATCTGCTTCAATGACTGTGCCAATTGTCTCTATATTACTCATACAGTAATTCTTTCTCTAAAGTGGTAAACACAGTAATCACTCTTAAGGAAAAGAAAAACATATTAAGATTAAAAATCATTAACCGTTACCAAAATGCTGGCAGTGTAGACTTTTGCCACTTAAGACAGACGTCATTTGGACAATTTAGCCTTAAATCTCACATTGAGTGATTCACTTTTCCTACTCTGGAATCTAAGTTCTATATTAATCATCCAACTTTTCATTTTCAGGTGTTTTTTCTTCCACACAAGACCTATCATTTGTTCAACCCTGCTGTGCCCTATTCAATTTCAGATTATTTATGGCTGAGTTTTCATTACCCTAAGCACAGAGATGAAAAGTATTCGTTTTATAGTTTATCATCAGGCAATGTCAAATACTTGGATGTTTTAAATCAAGTGAACATAACATTCAGATGACTGGCTGAATTTTGTACTTTGCATCAGTTTAAGTTTCTATGACCAAAGTCATTTTGAATTCTGTTTGAGCCCTTTAAGAAACAATCTATCTATATGAAGGCAATTATGTAGTTAATATACCTAATATAAATTCTTCTGGAACTTCACTCTGCATTTTCTTTAGTTGTTTTAATTGATTTGAAGGAGGAAAATGAACCAAACTTATAGCCCAAACAGCCTGTCATTTGAAGTTAAAATCTTGAGAAGTTTCAATAATCAAGGAAACAAGAGTTAGAATTCCTAAATTTAAACAATTATACTATCAAAATCTGTAAATTATATATTTCCTGATGCTAAAGGCTCTGTGTGAAAATGTTCCTTAGGTAAGTTTCATGGATGCAATGAATAACTACTTTTTGCTGTGTTAAATCAGGGATTGGCAAACTTTCTGTAAAAGGCCAGAGAGTAAATATTTCCAGCTTTGTCAGCCATACATTCTCTGTCTCATTTACTCATCCTGGCTGTTGTAACATGAAAGCAGCCTGAGACAATATGTAAGCAAATGAGCACAGCTGTGTTCCAATAAAACTTTATTTACAACAACAGGCAGCAGGCCAGATTTGGCTGTGAATCATAATTTGCTGACTCCTATGTTAAATAGTTATCTGACCTTTAAAGTGTTTCATAAAGTACTTTTCAAATAGAAACAAGTAAAACTGGAAGTAGAGTGAGATACTGAATTATAAATTCCAATATATTTTTATATTGAATCCTATCACAACTCTTGGCTCTTACCTAAAAAGTACTTTTTTGCAACCTATCAGAATGAAAAGAAACAATACTTCTCTATTTGGAAAATCATTACTGCCTAAAGGTATAGCTCATTATTATGGAGATATTGTGAGGATAAATCCATTTGCCATGAGTCTTTCTCATGCACCCCATGTAGACCTCTTCTTCACCTTTACTTTCATTTCTAATGGGTCATTTATATCTCTGGTGGAAAGAATATCTTCTCATTCCACTCAAAAGGAAAAACTTCTAGCATGTGAAAACTATAAAACTTTAAAATCTAATTAATGATTAGCTAGTTCACCTCTGATGTGTTAAATAAATTCATTAACATGACCAAACAGATTTGTGATTAGTTATGTCAATACTGTTCTACTCTGAACAGGTCTGTTTATACCCATATTAATATATTCATATCTGACTACTGCATTAAAAATAGTTATTTCCTGCTTATAAGCATAATATAGGCCCAATACAGAAGTTTGGAAAAATGTAGAGAAGAAGAAAATGTAAGTAACTCATTAACCCTCCATCTCAATGCAATCACTGGTAACATTCTGATAAGCGTTACTGGTTGCTTTTCACTATGAATATAAATGTAAACATAGATATATGTAATTTTAAAACGAAATTGTCACGCTAACAAGAACGTTACCTTTCTGGAAAGTATAGAGTGAAACAACAAAAGGAAGCTCTTCAGGAAAACTGGGGTTCAGAAAGTAAAAATTTGGGGGTGATAAAAATGTTTTAAACTAGGTGATGGTCGCACAACATTGTGAACATACTAAAGGACATTGAATTGTTTGCCTTAAAAGGGTTAATTTTATGTTATGTGAATTTTGCCTCAATAAAAAAATAACCTGAAAGTGGGATGGTTTGGCCTGTCCTAGAAGACTGGCTGTAGGGAATAGCCTGTGAGAAAAGTGAGGCCAGGCCAGATGTGTCTTTCCTTGCACCCCATGTAGACTCCATGTGGACTGAGCTGTGTGCCTAGAAGAGGGAGAATATCTAACTTGTGACGATTTCTGTGAGTAGGAGGCCAGAAATCATTACTAATCAGGAAGTCAGAGGGCTCCTGAGACTGCCATTTGACGTAAAAGCAACAACAACAAAAAAACACTGGAAAAATCAAACAGAAAGTACCTCCTTCCTGTTGACTTCTGGGCAAACCCAAAGAGAGTGTTGTAACTTAGGCAGGAAGAAGAAAAGCTGGTTGCAGGAACTAAGGAACCATGAAAGCCTCACCACTGTGAAGAACTACGCTGAACTCCATGAATAATGAGAGAACTAACATGTTTTGCTCCAAAGGTCCTCATGCCAAAGAAAAGTACCTTGGAACCCCAAATGTCTATGGAAGTTCAGAGGAAGGGTGCACACAGCAGAATGGGAGAGGCCTGTTCTTCCACTGGTGGGTTACCCTTACCTGCTCCTTCTCAACATAAAGTCATTCACTTTGCCTTCATTAAAAGCAGAGACCAAGAAAAATTAAAAAGATGTCTTTTGTTAGAAAGATATATCTAGATGACAGTGTTATGTATCATTGACATTCCTCAACCACTTGGTATATGATACATAGTTTTGGTTTCACTTATACTTATATTTTGTATATTTTTCCTCTTCTATTTCTATATAATGATAGTATTATTTTTCTATTATTTGATAATCTTTTCAGTCTACCTATCTATAGAAAAAGGGAGGCAAACTCCCATGACACTAGGTTCTAAAAAGTAACTAAATTCAAATCACTTAACCTAACTCCCGCTCTTTAGAATATAAAAATTAACCCTTGAAAATCCAGGTACAGGTGTCTCCAGCCATGTATTATATCCAACTCTATAAGTAATTTTTTTTTAAATGTGTGATTATTTTCCTAACATTCAACTTCAAAGATTCAGAGTTATAACAAAACCAAGTTGATATGGTAGAAAAAGAATAAGGCTGGGAGTCAAGGTACCTGGTTTGAGCTATGTGGCCTTAGGAAAGTGACTTGACATCTCTAAACAACTGTTCCCTCACCTCTAATGTAACTTTCTATGAGTTTGTTGTCCAACTACCTCTCAGTCATTTCAACTAAGTCATATCTGTGATATGAGCTAAGACTTAACAATTTTATCTATTTTTGTCCTATGAATTCAAATAATAACACACTAGACACTCAGTTTATAGCATATACATGAAAGCTGAGGCAAAGTATATTTCCCTGTGTTTATTAGCTCAGATAGAAGCCAGTTATGGACTACATTAAGTGATTCGCCAGGATTATTCTGATAATTAGTTCAGTGCTAATTATCAGTTAGCACTTAGCTATGAATTGGTGTCAAACCTGCAAACACCACTGTGTATTGCTCTGCTTTACAGAGAAGGATGTAATCTACTCCATTTCATTCTAATTTGCTCCTGCTAATTTGACCACTGATAATACAAATACAAAATGGTGCCAGGTCTAATAAAACAGTACCTTTACGGCTGGTTTGTTGATTGCGTTGTGGCATTCAATGTGCTGGCAGTGGATGGGATTCCAAGCTGTAAAGCAAAGTAGAGCTGATAAATACTTCTCATTGAAATTATATGTGCCCTAGTAAAAACACAACAGATACATCATTATTTTTTTTCCTACATACAGCTATCATCAGAAGGCTTCCTAAAATAATCCTTACTTAAAATCTATAAAAAATGTAAAACTTGAGCAAAGATATCACAACTCCATCATCCATTTTCCCACAGGAAGAGACAAGCTTGTATAAAGTGGCATACATGATTCCATGGTATTACCTCCTAATGATATACCATTAGTAAGTTCTCAAAGGTTTTTACATCTATAGTTTCACTGGACCCTCCCAACAACTCTGTGGGATAGGTATAGTAGGTTATTAGCCTCATTCCGTATATGAGTAGATTAAAGTTTAAAAAGATTAAGTAGCTTGCTATGATCACAGAGTTAGTAAATGACAAGCTAAGACTAGAAACTGTATATCCTGGGTCTTGAGATTCTATTCTTTTCACTGTAATATGCTCAACATCCTAGATTTTGGCACCAGAAAGTATTTCAAATTGATAACTAAAATGAATGGAAGGCAATCTCTACCATTCCATTTCCCACCCCATCCCCATCAAATGTGGAGACTGGAAAGATGCATTTCTTGCCTACATGAAATGCACTCTCTCTCACACACATGACCCACAAATTAAACATCTGATAGTTTGCTAATACCCAACTCCTTAAAAGTATACACACACAGAATGAGGACAAAAACCAAGTGATCTGGGATAGATCAGAATGAAAATGACAACAGGTAATTATCATCCAGGTGATTCTGTAGCCCAAAGCACTTAGCTAACAATATTCCATCATTAAAAAAAAAAAAGTAATAGGATTATATGTTTGAAAGTGGACATTTTCTAAATTGCCATATTATAAACTTATAGGACCATAATTGGTCTAATATAGAAGAATCTGCAGATGAGAAGATATTCTTACTTAGTTACACATTAAATTATAATTCGAAAACATTTATTATTAATGATCCGGGCCTAATTTATGCTCCAAACACTTTATAAAATTTTATATTTAAAAGTATTCTAACTTCAAATATTCTACTCTATTGTTATACTAGGCATAGAATTTGTGTCTGATTTGGAATTCAGGAAAATATAGTCAACAGAGTCATCAACCTTAAAAAATATACAGTGGATCTATTTATTTAAAAAGAAGACAAGAAGTACAGGCCGGAAACCACTACTCTAATAACACATTATCACACAGATTATATTTTTAGAGAGAGAGAAAGAGGAAATGAATCAAGAATGGATGATGAAATTATTTGAATATAGGCATTCCACAACTATAAGATTCGTTTCCCTATATGTGGAAAAGTCAAGATGACTATAAAGAGGGTGGCTTCAAGTTTTCTTGTGTAATTAAAAAAAAACCCAGAGAAAAAGACTGTCTTTAACCAGTACAGGAGTTACAAATACATGGGACATGTGAACCCATTCTTCCAATTCCAAATTCATGTCAGATATCAGTAATTCGTAAGAGCATTCCCTCCTGCTGAGTCTAGACCTGGCCTGAGAATTCTTCTCAACATTGAGTTCCATGAAGTCACCACTAATCAAAACGGAGTTGGCATATCAGCCGGCAATTTGAGAAATCTCCTCTAGTTCTCCAACACGAGGAACATGTTGCACTAATAGAAACAGTTTGTTAAGCTGAGCCCTGCCCCGCCCCACCCCACCCCACCCCGCCCAGCATCTGTGGCTGTGCTAGTGGAGCTGTAGGCCTGAGTGATTGTCCCCACTGTGCAGGCTGGGGCCCCTGGGAAGGTGGATATGAAACCAGCACTGGCCAGGGCCAGGAGAGACAGTAGCTTCTAGTCTGCCTAGGGCAGCAAATGCCCAAGATGTAGCCATGTGCACTCATATGGTGGGATTTGCTGAAATGCATGGGGACAAGGTCAGCTATGTGGAGGTGCTGGTCCAGAGGGCCATGATGCACATTGCCTCCTGCCCTGTCCCTGGCAGCCCTTGGCAGGGTCTGCTTCGAGCAATAACGCTGTCTACAGAGCAGCTTCCCCACGTGCCACAGCCAGGGCCTCCCCAATCACACGATTTAGATACTTATCCTGGGCATTGCAGAGTTACGGTTTTCCTCAATTTTTAGTGAACAGCATTACCTGTGCTGAAAGGAATTTTAAAATGGGAAGTCTAAGAAAAATGTCCTCATACAGGAGACAGTTCTAAGAAGTTCCTTTCTTCCTATATATGTATTTTGTGGTGCTCACCTTTACCACATTTCATCCAAAAAGATGATGCAGCTTTAACATGAATGCTATTTTTTATTTTCAAAAAATTATTATCTATGTTCCCTTTGTAAAGGAAAGATAATATTATAAATCTTTTTATTAAATAATGTAAAGATGTAAAAATAAAAAACTTGGCCATAAGATAAAATCTGTCAACCAACTCTGAATCCATGTATTATGATAAATATCAAGGAGATTTTCTTGATACTTATAGATAGAAATAATATTTCAAATTTACAACAACTGCTATGACACAAGCAAAAACAAATCAGAACATGCAAAAGCCATAGCATTTGATCAGGATTCTATAGACTCCTGCTCTGATAGAAATTAATGCTTCATATGTGGATGGTAGGGATATCCAGGAGGTCCTACTCCTCTAATTTTTTATTCCATTTTTACAGAGTGGCATGGAGTTAAGAACAGATAGTAGAATTCTTCATTTAAGTTCACCAAAGTCACACTAGATTTAAGCTTACTAGAAAAGTGATACTTAGCTTTTGTTGTGTGTCCAAAATCACCTGTCCAGGTTTCAAAAATATGATGCCTAGAACCCATGTGAGAGCTCTTGAATCGAAATCTCTGAGGACAGAGCACAGTGCTTGGGAAAAACACTATAATCGATTCGAATATAAGGATAACCTATATACCTTACCATATGACAAATATAGTCATGATAGATCTCCCTTCATCTGAAAAAACAAAACTATACCATAAAAATATGGCAGACAAGAACTCTGCTTCCAACTATGACAGAGTAACTAGAAGTAAACTTGCCCTCTCACTATAAACAACTACAAAAATGAAAAATATATATGAAACAAATTTTTTCAGGAATAAGACTACAAGTAGTGCGGGACAATGATCTTTGCAAGAAGAGAAAAAACAATGTGACTCCTACAGTTATCATGGCTTTTTCCCTGGAAGCAATTTCCAGACCTTGGCTCTAGAAGGAGAAATATAAGCACAGTAGGATGGTTTCATTGAGTTGAGTGGACAAAACTAGAGTTTAGAGAGGCAAGGTGGCTTAAATTTGCTGGGTAGAGTACCAAAGAAGAGGAAGCTGTGCAAAGAAAGAGCTCCAGAAATCTGAGTAAGAATCCTTTGGGGTGTTTGTCTTTATACAAAGTTGAACATGTGTAAGGCAAAATTTCATTAGGCTGCATAGAGAACTGTAAGCTAAATAATTCCTATATCTCATACAGAGCTGGGAGATATTCAAGTTCTCACCAGGCAGAGGAGAGAACTCAGTGAAAACCTGGGACATTCAGTAGAGGCTCTAGAAAGTCAGACCTTAGTAGGAGGGTTAAATTAACCATTAGTGAAAAGGTACCCCAGGCTCACCCTAACAAAGCATAAGAACAAGCCTTAGAAGGGTCAAGTTGATCAACTAATAACTTGACAGCCAAAACAAACCTCAACACACTGTAGTAGAAGGCAACAAAATCCAGACACTCAATAATGTAATTTCATGAAGTCCTGCATCCAGTCAAAAATTATCTGATATTTGAAAAGAGAAGAAAATGTTACCCATAATTGGGGGAGGGGAGACACTGGCCATTGAAAACAAACCCAGAAATCACAGAACTGATGTAGTTTTAGCAAACAAAGACTTTGAAACAGCTATTATAAATATATTAAAAGGAAAACACAAACATGATGAGGAAAGAGATTAAAGATATAATGAAAGAACAAAGTGGAATTTCTAAAACTTAAAAATATAATATCAGGAATGAAAAATTCACTAAACAGGCTTAATGGCAGATTAGGCAATACAGAAAAAAAGATCGGTGAATTGGGAGACATAACAACAGAAACTCTTAAAATTGAAATACTGAAAGAAAAATAAACAGAGCTTCAGTGAACTGTGTGAAAATATCAGGCAGAATAAAGTACATGGCCAAAGAAATAATGGCCAAAACTTTTCAAGTTTGATGAAAATTATGAATCCACAGATCCAAGAAGCTCAATTAATCATAGGCAAAATAAAAGCAAAGAAAGTCACACCAAAACTCATTAAAATCAAATTAATAAATACCAATGATAAAGAGAAAATCTTAAAAGCAGCCAGGAAAAAAAAGACACATTACTTACAGGGGAACAAAGATAAGAATGATCGCTGATTTCTCGTCAGAAACAATGCAAGCCAGAAGACAATGGAACGACATCTTTAATCGGCTGAAAGAAAAAAACTGTCAACCTAGAATTCTATACCCAGTGGAAATATCCTTGAAAAAAATAAAGACTACTTGAAGACAAATACAAGGTAAGAGAATTCATTGCCAGCTGAGCTCCACTACAAGAAATGTTAAAGGAAGGTCTTCAGGCTGAAGGAAAATGATACCAGAAGAAAGCTAGGACCTATGCAAAGGCATAAAGAATTCTGAACATGGTAAATATAATGAATAACTATAAAAGACTTTCTACCCATATTAACATGTTGCTGAAAAATAATTTACTGTTTAAAACAAAAATAACAGTCATGTGTTGTGAGACTAATAACATATAGAGTGAGAAGTAAAATATTTGATAACAAGCACAAAAAGGATGGGAGGGGGAAATGAAAGTGCACAGGGTTCTTACATTACATGTAAACTAGTATAATATTATTTTAAAATAGATTGTGAAGTTAAAGGTACATATTGTAAACCTCAAAGCGATTCTTTTTGAAAAGAAGTATAGCACAGAAATAAAATAAAATACTAAAAATAATTATTGCAAAAGAAGGCAAGATATTAAAAAGAAAAGGAACAATGAATAGATGGGAGAAATAGAAAACAAGTATAAGATGACAGGCTTAAGCTCAACTATATCTGTAATTACTTTAAATGTAAATGGCCTAAACAATAATTATATTACATGTAAATGGTTTAAAAGGTAGAGGCTGTCTAATAGGATTTAAGTTTCTCAAAAAGCATGACCCAAATATACACTTTCTATGAGAAACACACTTGAAATATAAAGATAAATATGTTAAAAGTAAATTTAAAAATTGTACTATTATACATAATTAGCATAGCATTAGCAAATGCTAATCATAAGAAAGTTGGAGTGTCTATACAAATATCAGACAAGTACACTCCAGGATGAAGAATATTACCAGTCATAAAAAGGAATATTTCACGACAATGAATGATTCAATTCATCAAGATGATATAACAATCATAAATTTGTGTGCATCTAATGATAGAGTATTAAATTATATAAAGCAAAAACTGACAAAAGTGAAATAAGAAATACGTCCATAATTAGTGTTGTAAATTTCAATAATCCTCTATCAGTAATTCATAAAAGAAGCAGATATAAATTCGGTAAAAATAGAAGACTTGAACAACATTCTCAACAGTTTGACCTAATTGATAATAATAGAATTCTCCACTCAACTACTGTAGAACAGACATTATTTTCAGGGACACATGCAATGTTTACTAACATAAACAATATGCTGGCCCATAAAATAAGCCACAAAAATTTAGATAGAGCAATACCATAGAATATGTTTCCTGACCACAACAAAATTAAACTAGAAATAATAAAAACATTCTGGAAAATCACAAAATATTAGTATACTTCAAAAAATACACTTCTAAACAATCCATAAACCAAAGATGAAATCACAAGGAATATTTTAAAATATTCTGTACTGAAATACAATAAAATCACAGCATATCAAATTTGTGGGATGCAACTAAAGCAATGCTTAAAGAGAAATTTATAGCTTTAAATTTCTATATTAGAAAATACAAAAGGTCCAAAATAAATGATTTATGCTTCTACCTTAATAAGACAGAAAAAAAAATTAAACTCAATGCTTTCAGAAGGAATAAAATAATAAAGATAAAAGCAGAAATCAATGAAATTGAAGACAGAAAGCCAATAGAGAAAAATTATACAACCAAACATTAGTTCTTTGGAAAGTTCAATAAAATCAATAAGCCCCCTACCTCTCCTGATGAATAATAAACAAATTACCAACATCAGGAATGAAAGACAGAACATCACTACAGATCCTACAGACAAGCCAACAAATTTGACATGTGAGATGAAAATGTCCACATTTCTCAAAAGTCATAGATAACAAAATTCACAGATAATAAAATCTGACTCAATAAATTATAAAATCTGACTCATTAAAAAGAAAATTTAAATGCTCCATAACTACTAAATTGAATTCATAATGTAAAATATATGTTTCCCACAAAGAAAACCCCAAGTCCAGATGAATTTACCAGTGAATTCTATTAACTATTTAAGGAATAAATAACACAAGTCCTACATAAATTCTTTCAGGGAATAGAAGAGGAGGAAACACTTCCCAACTCATTTTATGAGGTAAGCATTATTCTGTAAACAAAACCAGGTGAAGACATTACAATAAATGAAAACTAGATCAATATCCTTCATAAATGCAGGAACAAGAACACTAAACAAAAAATTAGCAAATTGAATCTGGCAATTGTCACACAGCTGACAATGTGGACTTTATCCCAGGAATGCAAGGTTGGTTTAACATTGCAGAGCAAATCAATGTAAATTACCATATTAACAGAATAAAGGAAGGAAGTCATATGATCATCTAGAAATGCATTAACCAAAATAGGAGAAAATGCATTTGGCCAAAATTGACATTCATTCATGATAAAAACTCTTAGCATACTAAAAATAAACAGAGACTTTCTCAATCTAATAAAAAAATAAAATAAAATAAAATAAGAACATCTGTGAAAAACCTACAACTAACATCATCTTTTATGGTGAAAGCCTTAATACTTTCTCCCCACACACTGGGGCCAAAAAAAAACAAAGATATCCACTGTCCTGGACTGGAGATATGGGCAAGTGCAATGTGAAAAAGAAAGAGAGAAAGAAAGAGGGAAGGAGGGGAAGGAAGGAGGGAAAAAAGGAAGGAAGGAAAAAAGGAAATGAGGGAGAAAGGAAGGAGGGATGGGAAAAAGGAAGGAAAGGGGAGAGGTAGACAGGCGGGCATAAAAATTTTTTAAAAGAAGGAAATTTTTAAATTACCTTTATTTGTAAGAGAACATAATCATGTATACAGAAATCTCAAGAAACTTACAAATAAGCTACAAAAACTAATAAGTGAATTGAGCAAGACTACAGGACATAAAGTCAATATACAAAAATCAGTTATATTTCTATATAATGTCAATAAAGAAGCTGAATATAACATTTTTAAACACTATTTACAATAGCATCCAAAACCATAAAATATGAATACCTTTAACAAAATATTTGCAAAACCTGAAAACTAGCAAACATTGTTGAGAGAAATTAAGAGACCTAAATAAATGGATAGATGTGCCGTGTTCATGGGTCAGAAGACTCAATACTGAGTCTTTTCTTTAAGATGTCAATTCTCCCCCAAACTAAACTATATATTCGATGTAATCTCAGTCAAAATCCAAGCACATTATTTTGTAGAAATTAAAAAGCTGATAGTAAAATTGATATAAAAACATAAAGATGTTAAAATGACCAAAACAATTTTTAAAAAGAACAAATGCAAGATTTACATTAGATGATTTCAGATTCACTATAAAGCTACAGTAATCAAGATAGTATGATACTGGTGAAAGGATAGATAATGGAATAAAATATAGGGTCTACAAATAGACCCACAGACATGTGATCAGTTGGTTTTCAACAAAATAGTCAAGGTAATTTGTTGAAAATAAGTAATTTTTTCAACAAATTGAACTCTAACAATTGGATATCCTTATGGGGAAAAGTCAACCCTTACCTCTCAGTGTATACAAAAATTAATTCTAAATAAATCATATGCTTAAAAGTAAAAACTATAAAACATAGGAGGATTTCTTTATAACCTTAGGGGAGACAAAAAAACCCATTAAAGAAAAAACTGATAAATTGAAATTTATAAAAATTTAAAACCCTTGTCTTTTGAAATACCTAAAGAGGAAAGCTCCTGCCTGAGAGAACATATTTATAATACATATATCTGACCAAATCTTTTATTTTGAACATATAACAGAGAAGCAATGCAATTTAAAAATGACAAAAGATTTCATTGAGAACTTTACACATAGAAAATGATATATAAATGACCAAAAAGCACCTGTAAAGATGCTATAATTTGTCATCAGAGAAATGCAAAGTAAACAACAATGTGGTACTCCTATGTGACCATTAGAATGTCTAACATTAAAAAAAAACTGACAATCCCATGTGTTGATAATAATATAGAACAATAAATTATATAATTGTATTAACCAATGTTACCCCAATAAATTTAATTTAAAAATATAATAATAATAATAATAATAACAATAAAATCATAATAATGTAAAACAAGTGGAACTCTCATACATTGCTGAGGAAGTATAAATGGTACAACCACTTTTGAAGAACTGTTTAGACATTTCTTATAAAAGTAGGTATACACTTACCATATGATCGAGCATTTTCACTGCTAGGTATTTATCAAGAGAAATATATGTATATTTTCACAAAAAATGCTTTTATATGAATGTTTATAGCTTTACCCTTAACAGGTAAAAATGTTCATCAAGAAGTGGATGAATAAATGAATCGTGATATATCCATACTATGAAATACCACTCAACATTAAAAAGAAATGAACTACTGATATACAAACAAGGATAAATCACAAAAACATTATGCTGAGTAAAATAAACAGGCATAAAAATGGTACATACTATATTATTTCATTCATATGAAATCCTAGGACAGGCTAATAACTAATCTATAATGGCAAAAAACAGTTCAGTGGTTGCCTATAATGGATTGACTAAAAAGAGAGATAAGAAATATTTGTGGGGCAATGGAAATATTCTATACATTAATTACATTAGTGTATACATTTTAAAAAAATTATCAAACTATGCTTAAAATGGATTATTTATTGCATGAATATTTTACCTCAATAAAATTGATTTTAAAAAGGAAAAAAATTAAGGACTGCTCAAATATTTACTCCAAAGGAAAGGAAATATACTAAAGCCTGAGAGAAAACATATGTCTGAAAATCATCTATGGATCAAAAGATTTTAGGAAAATGTGCAGCATCTACAACATGATGCAAGAACACATGGCCTCTATAAAAACAGGAGTAGGAAGTCATAGAAAATTTAGGGTGAGATGGAAAGCTAACAGAATAAGATAAAGATGGATTTGGATAAGAAATATGATAAGTGTGAGTAAACTAAAAATAAAATAGTAAAATTAGAAACCTCATTCAGAGCAATAAACAGAGTTGACTTGGGGGAAAAGTCAAGTAAGTTATAGAATAAACCAACCTAAGAAGCTAAAAACATAGAGGAAAAGATAAACAGATAATTTATATGAAATGATATATAAGAAAATGAAATAAGGAAAATAGTGGTTATAATAGCTACACAGCACAAAATATGAAACTCTAACCTATGAATTATAGGTATTCCTGAGGAAAATACCAAATGATTTGAAGAAAGCAATAATTTAAAATTTCATTAATGAGAAATTTCCTGAAAAAGATTGAAAAAGATTTTGAATTTGAAGGCTGAAAACACTCTTCATATTATAGGGGGAAAATCAATAAAAAATACTCATATATAGACACATTTAAGGAATATTCTTTTTAATAAATAAATAAGTCTCCAAGAATTAAGAACAAAAGGGATTCCTATAACAGACAAAATTACACTGGTCTAAAGTACGTCTTCTATAACTCTACATACCAGAAAAAAATGAAATATTTAATTATTTTTCACAATGAAGCAGAGTTTTCTTTCATGTGTGAAGAAATAGAAAGACAGCCTGTATGTATGTATGTATGTATGTATGTATGTATGTATGTATGTATACGCACATACATACACACACACAAACACATTCCACTGTAAAAATATTACAGAAAAAAAGTCTGGGTTCTATTTCCCCTTTAATGAAAGATAAATTAATTCAAGCCAATTCTACTACTGAGAACAATTACAAAACTGGACAAAATATTTTTCTAAAAAAACAGAATTTTATGGAAGAATTATGGGGTCATGATCAAAAAGAGGAAGGAATCATTGAAAAGTGAACCTGGTATTTGAAGCCATTCTTTCTCCTTTGCCCATTTCTCTACCTGCCAATTCCACAGGATGAGCATAGTTCAACAGACATTTTGAAGTAAGAGAACAAATTTGGAGACCACCAAGAAATGGGAGACCTAAAAGTCTCCCTCAGCTGTAGGTAGAGGTTCTAAAAGGCCACACCCAGAAGTAAAAGGGGACCAGAAATAGACTAATCCTAACAGGAACTGAAGACCAGCCTCAAATCATCTCAATAATGGAACACAGTTCTTTGTTGTTGTTGTTGTTGTTGTTGTTGCATTAAGGTGACTTGGATTGCTAATGTCCATAGCCTCCTGCCAGAAGCAAAAGCAAATTCTCTCTGAAAAAATATAACATATTCTTAAACCTCAAATTAGCTCTATAGTTTTTCTATCCAATGTCTTACACACAATTTAAAAACACACACAAGAAAACAAAAAAACGGCAATAGAATCAGAATCTCCAGAGATCCAGAATATTGAGTTATCAGAAACAAACTTCAAAATGACTATGCTAAATACATTCTATAAAGTAAAAGACAAGTTAAATAATATCAATGAGTTGGAGTTTTTTAAATACAAAATAAAAATTCTAGAATTTAAAAATATAATTAACAAACTTAAGAGTATAATTGAGAGGCTAAAGAATTAGTGAACAGGAAAACAAGTCAGGAAAAAGAGACAGCATGACGCACAGACAGATGAGCTGAGGGAGAAGAACACAAAAAATATTCACAAGAGACATGGGAGAAAGGTCTAACATAAGTGTACTGGATTTCCAGAAAAAGGGATGAGACAATGAGTCAAAAGAAACAGACATACAGATGATCGAGACTCATTTTGAATTAGGAGTAAAATTTTTAAAGTATTTAAAATATATTAAAGAATTCAGAGAAATAGATCACTGAGATACAAATTTCAACAGAGAAATGAAAAATCTAAAAAATAACCAAAAAAATCTAAAACTAAAAAAATACATATGAAATTAATATCTCATTGGATAGGTTTTTTAAAAATACTAGACACAGCGAAAGAAAGAATTACTAAACTTGTGGACAGGTTAACATAAATGCAAACTAAAGTATAGAAAAACAAGCTTGTTTGTTTTTTTTTGGAAAAAAAAAGGCATGGAGTACCTGAGACTTCTAGAACAACACCAAATACTTTTTTAAGTCCCAGGATGAGAGGTGAAAAAGAAAAGAACAGAATAAATATCTGGAGAGAAGAACATTCATTGTTTCCAAAGCTCAGGAAACTTCGAGCAGAATAAATACAAAAACCACCACACTTAAGCATATTATAATAAAAATACAAAAAAATACCAAAAATAAGGAGAAAATCTTTAAACGAGGCAGAGAAAATACATATTACATTCAGGGGTACGATGATAACAATGATGTCTAATTTCCAATCAGAAACAATGGAATTAGATATTTAAAGTGTTAAATGAGAAAAAAAAATTCAGTAAAGTTATAGCAGAAATCAAAATAAAAAATTACTAGAACCCAAATATTTTGGAATTAAACAATATTCTCCTAAATAAGACATAGGCCAAAGAAGATATAGCAATAAATTTTTAAAATATTTTTAAATTAATGATAGTAAAAATAAAACGTATCGGAATTTGTTAGATACAGCTAATGTAGAGCTTTAGAAGGAAATTAATAACTTTAAAAGAATAATTCAAAAAATGTTTAATGTTGAAAATCAACAACCTAAGTTTTTATTCTAAAAAACTAGGAAAAAAAGAAAAAATTAACTCAAAAAAAGAAAAAGAAGAAAATAATAAAGGGCAGAAAGCAATGAAATACATAAAGAACATAATCGTTTTCTTCTGTGTTGTTCATGTAAGTATTTTATAAATTTTAATATCTACTCAGAATAAAAGCTCTCAGTCAACTGGAAATTAAACAAAACTTCTTTAAACTGACATAACAGATTATCAGCAAAACCCTACAGTTATACCATACTTAATGGTGAAATATTTCCTAAAGTTAGAAACAAAGCATTTTTACCACTTCTATTCAATATTGTTCTGAAAGTTCTAGGCAGAAGAAAAAAAAGAAAAAAGAATAGCAATAAATGGCATAAAAATTGGAAAGATTGTGGCAAATTTGTCTTTCTTTAAGATCACACCATAAATCCAACTAATCAACAAACTACTAGAAAAACTGAATTTAGCAAAATCATGTAATAAAAGAAAAATATGCAAAAATCAATTGCGTTTCTTTATACTGTCAATATACAATGGAAAGTTACATTTTAAAATAGTTCCATTTATAACAGCATAAAAAATGCCTCAAATACCTAGGAATAAATTTAATTTAAAAAATGCAAAATTCTATAATGAAAACTACAGAACACTGTTGAGAGAAATTTTTAAAGATCTAAATAATGGAGAGATATATCGTGTTTATGGATTAGAAAACTCAATATTTTTACAATGTCAATTCTTTCCAAGTGGAATTATAGATTTAACATAACCCAGATCAAAATCCCAGCAGGATTGTTTTTTGCAGAAATAAAAGCTATACAAAAATATATATGGAAATGCAAAAGACCTAAAATAGCCAAGATGATCAAAGAACAAAGTTGGAGACTTGAACTATCTGTTTTCAAAACTATAAAGCCAAAGTATTTAAGACAGTTTGTATTGGCATACAGGTCAATAAGACTAAATGGAGTCCAGAAATATACCCAAATGTATATATATATGACCAAGAGACCAATACAATTTAAAGAGAAAACAATAATCTTTTCAACAAAAGGTGCTAGAACAATCCATAAAGGAATAAATGAACCATATCCACCATACACAAAGATTATACTTAAATACATCATAGACTTAAATGTGCAAGCTAAACTATGAAGCTTCTGGAAGAAAACAATGGAAACTATCTTCACAACCTTGGAGAAGGCAAAGATTTCTTAGGACATGAAAGTCACTAACCATAAATGAGAAAATGAGAAATTTTAGTTTATCAAAATTAAAAATTCATGTTCATCAAAAATGCTAGAACAGCAATCCAACTGCAAGAAAATATTTGCAATATATAAATCTGACAGATAACTCATGTCTCACTACATAAAAAAACTTCATAACAATAATAAAAAAAGAAAAACAACCTAATTCATGATTATGCAAAAGACTTTATCAGGTACTTCATAAAATAAAATATCTAAATGACCAATAAGCATATAAAAAGATCTTCAATGTCAGTCATCAAAGAAGCACAAATTAAAACCACAATGAGATACACACCCCCAGAATGGCTAAAATTCAAAACACTGTCAGGTGTAAGTATTAGCAAGAATTTATAGTAACTGAAACTGTCATACATTGTTGGATGAACTTTAAAATGGCATAGTCTTTACAGACCTTTTTAGAATTTTCTCACAAACTCTATGACCCAGCTATTCCACTCCAAGGTATACACCAAGAGAAATGATTACATGTGCTCACAAAAACTTGAAACAACCCAAAGGTACATCAATAGCAGAGCTGAAAAACAAACTGCGGAATGTTGATGCAATAGAATATTTACTTAGCAATTAAAAAAAAAGAACTACTAATATCCTCAACAACATAGATTAATGTCAAAAAAATTGTGTTGAATGAACAAAGTAAAACATGAAAGAATATATATTGTTTGATCGACATTTATACAAACCCCTGAATTATATAAATGCAATAGTCCCCCCACATATCTGCAGGGCATATGTACCAAGACTCCCAGTGGATGCCTGAAACTTTGGATAGTACCAAACCCTATATATACTATGTTTTTTCCTATACATATGTAACTATGATAAAGATTAATTTAGAAATTAGGCATAGTTAAAAAATTAACAATAACTAATAATAAAATTGAACAATTATAACAATATGCAGTAATAAAAGGTGAATGTGACATAATGAAGTAAAATAAGGGTTACTTGAACATAAAGCACTGCAAGCATGACAGTGGATGTGAAAACTCAAGCTGCTACTAAGTGACTAACATGCAGGTAGCATATATAGTGTGGAGATGTTAAACAAATGGATAGTTCATGTCCTGGGCAAGATGGAGAGAGACAGTGCAAGATTTCACCATGCTACCCAGAATGGCATGCAATTTAAAACTTATGAATTGTTTATGTCTGGAATTTTCCATTTAACATTTTCAGACCATGGTTGACTGAAGGTAACTGAAGCTACAGAAAGTGAAACTGTGAACAAGGGGGGATTACTGTATATGAATTACATAGAAACAAGAGTAGTGATTGTCTCAGGGTGGGAGGAAGGGCATTACTTGGAAGGGGTATGCCATTAGTTTCTGGAGTGATAGAAACATTCTATTGTCTTTATCTGGGTGACAATTAAATGAACATTATACATCTGCCAAAAATGATCCAGTCATATAATTGATTTTTATGCATCTTACTTTATATAAAATATGCCTTAATAAAGTACTATTATCACTAACAAAAGAAAGATAATGCCTGGCAATTCTCCAAAATTAACAACAGACATTAAGCCAAAAAGTCCTATGAACCCCCCAAAAGACAAAAATAATATTGTAACTAGATATATCATAGTGAAGCTGCTGAAATTTTTTTTTTAATAAAGAAAACCCACTCTCGACAATGGATAAATCATCCAGACAGAGAATAACTAAAGAAACAGAGGATTTGAACAAAACTGTAGACTAAATGGACCTAACAGACATATACAGGACATTCTATCCAATAACCACAAAATACACATTCTTTATAAGTGCACATGCAACATTTTCTAAGATAGATCATACATTAATCACAAGTCTTGGCAAACTCAAGAAGATTGAAATCACACCAAGTATTTTCTCTGACCACAATAGTATGAAACTAAAAAACAGTAACAAGAGGAAAACTGGAAAATTCACAAACACATGAAAGTTAAAACTCTCCTACACAACCAATGGATCAAAGAAAAAATGAAAGGGGAAATTAAAGTTTCTTGAGACAAACAAAAATGGAAACACAATATAACAGAACTTACAAGATTTAGCGAAAGCAGTCCTAAGAGGGAAGTTCATAGTAATAAATGATTACATTAAGAAGCAAGAAAAATTCCAAGTAAACAACCTAACTCTATGCCTTAAGAAACTAGAAAAAGAGTAAGCCAAGCCAAAAGTTGGCAGAAGAAAGGAAATAATAAAGATTTAAGCAAAAGTAAATGAAATAAAGAACAGAAAAATAAAAGACTAACCAAACTAATGGTTCATTAAAAAGGATAAACGAAATTGACAAACTTAGCTAGACCAACCAAGGAAGAATGAGAGAGGTCCCAAATCAATAAATTTATAAATGAAAAAGGAGACATTACAATTGATACCCCAGAAATAACAAGGCTTATAAGAACAACTATGAACAACTATGTGCCAGTGAACTAGAAAACCTAGAATGGAAAAATTTTTAGAAACATAGAACTTAACCAACACTAAATCATGAAGAAATAGAAAATCTGAATAGACCAACTAGTAAGGAGATTGAATCAATAATCAAAAACTTCCAATGACGAAAAGCCCAAGACCAGATGACTTTACTGGTGAATTTTAATAAACATTTAAAGAAGAATCAACACTAATCTTCTCAAATTCTTCCAAAACATTGAAGAGGAGGGAACACTCTCAAACTCATTTACAAGGCCAGCATTATCCTGAAATCAAAACCAGAAAAAGACACTACTAGAAAACTACAGGCCAATACCCCTGAATGAGTACAGATGCAAAGATTCTCAATAAAATACTAGCAAACTGAATTTAGCAGCACATTAAATGGATCATTCAGATGATCCAGTGAGTTTTATCCCTGAGATGCAATTCAATGTGATACAACACATTAATAGAATGAAAGAAAAGAATCATGTATGATCACCTCAATAGATAGAAAAAAAGCATTTGACAAAAATTCAACATTCATTAATGATAAAAACTCTTAACAAATTAGGCATAGAAGGAATATATCTCAACATAATAAAAAATAAATGAATGCCATATATGACAAGGCCACAGCAAACTTCATACTCAGTAGTGAAAGGTTGAGAGTTTTTTCTCTGAGATAAGGAAGAAGACAAGGGTGCCGACCTTCACCACTCCTATTCAACATAATACTGGAAGTCCTAGCTAGAGCAACCAAGCAAGAAAAAGAAATAAAAGGTATCAGAATTGGAAAGAAAGAAGTAAAATTGTCTCTACTTGTAGATAACATAATTTTATTATAGAACATCCAAAGACTCAACCAAAAAAACTGTTAGATCTAATTAATAAATTCAGTAAAGTTGCAGTATATAAAATGGACATGCAAAAATCAGTAATGTTTCTATACACTAAGAATGAATTTTCTGAAAAAGAAATTAATCTCATTTACAATAGCATCAAAACCAATAAAATACTTAGGAATAAATTTAACCAAGAATATCAAAGATCACAGCTCTGAAAACTACACAACATTGATGAAAGAAACTGAAGAACACACAAATAAATGGAAGGATATCCCATGTTCATTGATTGGAAGAATTAATACAATTAAATGTAAATGTTACCAAAAGCTATCTATAGATTCGACACAATCCTTATCAAGGTTCCAATGGCATTTTTTATAGAGTAGGAAAAAAACTACTAAAATTTACATGGAACCACAAAAGACTCCAAATAGCCAAAGAAATCCTGAGAAAGAAAAACAAAACAGAAGGTATCATACTCCCTGATTTCAAGCTATTCTATAAAGCTGTATAAACAAAACAGTATGTTACTGATATAAAAACAGATAAATAGACCCATGAAACAGAATTGAAAGCCTAGAAATGAACCCAAGCATGTACAGTCAACCAATATTTGAAAAGAAAGCCAACAACTCTCAGTCGAGAAAATATGGTCTCTTCAGTAAATGGTGCTAGGATAATTGGATATTTACATGTAAAAAAATGAAACTGGACCCCTATCTTATGCCATGCACAAAAAGTAACTCAAAATGAATTAAACACATAAATGTAAGACCTGAAACCATGAAACTCCTAGAAGAAAACATAGGAATAAATCTCTCTGACATGGGTCTTAGTAATAATTTTTGGATATGATATCTACAGTACAAGTACAAAATAACATTTAATCAAAAATCAATAAGTGGGACTACATCAAACTAAACCTAGAAGTTAATACACTAAAAAAAAAATCTTTAAAAAATAAAGGTGAAACAAAGACATTTTCAAACACTAACTGAGAACATTTACCCCAAGTGGAATAATATAAAAGAAACTGTGAAAGGGTATTACTAAAGAAAAAATTTAAATCACAGATGGGAGCTTAGAGATATAAAAAGGAAAGAGCAAGAAAAAAGAAAATCTAATGGATATTGACTGTAAAGAACAATAATAATAATGTTTTGTGGAATTATGAAAAATAGAAGCATAGCATGGAAGTCAGGAAGGGAAAAAGAAGTTAAACTCTTCTATCATTTTACAGAAAAAGGTAAAATTACTATTTTATACTATACACTGATAAGAACGTATGGTATAATCCCTAGGCTAATGACCAAAAGAATACAGAAGACTGACTAACTCCTAAGACAAAGATGAAATATTTAAAAATACTCAATTAGTATGAGAGAGAGAGAGAGAGAGAGAGAGAGAGAGAGAGAGAGAGAAGGTACACAGAAAAGGCAGGAGAAATAGAAAGCATATAGAAAAATGGATCAAACATACCAGTAATTAAATTACATGCATATGGACTAAACGCTCCAATTAAAAGATAAATATCATGCAAATCGAGTTTAAAAAAGAGAATGATCTGCTGCTTACAAGACACATGGGAAATATAAGAATATTAAAAATTTAAAAATAAAAGGGTAGAAAAAGTTATGCTCTGCACGTATGAAAGCTGGTGTATGTAGCTAGTATAAGACAGAATATATTTTTTAAAAAAAAGCATTGCTAGAGATAAAGACATGCATTTCATAATGGTAAAAGTTTCAACTCACCAGAAAAATATTGCACTTGTATTTACCTAATATTGTAGGCTCCAAATATATACAGCAAATATTGACAGAACTACAGGGAGGAATACACAAATCTACAATCATAGTAAGACATTTTAACATTCTACTCTCAGTAACTGATAAAAGAAATAGATGAAAATGCAGTAAGGATATAGAAGATTTGAACTATATAGTTAACAAATTTTATTTAACTGACATATATAGGACACAGTATCAAGCAATTGTGAAATTTAAGTTTTCTCAGTACACAGGAACATTTACAAAAATGATCATAGGCTCAGCTTTAAAGAAAGTGTAAAAGTGTCAAAGGAATGAAATAACACAAAGTATGTTGTCTGACCACAGAGTAATCAAGCTATAAGTCAATTTAAAACCTCACTAGAAAAATCTCCATATGCTTAGAAATTAATCATCACCCTTCTAAATGACCCATGGGCCAAAAACAAAACTATGAAGGAAGTTAGAACTCCGCATAGCACAGGAGGCTTTATCCAGTGCAAAAAGATCGAAAAGGAGACATCAGACTGTTATTATTCAACAATAACACAACTGTGCAAATGAAAACATCTTTTGAAACAAAACTACAAATAAATGATTAGAATTAAAAAGTAATTTAGTAAGGTTGCTAGATACAAGATCAATATGCTAGAATTAATTTCATGTCTACATACAAACAAGGAGTTAAAAAGTATAATTTTAAAAAGATGTATCATTGACAATAAAATCAAAAAAGTACCTAAGGACACACTACATGAGAGAGAGGTAAGACATCTACACAGAAAACTATAAAACAGCACTGAGGGAAACTAAAGAAAGTCTAAATAACTGGAGAGATATACTATATGCATTAACTGAAAGGTTCGATATTATAAAGATGTCATTTCACCAAATTGATCTATACATTCAAAGATTTCGCAATCAAAATCCTAGTAGTTGAGGCGTGTTTGTTGTGTTAACAAACTCTTTAATTTAGCAAATAGCTAGGAATAACTATAAAGGAGGAAGAAGAAAAGGAGAAGGAGAAAAACAGGAAGAAGAGAGCGCAGGGGAGTCGAGGAAGAGAGCAAGAACTACGACAAGGTGGAAAGACTTGCACTGAAGGACATAAAATTTTATTAAGCTACATTAATTCAGACAGTGAGGTCTTGGGGAAAGAAAAAATACACCAGAGACAGAACCGTTCTTGAATAGATACTTGATTTATGATCAAAAAAATGTTACTGCAGAGCAGTGTGGAAAGAACAGTATTTTCAATAAATGATGTTGAGTAAATTGGTTACCCATAAGAGGAAAAGACAGACCCTTACTTCACACCTTACAGAAAAATTCATTCCGGATATTTCCTAAAATGTGGAATATAGACAAAAAGAACTTTTATACCTTCCTGGCAGGAGTACAAAGAAGTACAATGCTTTTGGGAAATTGTTTGCCATTATCCATTATAATTGGATATACACACACCTTCTAATCCAGCAGTTCTACCCTAAGCATATATCTGAAAGAAATGTGTGTACATGTGCACCAAAAGATATATAGCAGGATGTTCATAGGATATAGCATTATTTGCAATGGCCAAACTGGGGGAACAACCCAAATATCCATTAACAGTAAAATGAATACATAAGCTGCGGTACATTCATTTGGTAGAACATACATAGCAACAAAAATTAATGATGCACAGTTATGCTCAACCCATAAATAAGTCACACACACACACATACACACACATACACATACAAATAAATAATGTATGATTCCATTTATATAAAATTCAAAAATAGGCAAAACTAATCTCTGATGTTAGAAGACAGGTTAGTGGTTACCTTTGGGCTAGCAGCAGGAGGTAATCATGGCAGTTAGCATGGTGGAAGGTGTCCCACAAAAACCTGTAATGTGTTTTTCTTCATGTGTATAACGCACCAGTAAAAAAGGTTTATAACTTTTTTTAAATTGTGTGGAGATAAAATCAAAATAATAAAAAGATAAACAAGAACTCAATGATGGAGAAGTTAGGACATAAAATGACTGGCAGAGCTTCTTGTACTTGTATACAATAATGAATTCAACTCCACTAATTTGGTGGCCTAGATCAAAGTTTAACCTTGTAGTTAACCTTGTGTAACTATCTTTAGTTAGTTCATTTCTATCTGCGTTTGCAACAGTCTCTGCCTTGGAAATGTACATAGTTCCACATCCATTGGCCCACAGTTTGGACGGAAACTACACAATAACTGGTGCTGATATTTGCTAATAAAGGCTAAATTATTTAGTCATTAGGACCTTGTAACAAGAAAAGTGCTAAACAATTTCTTTCTTCTCCACAGAAGGAGAGCTTTATAGAATGATATAATGGTGACTTTCATTGCCAAGAAACCTGTAATCTTTGCATCTTTAAGACTCATTTAATGACCAAAATAATTGTAGTTTTTGTTGTTGATAAATACTAATAAACCCAAAAGAGGCAAACACACTCGATCATCAAATCTTCACTATTTGATCTTCTACATATAAACTGTAAATATTCCTGTTACAATGCTTAAAAAGCAATAAATAATGTATATACATCCATATGTACAGTTAAAATTATGGTGAATTATTAATAATTATTAAATCTAGGTGGCTATATGTATGTTCATAATGTTTTTCTTTAAACTTTTCTGTATTTGAAAACAATCATAATTAAAGTTTGGGGGGGACCGTGTATAATTGCATACAATATGATCTCAACTTTATTTTAAAATATGCATCATAAAAAAATTTTTAATTTAAAAGTTAAATAAAATATTCATCATAAAAACTGCAGGGAAATATACCCAAATGTTAACAATGGCCATTGCTGGGTAGTATTTTTTTTCCTTCCTACATAGTTCTATAATTTTTCTAAAAGCAAATTTTCCTTTTATAAAACAAATAAAATTTACTTTTTTAAAAAAAGTAAATGAAAAATAAATAAATTTAAAAAATAATGGGTCTATGGCCATGCTACCCTGAACAAGCCCAATTCTGTCTGATCTCCGAAGTTAAGCAGGGTCAGGCATGGTTAGTACTTGGATGGGAGACCATCTAGGAAGACCAGGTGCTGTAGGCATAAAAAATAAAAATAAAATAAGGGATTGTAAGCTGACAAGGTCCTTGCAGGTCAACCAAGGGTTACCTCACCTAAATAGATAGATAGATAGATAGATAGATAGATAGATAGATAGATAGATAGATAGATAATGATAGATAGATAGATAGATAGATAGATAGATAGATAGATAGATAGATAAAAATAAAAATAAAAAATAAAAAAATAATGGAGGACAGGTTCATCCTTAAAAGGAAGGAAGGAAGGAAGGAAGGAAGGAAGGAAGGAAGGAAGGAAGGAAAGGAGGGAGGGAGGGAAGGAGGGAGGGAGGGAGGAAGAAAGAAAGAAAATCACTGGGAAAACATACGACAGTTGCTGATCCCTAAGAAACCATTTCAAGTTACAGAATTTTCACCATAAAATTCTGTCTCCATATAATTTTTATTATTAACAGTATTCAGGGTTGTAGTGCCACCTAAATACTTTAGTGCATATTTCATTGCAGCAAGCATTGTAGAAAATTCCTAATGCTCCGGATAAAATTGTATTAAAGAACTGAATCAACAGAAGAGATGTTACATTGTTAGAACAGAAAAATGTAGGTTTTCAATGAAGATAATCTAGATTCAAATTCAAGCACTGCTCCCTTATTATTTCTTTGAATTTAAGGGTATTACTTAAACTGTGTCTCACTCCTCATATGTAACACTGAAATAAGAACCTATCTTTTAAGATTTTTGTGAGAAGCAGTTGAGAAAATGTCTGTAAAACCCAGTGTGGTACTTGGTCCATAAATCGTGTTCAATTAGAAGACTAAAATATTAAATGAGATAATAAGCAGCTAGAACAATGTCTGACACGCAGCCAGTGCTGGATAAAAAGTAATACATGGACGAGAATGGCTAACTTTTTCCATGATCTCATTTCCTATATAGAATGCCATGGTTCACTGGAATAGAAGTTCCAAGAAAGCTCGGACAGTGCCTGGCAAGTAGCAGACACATGACACGCTGTTGAAAAAATGGAAGTGTGTGGACGTGTGATTATAAGGATGGACTGAAAAATGAATACCCACAGAGACATCTTGTTCAAACAGGCTGAGAGAAGAAGAAAGAGCCTCTCTGATCTTAGCTGGCACAGGCTGAGCTGTTCTGGGAAGACAGATTTGGCTGGCCCTTCCACCAGTGTGGTCACAGGAGGAAACGGAAGCGGCTCTCAGTTTCCCGGGGTTCCCGGATGCTCTGAACAGGCAAATCTCATCGTGTGGCTTCTCCACTGAAAACTTGTCCATAATTTCCCTTTGCCATTAGGATGAAATCCAAGCTACTTCACAGGCACTGCCAGGCTTCCTGCCTACCCTCTGGCGCCTGTCCTCCTGTCCTTCCACTGTCTGGCTTCATATGACTTTTTCCAGTTCCTGAATATGATCATGCTATCTTTGGTCTCCTAGTCTGAACTCTTGCAGTTCCTTCTGCTTCAAACTCACATTTCATTCACTCATGATCCACTCCCCTTATGATGTCTAATGTGCATATCTCTTTCAGGTATCAGCTTACATGCCACTCACTGAAGAATCTTCCTTGACAACTCAACTCTCCCCCAAACTTGCCAACCATCAGGGTGAGGTCAGAAGCCCCTCCTGTGTGTTCCCACAACTCTCTGTACAATCGACACTTGGACGACCTGGGTTAACACTGCACGGGTCCACTTATACACAGATTTTTTTTCAATGAATACTGTAAATATATTTTCCTTATGATTTTCTTAATAATATTTTCTTTTCTCTAATTGCCTTTATTATGAGAATACCGTATATAATACCTATAACATACAAAATATGTGTTAATTGGCTGTTTAATCTACAAGGCTCCAGTCAATGGTAGGTTATTAGCAGTTAAGTTTTGGGGGAGTCGAAAGTTACTCACGAATTTTTAACTGCAGGGGAGGAAAGGCCAGCAACCCTAACCCCTATGTGGTTCAGGGTCAACTGTATTTGCTCCACTTGAGCACTTATCACACTATAAGATGGTTTCCTGGTCTTCCCCCCACAAATAGAAGGTACACACCAAGATATTAGCGATTTAGTCTTTTTTTTTTATCACATTACACCCATAAATATTTGTTGAATAAATGAACAAATTTCCATATCTAGATTGTATTACACTCCATAAGGTCTGGTTTTGTGTCATTTCTTGTAGCATTAACAAAAAGTACAGTGTCTGGCATATGAGTTACTCTTCAAATATTTATGAAATAAATAAATTTCATTTTATACTGGTTACTCATTCACATATCATGTAAATGCTTATTTCAAAGATCTGTCGAGAAGAGGTTGGTGTCAAATATTTAAGTCATTTCACCTTTTCTTTTATCAATGCTTCCAACTTTTTTTGCTTTAACAATCAAATTATTCACTTAGCAACACTTAAGCATTATCTACTATCAATGATACAAAACACCAATGATACCAATTTCCATTTTTCAAAAATTTCTATCTACCTTCATTGTTTTTATTCATATTATTGTTACCACTAAGATCAATATTATTTGTTCTAAGTTTAGAATAAGCCCACCAAAAACTATCAAAGCCTCAAAAACGAGTATTAACAAGTCTAACACTTGGCTTTAATCAGGAACATAAGTCAGACACCGGAATTAAGTTAAATTCCTTCTGAACCACTTCAAATCACCTAAGGAAAAACAAGTGATGCCAGGAAAGAAGTAAGTTTTAGAATATCAGTATACAATCGCACAGTACCTTGAATAAAAGCTAACTTTGGCAAAATGGTCACCTCTTCCAATCTCAGAAAGCTATGTATACAATTAAGTGGGGAGAGAGGGTAGTCAGGGGCACAAGAAACTCCATCAGCCATAGGTTACTTCAACATAGAACCTGGGGTTGGTTTAGGTTTTTGGTAAATCTATACCTTTACATTTAAATTCAGTGTTTACTTCTCAGTTATTAATTATACCAATATTTAGCAATTGTTGACTCTTTCTGTCCAACTAGGCTATCAGGGTCGTTTAATTTTTTTTTTTTTTTTTTTTTTTTTAGTGTATAAACTGGTAATGCTGAACATGCTCCAAGTCTTCTTATCAGGACAGATTTAGCCATGCAAGGTTTTGCTACATGGTGAGCAAAATCTGCAGCATTACTCACCGCTCACACCTTTGCAGTGATTAATTTAAGAGTAGTTAAGACCGCAGGCCAGGCATAGCAAATGAAACTGAGACTTAACGTGATTTGCTGTAGTGTCAGAAATGTTTTTGATCTAATTAATTTATTTTATACCACCCAGTTTCAGAAAGGATTTGCGACGTCAAAAAGCACTTAAATGTAATACAGTAAGATAAAATAATATATAAGTAGGTAAGGGCAAATGTAGCATAGGAGAAATAAAGATGGGGCATCACAGGGCTATTCTCCTCTTACCTGTGTACTGCAAGCCCCTGTATTCGCTTATTGCCCCAGGAGGTTTTAAATTGGGCCAGTAATGGAACAGCATTTGCACAGCTGGAGGTTTCACTTGTGAAGGCCCATAGGCTATCACATACAAAAGATCCTAAAGGAAACAGGAAGAATATTTTGACTTAGCATGGTCAAATAAAAATAAAAGTAACTCATTCGATATCACCAAAGCAGTGAAAATTTCAGTAGAGGGGTTGAGGTGGTTAATTCCCCTGGAATCTCATCATCCAGGTGTGCTTCTCAGATTAGATCATTGTACGATATCATTTTTTATTATTTACTTATTGGTCCTGTAAATAAGCCCCCCAAATAGCATTCAAAAGGACACAATTCTTTTAACAAATTCTTCTCTATTCAGAATAATGTTAAAGATGTATTTTAGAACAGCATAAACCAGTTTATCAAACACTGCATTTTTAAAAAAGATTTTCCTAAAAAATACTTCTTAATAATTCACATCTCCTATTTGAAAGAAGACAAGTTCTCAAGCAACATTTCAACTTAAATGACATTGTCACATTAATATAATAATATGCTAAATTCCAAGAATAAGAGATATCCAATTATATTTTCTGTCAAGTCACTGTGTTCCTCAAGATCGTTCCTGTTCTAAATAATAAGTAATTAACCAGTAAGAAAAGAATTATAGGTTCTGCCATATCGAAATAATGACATCAATAAATTTGACCTAAAAATACTTTTAACATGAAAACAATTTTTACTATGCAATATAAATTAAGTTTGTTGCTATGAGTTAAATGTGGGCCAAAACTTACTTTCCAGACTTCTTGTTTATATTTCATGAGGCATTCCAATAATTGACAATGATACACTGTAAGGAAGAAAATGTAATTTGAACATGAAATGTAAAAACCATATAAAACATCCTTTGAGATACAATAAACTATATTAGTATGACTTTTCACTCTAATCATTACATTAGAAATTACTTATTTCCATATATTTATACTTTTCAAAAACCATGTGAGCTCTTGACTTTATCAAGCTTTATTCCAAGATCCTTGAGAATATTTCATTCATCTTAGCAATAAAGGAAACATTAAGACAAATTCCTAATAGTCAGATCTTTACAACATAAACTGATATCAATGCAACCAAAAAACATATAGGGAAAAAAAATACCCTAATAGGATCGTAATAATGAATATTGAGCATTCATTATGCCAAGTATTGTGTTAAGCGCTTTATGTGTATTATCTCACAATCGCCATGTTGCAGTTAGGAAAAGGAGAGACTTAGTGTCCTATCTTGCCCAAGTTTGGATAGATTGCAAGTGACAGACTGATGGATTAGAATGGGAGTCTTGTCATTTGATCACCAATTCCATCTGCTGAGAAATTCTTAAAAGCTACACAATAGCAATCTTCTTTGATTGCCTCTGCTTACTTAGGGAAGAATGATACTTTCACCCTAGATAGCTGTATTATACCTTCCTTACTCTGTCTTCCAACCCTATTGGGACACTGAAGCAGGTCTCACTTTAGTCGTCGATGACCCTGTCATTCGATTTGATGAACATTTTTCAGTCAGCCTTTTACTTGACCTTCAGCAGCGTTCGGTACTACTGACCACTATCTTCTCTTTAAAACCCTCTTTCTTGACTTCATGACTGACCCTCTCCCTATTACCTGTGACAGACACTTGTGGCAACTCAAGTGCTATCAACCATCCTTTCTACCTTATCCATTTCCCAACACAGCTTGCAGCTAGGGACGGCCATGTGACTCAGTTCTGGCCAGCGAGACCTAAGAGAGAATATGCTTGACAGCTTGTGAGACATTTTTTTTCTCTCTGATAAAAGGAAAGAGGCACTCCAGGAGACCTTGCTTAATTACCCTGACTGCTCCTGTTACCTGTTTGTGGATGTGGGTGGGTAAGAATATAACAACCTCTACTGTGGTGGCCATCTTGCAAACATAAGGAGAAGTTCAAGAGAAACACAAAGATGATGCCATCTCAGCCCCCTGACACTAGGGAGCTATGTCTGAGACTTCCTTCCTGTACTTAAACCCTCTATTAGTCAGCTAAACACATCCCAGCAGATACAATCTGTCTCTTTGGCAAGCTTAGTATCTCGCTGGGCCATTATCTGCTGGAGTCCCTGAAGGCCTGGTCACAAACCCACTCTTCATTCTACACTCTCTTGTAAGCAGTGTCACACTCATACACAACATCAGTTACCATCTGTATGCAATTTAATGAATGTCATTGTACTCTGACATAGAGGCTTAAAGTTCGTTACTGCAAACACAGGGCTCTATTCTGAGTTCCAGACTCATAATACAACTACCCAATTATCACTGCCTACTTTTTTTTAGGCAAGGTTACCCTTAGTTGACCTCATAGATTGCAAAGACCTTGTCACCTTACAATCCCTTAGTTTTTTTTTATTTTTTACGCCTACAGAAGACACCTCTTCCTAGATGGTCTCCCATCCAAGTACAGCTAGCTCGACCCTAGTTAGCTTCCAAGATCAGATGGGATCGGGCATGTTCAGGGTAGCATGGCCGTAGACTCATCGCTTATTTTTTTAAGTAAGCTGATTTATTTGCATTTTTGTGTTTGGAACATGTAGAATTATTACTAAGGCTATGTGTGGAGGTTTTTTCCAGTTTTATTGAGATATAATTGACATATAACAGTATATTAGTAACAGTATATACTCTTAAATATCTGGAACACACATTGAACACAACATGTCCAAAACAGATCTCATGAGCTTCCCTCAGAGACCTGGTCTTCTTCTTCCCATGTCTCCTGTCTCGGTGACTAGAACCTCCATGCATCCAGTTATGAGACTAAAACCCCACCATATCCAATATGTCACCAAGTCCTATCAGTTTTACTTTCTAGGTAGTTCTCAGACATATCCACTTTTCTCAGTCTCAATTGTCCCTGCCTTTTACATGCCTAGACAAATGCAATGGCCTCCTCATGGGTCAATCTACATCACCTCTGGCTCTTCTTTAAACCAGTCTAAACTGCAACCAGGATGACATACACATAACCACTCAAAGTCTTTCAGTGCCTTCCCATTAGATTTGGGATAAACACAGGACTCTCAAAGAGGGCCCACAACATCCAGCCTGTTCTGGCCCACAGAAGTCTACCATTTCATCTCAAACGAGGCAGTCACTATTCCGAGCTCCAGCTACACTGATCTTTCAGTCCCACCTGCTTGCCAGGCTCCCTTCTAACATATAAGATGCCTCTGCCTGAATCCTCCACCGCTTGTTGGCCTTGTTAATCCTACTCTCCCTTCAGTCCTCAGACCAAAGGTTCCTTTCCCAGAGAAGCCCTCCCTGACATCTTCAATAAAAGAAAAATCTCCTTTTATAGGGTCTTGTAGCACTTGTCACAGTTGAAACTTTACATTCACTTTTATAATTATTTGATTCACGTCTTCTCCAAACCACTGTATGATAAGCTTCATGAAGTGGGGGCAGGGATCAGTTTGTTTTGCTAACCATGGTGTCCTCAAGTGCTTGGCACACAGCAGATATTCAGTGACCGTTAAATATATAAATGGCCCTCTAGAATTGGAATTTTGTTCTTAAACCATCAGTGAGTAGTCAAGTACAGTTATTCCAGGCCACTTTCTCTTACACAGCATCTGCTATTCTCCTTGTGTCTGCTACACAAACATGGTTCAGAGTAGTTCACTGACTGCCCCATAAACAAACCCGGGGAGTCCCTTTGTGTAACCTGATTTCCCTCCCAGGACACTCCACTTACCCTGTCAATTAAAATTATCCATACTTTAAGATCCATACTTTGCTCTAGTGGCACAAAGCCTTTCCTGATCATTTCAATCCATAGAGTTATCTCTTCTGATGAATTAATACTATAGTATTTATTTTGTACTTTTCACTTACTTCTTTACATTGTAAATTGATGATTTATGTGAATATGCCTGATATTCCCAATTAGACATAAGCTCCATAGCAAGCACCATATCTTACATTTCTGATGGTTTTCCCAATGCCTAGCACAGAACCATGTATATAGGAATTATTCAGTGAATGCTTGTTACTTGAACAAGGTCTGTACTCTAGCCTCGATACACAGAAACTAAAGGACCAAGCTGTCTCGTGCTGTCTCCCCCAATAAAAATTCAAGCCACTTGGTCCCAGAGTGCCTCATGGAGGATATCACCTCACTTCTTAACAGTTTCCCACATCACAAGACTAGTTTTGAGTCCCAAATAGAATTCTTATTATAGAATTTTTGGCTATAAACATTTCTCCATGAATAGATGAAGATACAAATTTAGAATTAACAGAAGTAAGTATGATCACAGTGGTTTCTCCATGAAACATTCAACTCCAAGAAGAAAAAGATTGTAGCCCTCCGAGCATTTACAGTGTGCCCTTCACTATGCTAAGTAAGCACTTTACATATGTTTAACTCATTAAACCCTCACAATGATATTCTAAGGCACAGCAGAGAGAATTATTCCCATTTTATAGGTGAGGAGGAAACTTGGTCTTAGGGATGTTAAAAAACTTGCTCATGGTTACACTAACTGGCAATTTGCAAGTAAGTTCAGATGTGACTTCACATACATCGAACCTCAAATCGCATGATTTTACCCATCCTGCTTTACTGCCCCCCAACGTAGAAATTAGGACCAAAGCCTCATGATGACACTGCAATTAACTAGATTCCAAATGAAGGATTTTTTCCAGAACATACTATATAATAAATATAAATGACATTTTGAGGCTGCTTTAAGCCAAACAGAGTAAAATATCAGATACAACTTCTAAAATATATACATTTTAATTAATCTCATATAATAATATGAGATTTCATATTTAAACTAAAAATTATTAAGATTTCAAAATGAAAAAAAATTTTTCTCATTCTGAGCAAAAGCTTATTATTTATTATGTAATTAAGTAGAAGGTTGAAAACAGTGCCAATAAATTTGTTTGCTTTCCAAGTAAACATCAAATAAAAACAAAAACTGAGTGATATCATAGCATGCGACTCTAACAGTCAGAGCCCCTTTTTAGATCAGTTTCCCAAAGTTCATCTGCAATTATATTGATGAACAGAAACCAAACAGAGTAAATCAAATGAAACCTGTTCAACATCACTAGTAATCAAGGAAATATAAATCAAAACATTGAGATATTATTTTTCATCTGTCCAACTCTATATAAATTTTATGATAATATTCAATGACAGGTTAAGTGTACTTTCATATATAGTTAAGACTATTAAAATTTTTTCATCCTTTAACCCACTAATCTCTTTTTTATGAATTTACATAAGGAAATAATCAGAAATAAAGTAAAAAAATTTGTGTTCAAGGATACTTGTGTGGCATTGAAGTAGCAATTCACAACATATTAACAGTGGTTATCTTTAACAATTAGGATTGGAGGAGATTTTGATATTTCTAATTTAACTATTCCTATATACTTATATCCAATAGATTTCCAGGCAACGTTCTAAAATTGTGTCCTCAGCCACTCTGAAAATATCACTAGCCTGCAAGACTGCTGCTAATACCAAGGGAAATTTATTTCAACTCAAAAGTCTGTTTTCTAACCCATCTCCAAGAGAAGTTCTCACGTCAGATTTTCTAGCCTACCTGTGTGATGTCTTGTTTCATTACTGGTTTTGGAATCAGCCAAGCCACCCACATTTCCACTCACCTGGATTGGATGTGTACTGCATTGCAATCATTAGCATGGATGATGCAGAGAGATTGACGTGGGCAGGCACTCCTTCTCTCCTTGAAGAACCCACTGAAATCAAAATATTTTTAATTAGACACAATTAATCTATATATATATATACCTGCTACTTTGCATAGAGCATGAGAGCTGAGAAGAAATATTGCTTTTAAAAAGGTCCCAACTAAATCAATGGACATTTTCCGCAAATAAAAGTTTGTCCAAGCACACAAATGCTACAGTTGTCATCATCAGTAGCCAGCATTTGGTGAGAATCTACAAGGAGCAGAACAGTGCCAGAATGTGATGTCATGATTTTAGCAGAGCTGTACGTAGGTGTGGCCTCTGCTCTCAAGATGTTTATACCTAGGTGGAAAAGAAAGAAAAAAGAGAATCCTCCAAGCACCCAAGTATAAAGGCATGTTGAAGGTTATCCCAGCAAGAAAATAAAAATAAAATGTTTTTGAACCCAATATGAATAGATTAACTTTTAGATGCAGATGATAATAGTCTACTTACAATGGATACTTTAGTAATTTAGTTACATGTACAAATTTTAAATCATGTATTATAAAAAATAGTACATTAATTTAAAAATTATTTCCAACACTCACAAATCGTTAAACAATTTTATGCAAACTGTCGCATGTAATTTCATCATTAGTAGCTTCATTACCATGAGAACTTTTTCTATTTTCCAGAGTTACCATCTTTAGATCCACCTGAGTTGTTTTAAATAATACACTTTTTGAATCTGTAGTAACACTGTTGCTGAACTTTTTATCCTGTGCCACAGTATTCAATCACAAAGCAAATTAATTTCTTCAAAATTCCTCTTACAGCTATATAATACTGGCCTCCAGGTGATAACCACTTAAGACATCTTTTAGGACATCTTTAAATGGCTTGTTCATGATGATATCCAACTCTATATTAAATTTCTTTCTCTATTTTAATAGAATGTATCAGGTAAATCCAAAAAACATTCAAAACTAGCACTGATGGAAGTCATTCAGAGGAATATGTTGTCTCCAAAAAGTACTTTATTATTTTAAACACAGTAATTGAGAGAGGACCCACAATAGAAGAAACTTCACAAGGACTCAAATATAAACAAATTTCTTTTCTTAGGGATAATTGCAGAAGTAGGAGAAACCTTTCCTATATGAGTTTGTGTGGCAAATTGTCAAGAAAGCATGAACAGAACAGTGTACAGTAAGTATAACACCCTCACAAAGTCTACTCTCGATTTCCTACACATAGTGGACAAGATCATTAACATGGCAACAACAACAACAAAAAAGCAGATAACTCTAAAATCTGCTTTATTTTATTCTATATTAAAATTCACATGTGGAAATAACATCTCACCTACATCCAAGAGAATAAGGCAACTTACAATAAAACACATGTATAAAAGAACAATTGAAACACTAAAAAAAATCTGTCATATAATAAAGTAGAAAAGATTAGAAAAATTTAACATGATTCTTTTTTTCATAAAAGATTTTGAGCATCACATAGATGGTGGCCTTTACAATAGCTTTACAGAAATAAACAAACAAATAAAACTGATTTATAATTAAGTTTCATTTACTTGCATTTGCTTTCATCCATCACTTGCAGCTGGGCTGCTGCTAACCCACCAAGCAGGTGATTTTCAGGTAGATAAATTTGTTTGGCTAAACAATATAAATAAGTAATAATAATTACACAAAGATGTGGAGAGCAGTTCATTGCTCTTAATCGAATATGATTGAGGAAAAAGAACTTTGAGCTGAATCTAAAGGTGCTCTCAGACCTGAGCCAAGAAGCTTGTTCAAATTCACCTTTTGGGAGCCCACATCTAGTGAGCCTAACTCTGGAAATAGGAAAAGTCCATACTTAATAAGCAAACCTCCATTTGAAAAGCACTACTAGAAAAATAAGAAACACGACAGGAAACACTGAGTAAGGCATCCAGGTATGAGAGGAATAATTGCATGTCCCTTGTACCCTTTGTTTAAGAAAGAAAAAAGAAGTCTAGTCTCCAATATACTCAGGGAAAAATAATTACGTGTGTGTGTGCATGTGTGCGCATGTCTGTGTGTTATATTCTTTTTGGGACAAGTGTTTTCACCTTTATTTAAATTCATTTCAAACTTTTTAATAAGAAGCATTTCTAAAAAATGAAAACTACTATTAAGGGAGGCTGAGAATCACCATGCCTGGAGGCCATTAAAAATGGGAGAGATGCCCAAGTGTCTCAGATGATTTAGGTGAAGTCTATTTGGAGAACAGCCCAAATGGTTCAGTGACCTTTGGATGTCCCATCTAGCCCTACAAATTCATGCTCTCCCTCCAGTATGGTCAGCCACAAAGCCAAAAGCACTCCCTTGGCTCCAGCCCTAGGAAATTGGCTCCAGTACTTATATAAACAGACAGTGCCTTGCAATTTCTTAGCCTTCTAACTGACTGAATAAAATCACCACAATTCTAATTTAATAAACAAGCAGAGACACACATCATTTATTGAATCTTGTTAAAAAGCATGATGTAAACAGATGTGCAGCTTGTCCCCATGAGGGTGTGCAAAGCCAAAGCTATATACAATGGAAGGAAGAAGAGAATTAATCAAAAGAAGAAAATTTTGCAATTAATATTGTGCTCAGGAGATACAATGAAAAGTCTTAAGACCTATTCCCTGGTCCTCCGGCACCATCAGGAAAACCATACCACCATCCCTCTATGAATAATAATAATTCCTTAATCTGTTCTTGCATTTTATAGTTCCTAATACACCATCATGTACAGCTCTTAAATGATTCTCACAAAAAAAATAAATGAAATAAAGTATATGGAAATAGTCATTTTATAAAAGAAAAATCAAATTATTTACATGAGAACACCAACTTCATTATTAGGATTACAGCCCAAGTCACCTGACTTCATAGCTAATGCTCTCGTCACCTATTCATTTTAGGTGCATTTTTTCACTACCTCCTATGTACCAAGCAGGCATTGTTCTGGGCTCTAGAGTACAGTCATAAACAAGACGGGCAAGTCCTTGTCCTTATGGAGCTTAAATGCTAGGTCTGTGCTAGCCAATATGTTAGTCATAGCCACATGTGGCTATTTAAATTCAAATGAATTTAAATTAAATTAAAATAAAATTTCAGTTCCTCAGTCCCACTAGATACATTTCAAGTGCTCAGCTGCTACATGTGGCCAGTGGCCACTGTATTGGATAACACAGATTTCCATCATCACAGAAGGTTCCAGGCGTGGCGCTGTTCTAAGGAAACAGGCAAACAAATACCTGAGAAGAAATATAAATCGTGGCAAGAAAGTAGACATAAAGGGCCTGCTTTAGCTAGAGGGTAAGGAAGGACATCCCGAAGATGTGATACTTGACCTGAGACCTAAAGAGACTGAGGAAGCAAACCACGTGACCATTTGGGATTTTGAGACAGGAAAAAGCCTAGAGCAAAGGCGAAAGCTTGGTGCCTTTAAGAGACTGCAGAAAGGCTAAGATTTGTGACTCGTGTGCCACTACATGCAGAGAGAACACAGGAGAGGTAATGATGAAGTAGGAAGGGAGGCAGGGGCCAGATCACAGAGGGCCTTGTGGGCCATGGAAGGACACTGAACTTGATTTATAAGAGTGATGGCAAACAACCAAACATTGTGATGAAGGAAGTGAAATGATCTATTTACATGTTTAGAGGATAACTTGACTTTTTGGTGGAGAACAAATGCTGGAGGGCTAAGCAGAGAAGCCAGGAGACCAGTTTGGAAACTACTGGGCTTGTTCAGAAAAGAAATGCAGGCAAAAAGTGGTCTGAATTGGAATATATTTAAATAAACCCCACTACCCTTATGTTTTATTAAAGTGTAAAAGTAAGGGAATCATCTGGGAAGAAGAAACACATTCTGGTGTCAGTTCTGCCATGCAACGAAACCATTTCCAAACAGAGGTCACTGTGTTCTGTGAGATAGGAGTTGAGCATAAGATACATATGCCATCAGAAGGACATGTCAGTTCAACATATTGGGAAGATTAAGACTCCAGGATCCTGAAACCTATGCAGCTTTAAAATATTTGCAGACTGGTAAATTAATGAAAATCATAGACACAGGATTGCCCATCAACACTGTGGAGGTTCGATGAGCTCAAAATCTGTTATAACAATTCCTGTTATTATAAAATAAACTCTAGGGGAAAAAAACCCAAGCACTAGAGGATGGTCTCTTATCTCAAACGATATTTAAGATGAGAATATTGTAGGACATGTGAATCTGACCAGAATATTGGGATTAGTTGCGATGGGATTTGACATATCTGTCATTTGACTAGGTTGAATAGTGAAAAGCCACTCCTATATGTTATCTCGGGGTCTTCACAAGAAGCGTGGGGTGTAAACAGGGAGGTTAGGGCTATTCACTATTTTACAGCTGAAGAAACTAAAGTTTGATGAGGTTAAGAGATTTGCCAGTAATCAAAGAACTACAATTCAGCTCTTCTGGATTTCCTGTTCCAAAACATTTCCCCTGATTCAATGATAAAGCTCTTAAAGTATAGTAAGACTTACCTTATAAAAATAATCATTAGCTAATAAAACAGATTTTACATATAAAAGATTATTTAAATATCAGCAGTATCTCGTGTTGGGTTTTGACTGTCTTTTTTCTATGTATTTATTAGATTTTGGAAGATCACAGAAAGATAACACACATCCTCTATAGTAGTAGAAGAACAAAAAAATGATCCAGGGCCAATGAGCTGAAACCAGATATTCAATTAAGTCAGACGATTGCTTTTAAGTCAATGCAAAGATCTGAGTGAACCTTTATTTTTCCTGAGGGTAAGTGACTTTGCGGGAAACTTAACCTAGAAAAGAAACTAGATGAGACTGCATAGTCCTGACTTCCAACATACACCAGAAGGGTCTTTCACCGATACAATTGTTCAGCTTTATTATTATCTTCAAAATAACACAGCTTCTATCAGTTAATGTTCATTTAGAATCTGCTTTTTCTCTTCTCTGCCAAAGTATCATCTTCCCAACAACCATATTTCAATTTGGTCCACAAATCACAGATTCTTAAATAAAAAAAGAGAGGTTTCCATGGTGAAATGCAAATGACTTTTTCAATTCTTAGTAACTCTTTTAATATATTTTTTATAAACAAAGGCTATTGCACATACTTGGAATAAAAAGTATATCTTATTTATGGAAGGAGTTCAAAAGAAAAGGTTATGTCAAAGGAAATTTTTATAATAAATGGCATTATGTTCTGCAGTACTTCAAAAGGAATTATTTAAAATAAAAGCACAGTACTTGCTTTATTGAGAAAAATGACATGAAGGACACAACTTATACACATGCACGTCTCTTAAACCGAAAGAGCAGTTATATCTCATTAGATCCACTTCAGGGCTCAGAACTTCACCTTGTGGGTCCTTAATGATATCATTTAACACCTGAAACACTGTCCATCTTCTATATTTTACTTGTGAAAACCGTACCAAAGAGATAAAAGCTTTTTTGTTTTAAAGACTTTATCAAGTACTCGGAAAATGCAACATCCTCCATCCTAACATCTTGTTCCCGAAATAAAAATATTTCGGAAGAAGTTAAACGCTCCTCTCTGGTTTCGGTCAGAATTTCTAGACACTAAAACAACTTCCAAAATAGAAAAACAACATGGACATGAGCAACGGACACATATTCTCACATTGAATCATTTTAACAAGATTAATCTGGAACTGATCTCCTCTACCTCTGAGTCTGTTGTCTTTGTATCTACCCTGTGAAGGAACGAGTACAAAAGAACACCTGAATCGTTTAATAGAATTTGGCTTTATGGTGAATACTATGATTTATTTTTGAAGATTTAAAGATGACAAAGATAGGCTACTGCTGAACCACAGGAAGGTGAAGAGAAATGAATGTCACAACTAAGCAACTAAAAAACCAGAACGAGATAAGGGAACCAGATCAACAACCGGATGACATGAAGATGTGTGTCTCTTACATAAAATAAGATTGATGTTATTTCACCTAGATTATTAATGCCAGACATAACCTTAGAAATGGGACATTTTTTCCTAACCTCTCCTTTACAGCTGGAAAAAAAAAATGGAGTTCCAGAGATATAAGCAACTTGCTCATACCGTTAAATGAACACCAAGTCACTCCATGAATAAACACTAAAGTTCACACAAATGTCATAAACTCAGTTTACTCTTTTGTTCTCCTCCGTTACCAAAGTTCACATATTTAGATAAGTAAGGATTCCAATGTAACTACAGAGCATGTTTTGGAGTCTGTTTCTAATAGTTGAAATTCATAAACAAGAGTTAGGAAACAAATTGCCTGGTGTCACAATGCTCAATTACTCTTAAAAATAACTTCAGAGACTCAATATATTCAATGCCTCTCCCAAAATTATTAACTTATTCCTGAGAAGTAGAAATACAGTGAGTTAAATTATTAAAAAGATACAGCCTCACCTTCTATTCTTTAAAAAAAATCCTATGCCTAAGTTTAACAGTTAACGTATTTTTGAATGACTATACAATTCTAAAACTGTAACCATAAGCAAGCATTTGTCAGTAAGGTTACATAGAACAAAAAGAGAACAATCAAATATCCTATTACTTGATAGGCATAAACAATCTGCTAATTTTTTGAATCACTATATAATTTAGATAGAAGTCAGACTCTTTGGTTAAAAGACATGAAAATTTCATTCCAAAGCTAAAATTAAACCTGATCATAAAATACATAAATGTGGATCAAAGATACATATGTTTACAGAGCAACAACTTTAATAATACCATAAGTACACAACATTCAAATGGTAAAAAAATCATCACTAGGAACCGAAGGTGACCAATAAAGGCATTTTTATAGAACAAGAATTGAGAGAAGTAAACTAACACTTATTGAACACGGGCACTTGCTAGCACCTTACCAGTTTCTGGGTTAATCATCTCAATTATCACAATAACCCCAGCTATTATTATTATTCTCATTTTACAAGTAAGAAACAGAAAGGTTAGATAACTTGCCTAAAGTCACACAGCTAGTTGGTAGCAAAGCTGTGTTCTGACTCGAGATCCATTTGATTCCTAAATCCATAATCTTTTTAGATTATTCACTGAAATATAGATTAATTCATAATCCATTTCTTTAAAAAAACAATTTAGAAGGATTTTGATCGTAAAAACCACAACCCAACAGTTTTTTTCTTTGCTCTCATGTCTGGAAAGCCTGAAGAATTAAGTATATAAATGTGAAATAAAATTCAAATCAGTTCCACGTTTTATAACAGTACTTTGCACATGAGTTGCAAAATGTTTTCATAAATTTTTCTCACTTTATCATCACAACACCCCTATGAGAGAAATCGGATGCTATAGCCTCATTCTGGAGATGAGTTTTCAACTCTGTGAGTTACCCAGCCTCACAGGGCAGATCACGGACAGAGCTGAGTCTAGAACCTACATGTCCTGACTCTATCTGCTGCTCTTCCCATCACACCCTTCGGCTTTCAGGTACAAAAGATAAGAATTTCTATATCTGAGGCAACACTCTCCCCACCGTTCTTTACAAAGTAACAAAAACACGATAATTGATATGTAGGAAATATAGACTGTGCCTTGACATAGTCTTTCTTCCTATTCCATCAGACCAAACTATGTGAATAAAACAATTCTAAGATATAATCATCTTCCATGTCTTTGATTTTCACCGTAATAGTCATGCTGAAAAAAATGAATTTAAATCATGGCACATATACATAGCAAGTGGCTTCATTATAATCTGAAAATCTACAGCCTAAAACAGCAAAAGCAATTTCCATTTGTACAATACTTAAAAATAATCTAGTATTAGGTAAGACTGAACTTACAGATAGCCATTGGTAGAAAAGATGTGCTAAGATATTCAATAATATCCTTGTGCAGAAATGGAGGGAAGGTAGCTAACGTTGATATCATCGTGTAGGGCAAAGTACTCAGAATATCATCATTGAGAAAGGGTAGCAAACATGTAGTTGTATAAAATATCGACTGTCCAAGATCTACAAAACAAAATCAAGTAGTCAGTCACTGAATATTTTTCCATTTAACAAAATATGCTAATTTTACATTGTGAGTTTTTATGGACAGGTTGAAACTATAAGCAACTATTGCTCCCTTCCTATTAAGAGTTCTGAAACATACAGCTCAGCGTCATGCATAATCAGACAGCATTTGCTCAATAAATGACTGATGAATGATTGTATTAAGAAATACAAATGTCTATTATATGAGCTCTTCCTCAACACTTTATCAATCTTCAGTAATACTTGATATTCATATTACTCCTCGATTTCTATGTAAAAGCACTTTCATCATGATAATGAACTCTAAAATCCCTCCAGCATTCTTACCTGCATTACAGTTCTCACAAGATAACTGTGGCACAAGGATGTTAAATTATTTCCTGCTGGAAGTTTTTAAAAATTCAAGGGCAGGACTGGAAATAAAACCAGGCTATTTCTGTTCCATCAACCAAACCACAGTCTTCCTACATTTGGAGTCCTGGGCAATGAGGTGACTTGTTTCTTTAAGCATAATGAGAGATGGAGCATGCACCAAAGAAAGGAAGTCATAAACTAATGCTGCATGACCCTGTGCATTTAGTTATCAATTACCACGGGAGGACATGCCACTTACTAATATTCTTTCTATCAACATTTTAAAATGGGGATAGGAACAGTACCTACCTCACTTCATTAGAAGGATTGTTAGGAGATTTAAACGAGATAAATGTAAAGTGCTTAACATAGCACATAATGTGTGCTCCACAAATAATAGCCATTACTATTAATATTGTTACCATTATTATTATTACCTGCACAAGGAGTGAAAATAGAGGACATTCAAAGATACATAACTATTTAGCTTTAGAATGCATGTAGACCAAATCCCATTACACTGAATGTGTATTTTGATATTTCTGTACCTCCCAATATATAGGTCATCAGCCAAGGCTTGACAATAATGACTTTGACCATTTCCATATCCACTGTAAAAGAATATTATTAGATTTGTTTGTTTTGTAGCAGATTTACCTGCTTAGTGCTATTTTGATGCCCCATGTCATTTCTGATTATCATTAGAATTAATATGCCATATCAAAAAGCAACCAACTGACAACAGAGTGGAAATAGCCACATTGCACACTGGGGAACAAGTGTCAGTCAACCTGGGGCTCAAATTGATGAAACAAAAATTCACAGGTGGCTCGCTAAGATACTAACTGAGGCTCTGCATAAAAAGTCAACTCAGCTGCATTTTAGCCTAGTTACAGAACTAGGACAGACAGGAGCGTGAGAACCCACTTAGAATATTTTTCATATGAGGAAACTGAGGCCTGAAGAAAAGAAAGTGACTGTCCAAGGTCACCTAAGAGTTAGTAGCTGAACTGAGACAAAAATGTGATTCTTCCCAGTAACATGCACTGCCCCATGTACGGACACAGCCTCTAGCCCTAGGGCAGTGGTTCTCAAACTCGGTGTACAAGTCACCCAGAGAGCTTGTTCAAACTTGGATCCCTAGAACCCATCCCTTGGTAATTCTTATTCAGAAGTTCCAGCTTGGGACCCAGAACTCCATATTCCAACCTCCCTCAGTCATTCTGATGTTGTTCAGATCACATTTAGGGAAACAGTGCTGCACTGTTTTTAATTCTAAAGGATGGTCTAGTGAGTTTTTCCTATCTTCCCAGCTCTCTTCTGCAGAACAAGAGTACAGCATGTAAACCACGGCGAAGAGGAAAGTCACAAAACAGCTGTAGGTATAAAAGCAAAAATGCAACTCATGTCCCCTGAAATCGTCATGATTTACACTTTAATTGCAATTAAATGGGTTGTGAGTTACCAAACTGAATGCTTTTATCTTAATCAAAGGGTTTTGAAGAAAAAGGACAGTTGCCCTAACACAGTGGCCCATCCCAGGACCAGGCAGGTCCACGATGACCTCAGGACTGGTAGTCACAAAAGAAAAGCACTGACGAGCTCACCACCACAGTAAGCTCTGGCAGCCTCAAGTTCAAAGAGTCCTCTCCTTTAAGTTCTGAGCTGGTACAAGACCACCATAAAAGTAACTCGGCTTAAAACAGCTACAAAATTATACAACAAGCAAATTTACAAATTTCTATATGTTTTATATTCACTATAATACAGAATTATAAATATAATAAAAACAGATTCCATAATCATTATTTCATCATTTTTATGAAAATAGATATTTTTATATTTTTTAAATTATGAACATATCTTACTAAATAAACCATTTAGCATTCTCTTAGGAGAGTCAACCATAACTAATAGGCAAAATAATCCCCACCACCCACCCATTTCCCAAATTCTAATATTTCTGTACAGTGAAACTTTGGTTATCATACTTCCAGAAACCAAATTATCTGTGCTTTCAAGTTAAAACAACTGATGTTTTAAAAGTTCACTTTCTGCAAAAATCTCTTTTCTTACTGTATGGTTTTTCATTTAGTTCACCCGAATATAATGTTGAATAGTTAAGGAAGAGATTATTGTTGTACACCTTTTCATGGGCTTGAATAATTTGATAAACAAACAAGAAAATGAAATTGACTAAAGACACAGTAGAAAGGGGAAGAGTTTGGTTTTCTTGGGTTTCTGTACACTATACACCACTTATAGCATATAGCACCATGAGACACCGTACCACTTGGCCAACATTTTATAATTAACTATGGATCATTCGTTAAATTTGAAAGAGTTCTTAGAGATTTCGTCTTATCTAACCTGCTAGGTTAGACAAGACAGGAAAAATGAGTCCCAGAGAGATTCTGTGATTTGCCTCCCCCGCAAAAAAACAAAAACAAAAACAAAAAAACACAGAATTAGTCTGTGCATTTGACTTGATCTCTAAGTTCTACCTCTTATATTTTCGGGGGAGCAAATTTTTAAGTCTCAGCTCACAAATCATTTCAACAAGAGTCTCCATGATAAGCAAATCAGGGGAGATGAGATAAATTTCTGTTACGGTCTTCCTCCTTTCCCTGGCCCATTCCACCCCCAACGCAAGCCCACTTGGATAACATCCCTCTGGCCATAAAACAGCGAAAAATGTTAGAATGGGAAACACCATAATTAAGTTTCACTGTAAGAAAGGCTCTAGCCACACAAAGACTTTTCAAGCAATTTATTCCATTAACAACAACAGTCTCCAGCATCCATAAACAAACATGTACATTTCCAAAGTTTCCGATTAAATGCTCACCGTGTTGGCCATGCTGTAGTAAAGGAACTAGATCCAGGAGAGTCACCAAAGTCACGTAGAGGCCTTGATAGTCCAAAGAAGGGTAGTCTGACAAGTGAGCATCACGACTTTGCAGGCCGCGTTCAGAGGGAGCATCTCGCAGGACGCTGTAAAGGAGGGAGCGAGTAACAGTAGGGTTGATGGAACTGACCTGCGGTCTTAGAGATGGGGTGAGTGGGAATGGCACAGGAAAAAGACACATGGTCATGGGCACTGTCAAATTGGAGGCATCTTGGTTTTCCTTCTTCCCTGTGCGGGACAAAATGCTGTTGGGGGGACAAAGAAAAAAAAGAGACAACAAAGACACAAAGAACAGCACATTACATTGAAATGACACTCTAAAACAAATAATAAAACACCAGATACATCCCACATAAGATGCAATTGCCACACTAGCACCATCTACAAATCTAGTACGGGTCACAGAGCTTCAGGCTCAGATACCAATAAAGCAAGGTTGATTTTGTGGAAGTTGCATTGCATCTCATGTGTTATCTGGTTAGTAAGGAGCAAAAATATAAAAATGCATGTTTCAGTGCCAAACCCATGTTTTACAGTTTATCGATTGGGTGAAGGAGAGGTTTCCTGGAAAGAAAAACAATGGCTTTGTCTAATGAGTTAGGGCTTTTATGCTTAATTAAAAGGAGTTTTCAAAGCAAAGGAAATTTTCAGCAGACTGTCTTAATTGGGTAAACAAAAACTTGCAAAATATAGGTATGGCACTTGCAGAAACATGTTTTAGCAAAGAATAAACATGTGTGTTTATTAAGAAAATCTTAAAAATCACATGTTTATTGCATCAAAATAATGTCTATATGTATATTATGATACTGTTTCATGACATTCTGTCAGTATCATTTGAGATAATGAAGTTTAAACAGGCATATGAATTTAGAAATAATACATATTTCTAAAATGTTAGCTAAACTACATTGGAAAGCTGTAAAATAATATATATTAGATGGTCCATAGCATATGTTGTGAACTAATGGTAATGGTTATTTATGTGTGTCTTTTTAATTTTGCATGTTGGGGAGGAAACATTTTATTTTGTGAACACAAACAGTGGTTTATTAAATAGTTACCTTCAAAATTCTAAAGACTAAGCAAGCAGTATCTATCATGTAGCTGCATATCATACAGTAAGATCTCATATATTACTGCTGCTACTTACGTTATTATTCAACAAAACTCACTAAAAAACTAGAGGAAAGACAATTTAGAAAGTTAAAAAAGTTTAATGGGAATAAAAATAAATTCTAAAAATAAACTGGCTTTCTCTTAGCCTTCGTTTTTAAATAAAAACCTTTTAGTAAAACTGACAAAGCAGAAAAGTTGTTCATTTAAAAATAGAAGATATGGCTGCTTAGCCAAATGTTTAAGTTTTTTAAATTAGGTCATACTATTTATCATTAAAGATAACAGCTACACATTATAATGATAATATCTGCTGCTCTTAAAACGTGCTTATATGTTAATCACAATAGGTAAGAATTTATAAACGCTTCATTACATGAAAACAACCTTGTTTTACACTTATTCTATGTGTATCAAACATTACTAAGTTCTTATTTAATGATATTACATTTGCAATTTTACAGTGATGTGAAGAATTGGTTAGTGTCAGGCATGCTTGCTATTTCAAGTTTACATTTGTTTTAATATACTCTTAGTGCAAAATATGTTACAATGTAAGAAGAATGACTACATGCTTTTTACTTTCCATGTGCCTAATTTACCTCAATTTCCTTTGTCTTCTGTTACCCAATGTTCAGGGAAAAACAATTAATAATAATACAAATAATTTCAGAATAGTTATATAATACTTCTCAGCAACAAATAACTTAAGATTTAGTGTAATTTTTTTAACTTTTAAAGGGATTTATTCTACCTTTTTGTGTGTGTGATGTATTTAACTTTGTAAGCTTATACTTTACAATGGGATAATATCAACATTCCAGTTACCCCTGCCTGCCTTCATCTAATGTAAAATACCATCAGATTTTCCATCAGACTTTATACTTTTCTCACATAATTCAATTACACCTAAAAGTATCACCTTTCAATGTTATATTCTTGATAAGCCCAGTCACCAAAAATCTCTTTTAATCTTATGGGTTCTATCCCACTGAAAATGCCTTTAGAATCACAATGGATATAAGTCAGAAATATTATTTCCCAAACTTCAGCCCTAAATTAGCCGACTACCAGCATCTTTTCAAAATTATAAGATGCGGATCTTATAGGAGTGGTATATTATTTTGCCATAGAGAATAAAATTAGCTATATATCATATATTAATGCCATCTTTAAAATTAAGTACAATGCTCTTGTCAAACTTTTCCTCGGTAGGGGAAATGTAGCACATTTTTTCAAATATTCATTAGTATTTTTCCAAAGTTTGATGTAATTTAACAAACACTGAGTCAAATCAACTTTGGAGACTCTACTTTGATATTTTTCCCTTCCTGTGCATGCAGGATTCCCATATGATAGCAGCAATGACTTCATACATGCAGGGAGGGAAGAATGTCAGCATTGAAACAGTACAACTTCTCTCTCGCTGCCTTTAGATTTAATAAGTAGGTGAGGCTGAGGGGAAAATGGCTGAAGATGAGCTATCCATGAAATCAGCTTTAAATTATCATTCATGTTTCAATGTAAGGAAATGTTTTCATTTGTGGAAAAACTTAAGAAGGGCTCATGAATAAATGTACAATGCATTGTGATTTTATGATGTTTTGTGAAGTTTATTCAGAAAAAAAAATTATTTCCCCAACCAAACTGTCTAACTTGGGAATGATAAAACCATCTTCCCCACTGAAATTCTTTTCCAGAGGTCTGTACACCCAACCAGAAAGAATACCCTGCTCAGAAGAGTTTGACCCAGCAGCCAACTTTTCACCTTCCCTTTTCCCTCCTGAGATCCTCTTTAAGAAGCATTTATTTCCAGCATCAAGAGAAATCAAGAGAAGAAGACCTCTGTGGGCGTGGGGGAAAGATGAGAAGTGGCCCTGAGGTATTTATAGCACAGAAAATTAATACATAAAATAAGCCTTCCAGAAGATTATGAATTTTGACATTCATTTTAAATTTATGTACTAAACAAAATTTATTTGACCATGCTATGCCCTAAAGTTACTCTGTGGACTTCAAATCAATAAGTGAAGGTCTATATATTCTCCCTAAATAATTAGAAATTACAAGTCAATTCAGATTATTGAACTCAGGCTAGAATCTCTTTTAAAAAACATATAAATTTTTTTCTGAAGAATTAGCAGCAAGTAGCTTTCCCTTATCATACTTAATGATTTTTAGAAAGACATTATGCACTAGCAGCTTGAATGGCATAAGAAGAGAGAGAAATCTGGGAAGAAAATCTAAATCTGGGAAGAAAATCTAAACATAGGAAGACTGAAAACCTTTAAATGTTCTGCCAGGTGAAAGGCAAGATCCTTAAAGAAGACCTTAGATGTTTAAAACATGGCCCCAGAATGCTTCTAATATAAAATGGACAGAAATGTCTATAGCGATGAGGGGAGATTAAACTAGATGATCTTCATTGTTGTTTCTAACACTAAAAGCAAAAGAAAAACTAACCCCTTAAGTTTTGTGTATACTGGGTGTCCACTCCCACACTTAGGTCCCTACTAAATTAAAATGAATACAACTCAACACTCAGATGAAATTTTACCCAGGACCCCAGGTTACTGCTAGATGAAATAAATGTTATTGAAAGGTGCCTGTAATGGATGAAATCTGAACTAAAGTCAATTCAATTCAACAAATATTTACTGATCCTCTTCTAAGAACCAAAACTGCTCTAGGATCAAGGGCTAGTGAGCTGAATAACACACACAACTCACCTGCTAACCTAGAGTTTAGGAGAACTCCATGAACTCTAACATGAGTCTAATTATAAGCTAAGTGAACATTCGTCAACTATTCAACTGCTGATATAGTCAGTTAGGCTAACATGTAATCTCAGCTCTCCTGTGGATTAAATTAATTGAAGTTAAACAGCTAGGCTAATCTCTGCCTTTGGAAATATGTACAAACTCTACTGAAATCAGTGAAAGTTACATGCATGCATGAATAACAGAGGATTATTATTCTAAAAATGAAATTCTGACTCAAATGCAGCTGCTGGAACGTCAAGTTACATATTTTAACCAAAATAATAATAATTTTAACTTCCTTGGGAATACCCAAATAGAAAAGCAGAGGGTTACTCTGCAAGAATTCATCTCTAATTCTTTCTTCTTGTTCTCTTCCAAGAATCTGAATTCTGAAAGCAAGAAGCGCTTCTGAATGTAAAAATTATATAAAATGCAAAGGGAACCATCTTGTTTGTAAGTAGAAAATCTTACTGTAAATACTCTTGGACACCAAATACTTAGACCATCTTATTTGTCATGAACTTTCTGATAACATAAATTAAATAAAAATAAATAAATATGATTGTTATGGATGTATATACCAACAGTGAAAGTGGTCATAACTTAGTCTAATATAGAGCAATAGTTGTAAGTTCTGTATTTCCAGTAAACAAAAGAGATGAGAGGTTAAAAAAGAAAGAAAGAAAAAAAAGCTGAGGTAGGCAAAAGGAAGAAAGAAAATGCACTAGAGTCAGCCCAAGAGTTAAATCTGTAAGTATTCAAGCCCAACCTGTGACATGTTGCATTCCTCAGTGTTTTTTTCCTTCCTCCCACTTCGTGTGTATGTGTGTGCGTGTGTGTCCTATAGGCTGTCAACTCTTCCCTGACCTGCTATCCGCATTGAATTGCTGAACAGGAGATAGCACTAAAATACCTGGGAATTGAAACGCTGTCCATATCACCTCAGGTACAGTTCAATGTAATTTCCAAAAAGATGGTAAATCTTAGCACTAGGCACTTTATTTCTTCCCTTTATCTCAAAGAAAGCCAGAAACTACTCTGTGGATGCTGTGATGGATGCTGCCATTCTCAAAGGCCAAACCAAGGTGTCACCAAAAGAAGTGTCCCCGTACTATGATGACTAGTAGTACTAAGAAGGAACAGTATAACACAATTGTTGTGAGCTTGTGCTATGGATTAGAATCACCAAGGTCAAATCCTTTTCCAATGCTCACTAGATATGTACCTCTGAGTAATTTATTTAACCACTCTATACTTTTGTTTCATTATCTGTAAAATGGGTATAAAAGTACATATACTTCATAGAGTTATTGTAAGGGATTAAATGACATGACACATGTAAAGTGCTTAGGACAGTGCTTGACACATATAATTACTATTATTATTCTACAATATTACTATGATAATGACAGCTATTGTTGCTATTACCATTAGTGGTAACTATTGATGTCTCCCTTTGAAAACTCAGCTCAATTGCACAGAATCTTTTCCAAGGGCCACTTGAACAAACTACCTCAACATGTTTCAGCATTAAAACGCTATTATCTATGATCATATTCCAATGACCCACTGCTCAAGAAAATGGACCCTTCATGTTTTGCAAACATAACTTCAGTATCCTAAATTTCTTAACTGTTTGGCACAATGACTAAGACCTAAATGGTAAGCTTCGAAGAGCCAACCAGGATGTCACAATTTCTTTGCAAATGGAACTGAGAATTTGCTTCTTACTGAAAAGTGCCTCTCAATTTGATAACTTTCAGAATCTATGATAAAGAGACGTTTCCCATTGAGAATTCTGACCTCACAGACAAAAGAAGAAATCAAAAGAACAGAATGAGATATCTTGGTGTATAAACTTATCTGATTATTACTATGAAAACTGAGCTAATTATTCCACTGCAATTTGAAAAGAAGGGAAATATCCTATACCAAGGTGCTAAATTCACTGTGCAAGTATGAAATCTATGAATCTGATATACAGAATCCCTTTGATATAGAAGAGGGACACTAAAGGTACCAAGGAAGAAAAGATATTCCAAGGAATAAGAACAACGAGGTAGAAGGACTGCAGAAGACCGACTAATACCTGACTCGACTGTGTGAAGCTTCTTTCTGCAAAGTGTTTAGTCTGCCCGTGGCAACGCCTTAGACCACTAGGAATTTCACTGCCTCTACGTCATTCCAAATTGGTGTTCTTTCTCTGATACCTGTCTTACAAAACTTTTGCTGTTGTGTAGCTAAACAGTAGCAAGTCAATTTATGTATTTCCAAAATCAGATCTGGAGAGAGAAGATCATGGTAATGGAAGAGACTAAGCCTTAGAATTTAATGGAAAGTTAAGTGTTCCCCAAACAATTGAGTCTTTCCTTGAAAGACTCATCTTCGTCTGCTTGATTTTCCTAATGAGAACTGTGAAGCAGATAGGTTCCTCCTGTCTCTACCTTATAGTAAAAGCAGACAGTATTGGTTTTTCTTTCCTCGTCCTCCATAGAACTTCTATATCAATGATAAAGCATGTTGAACACTTGAAGTGTTACACATATTAAAAATAATTGTTATTACCATATATTATACTTCAAGAAATAGAAAATACTACTGATGAACCTAAAATACTACATAATTCTATTTTCTTTAAGATCATAAGTGCTATCTATTCTTAATTCGAGCAATGTAGGTTCTCCTTTTAATTCCACTCTGTGTTACCGCCAGACATCTAAGTGTTATCACTGTGTTAATCTCTTGAAAAGATGTTCAAATGAGGAAAGCAGGCAGTAGCCATGCCACCCATTTTTTTTTTTTTCACTTAGGCCTGTGATCCAATCTACTATATACACTCAGAGAACTTGAGTCCAGACTCTTCTGGCAGAGCTCTAGAAAACGTAAGGACCTTCAAAACTTTGAGTCCAATAAAAATTTAGGTCCCAATCAATTCGGCAATACTACCTAATAATTCTTTCAAAGCAGAGCATATTTTAAAGCTTACCTTAACAAGGTCTGAGAAAAGTATTTCAGGGTGTTTGCAATATCTGTTCCTGAAGGTACAGGGTAAATGTTGTGGAGAACTCGGTTATGATATTCCTGTAAGTACCGGATCTTGGAAGCAACTAGATAAAAGCAAAAAAAAAAAAAAAAAAAAAAAGAATCATCTTGTAATATGTATTAGGTATACAGTTTTTTTAATGATCAGATACAGAAATTTAATCAGTATTTTATGAAAAATATGTAAATTTTTACTAGAATTCCATGAGAGAAACAATTACAAAAGACCTTTAATTTCTTATAATTGTATTCGGCACATAAAATAATTTTTAGAAATCAGGTGCAATATCCTATTTACAAATTATTACTTTTTTATCATTAAGAAAGCCAGTACTCCAAATCACTTTATAATCACCCTCAAGTCAGCTTATTATTAGGCAAATAATAATAGATATAAATCTCTGCAACCAGAGAATTATATTTAATATTGCTTAACTAAAACTGAAGGAGAAAACTCAAAGGTATTTTAACACTCTAAAAGATCTAAAAGATCTAGGGAGTCCATTGCACAACGGCATCAGTCAAAACCAGACTTTTAACTCAGTAAGTGATCATAAAAGCATGTTTAACGAATGTTTGAACTGTGAGAATATTACCAATAGATTAATTTAGTGAGTATTAAATAAGAATACAATGGTTGGGTGGTAATAAAAATATAAAAAAATGAATGTCACATTTTCCTCCAAGGAATTTCAGAAATCAAGAGACTTCCTAAGCTTTTTTAGCTTGGCCGCCCAGATCTTCTCAAGATTCAGGAGGGACTAAATAGGCTTATTTACCCTCCTAGACCTACCTGGAGTCACCAGCATTGTCCACATTCCTGACCTGACCTTTGACCTGGCTGCAGTGAATGGCCCAGTTCTAGTCATTCCTCTTTGCAAATCCCAAGGGGCCATGATGATCAACGTCTCTCAGGTCTCCTCTTCCACAGAGCTCTCAACACTGTCCATTTGTCCTTTCAATCTTTAAGGCTACCAAGGGAGCCTTTTGGGTGGAATGGCTCACTGTCAGCAGTTAACAGAAGACATATCAAGTCCTGGAGAAGCAAGGCCGTGCTCTTCCCAACAGCCCATGGAAATAGGCTCCTGGATGCATTCTAACTGAAATTCTGGCTCAAGCAACTTAAAGAACATCAAAATGCTTTTGATAAACGGAGGACATAGAATCACAGAATGATGAAATATCAGAACTGGAAGGCCCTTGGAGACCTTTTCCCAGAACCACTTCATTGTAAAGACAGGGGAAATGAGGCACATCAGGACGTCAGCGGAAGAGCTAGACTGGGATTTACAAACCCTGACTCTCATCCAGTGTTCTTTCTGCTATGACATACTCTAGGCTAAGATTCTGAAATGCAGTCAATATGCAAATAGTGTGTTCATTGCCTGACCTCGAAGCAATTTTCAGCTGTTATTAGGTTATTCATTGATTCTAAATCTCACATATACCATTTATTATATTTCCCTTTTCCCTCTCTTACTATCTACACATTTCCATAATATGGTTAGCATTTTCCCAGAAAAATAAGTCTAGGTTGCAGATAATAATACCTTGAGTGTGTATAGCATATCACCTCTGAAGAAAACAAGTTTATATCCATCATCTCAATTAACCCCATAAGTATCTGGTTGTAAACTTGGTTCCTGAGATAAGGTAAAAATAAGCGATACTTGAAAATGTTTGAATTACACAATCTACAAAAATCCATTTTCCTCTCAGCGTTTTTGATCTGCCATTCATCATTTTTTTCAATTACATTACCCTCACATTAATATGTGGTTCCAAGTCCCAAATATTTAAGGTATGTGCTAGGCCAGTATATGCTTTCTGCTCACCCAGCATCACAGTAATGCTTTGTGACTGTGACTTTTTTCAAGCTTTAATATTCAGCAGGTTCCTGTTGAGTATTTCAGGAAAACCGTTAATCATTCCACCACCTAAAAAAAGGTGTCGATAGTGCAGGTTGTGGACAAAAAGTTCAAATGAGGCGAAAAGTCATGGATCCCCCAACTCAAGCTTGCTCATAATTCAAGAGCTACAAAACTGTCACTACAAAACGAAAGCAAGCATTGAGAAATGTTCTTTTCATTGTTCCTTTTGTTAAAATGCAGTAATGACTCCTTTCAACGGGTATCCAACATGCAAGGAAATGCAGACAAGAGTCACATCCTTCTTTGAGATCTTTTAATATTTTACAAACGTCACATATTTTACTTACCTGATTATTTTTCTATACCAGGTTGTAAATTTCTTGAAGGCAGAAACTATATCTTACTCATGTCTCTATCCCAAGCCTAATACACTGCCTGGCACTTAGTAGGCACTCGAGATATTTGTGGGATAAATGAACAAATGAATTATTACTTCAATAATAACACTTATCACTTGGAGTTTCTTTGCATATATACATATCTGTCTCTCACACTAGATTGTTGACTTTTTATTCCTAGTGCCAGACATCTAGAAGGTGCTCAATAAATATTGATGAGTGAAGATGAAAAAAATAAGGAAGAAAGAAAGGAGGAGGAAGAAAGAAGAACAAAGGTAGTGGTGAGCAATCATGAAAGACAATTTATAACAATGGCTGGAAAAATGTTCCTGCTAATTTCTGCATTGGTGAATGCAACGAAATCTTAGCAAGCACAGATTTCTCTAATTTCATATTCTCGACTGTTTAAGAACAGCCCGAAAGGTCCCTGACATATTGTAATTTGTAACTGTGCTGAGCATAACTCATTTACATTTCACCTTCGCACAGAAGAGATGGTCACTTGGCTGGTTAGCAAGCCCACGTGAGCACCCAGCAGCCTCATTGCCGCACACAGTTCTTGTTCTTTACTCCAACCACATACCTGAATATTGCTGCAGAAACTCAAGATAATCGGGCTGGATGGATGTAAATAAATTATCCCCCACCTCAACTGACCCTAAGACAAACACTGTTTCATCCCTCTCCCTGCTCTTCAATATTCCTCCCAAACCTACTATTTTTCCTTACACTGTAAGAAAACAGAAGCCATCTGTTATGAATTGAATTCCCCCCACACACGCACTCATATATTGAAGTCCTAATTTCAAAATGTATTTGGAGATAAGGTCTTTAAAGAGGCGATTAAATTAAAATGAGGCTCTTAGAGTGGGCTCTAATCCAGTCTGACTGGTGTCCTTATAAGAAGAAGAGATTAGGACACAGAAGAGATGCCAGGGATGCCTGTGCACACAGGAAAGGCCAAGTGAGGACACAGAGAGATGACAGCCATCTGCAAGCCAAGGAGACAGGCCTCAAGAGAAACCAACCTGCCGACACCTTCATCTTGCACTTCGGGCTTCCAGGACAGTGAGAAAATTAATTTCTGTTGTTTACATCACCTAGTTGGTGGTACTTTGTCATTGCAGCCCTAGCAGGCTGACTAATACACCATCATAGAAGAATCCTATACGACTATAAGTAAGGGCTAAGAGTCTGAGCTTTGAAACCAAACAGTTCTGGATTAAGATTTTTGCTCTATCTCCACTTAACCCCAGTTTCCTCCTCTGTAACATGGGGATAATCATACCACCTTCATGGGGCAATTGTGAATAATAAATCACTTACTGTGCCAATCACTCAGCATAGTACTTAGCATATATTCAACATATAGTAGGTATCAAAAGGCTACCTGCATCTCCTTCTTTCCTTTTCCTATCAAACATCAATCACACCAGTATTGCTCTCCATCTACCAGTCGTCTCTCCTACAACATTAATCACTCCCTCCTTACTAAATCATTTCCATAAGCATTCAAATAATGTTTGTAAAAGGGAAACCAAAAAAACTCTTGGTAGGCTTGACATTCCCTTCCAGCTATTGGTATCTCTCTTCGGAGCCAAGATTATAAAGTGTGTGTACGCCCTCTCATCTCTCCATCACTTCCAATGCTTTCTTCCACTCACTCCAGTCTGGCTTCCACCTCCACCACTGCACTGAATCTGCTTTTCCACCATCATCTAGAATCTCCATGTTGCCAAACTCAATGGGCACTTCCCAGTCATCATTTCACTGGACTTTTTACCACGTTCCATACAGCCAACCCCTCCCTCCTTGAAACTCTCCCACTGGCTTCCCAGATTCTCCTCATCTTCCTCCCACCTCCCTAGTGTATCCCTCTCAATGTGCTTCCCGATCTCCCCCATTATTTTATGTTTAAATGTTAGAATTCCTCAGGGCTCATCTCTAGACTCTCCATCTGTCTCCCTCCAAATACTCTGCACAGGCAATCCCATCCATCCACAAGGCTTTCAGTGCTGTCTGTGCCACTTACTCTTAACTATATCTCCACCCTAAATGGGTAGCTCTTCTGAGTAATAGACTTCATTTATTCAATTTCTCCATTGGAAATCTTATAGCTGTCATAAAGCAAACGTGTCCAACACTGAGTTCTTATCTCTTCCTTCGCCCCCCCACAACACTCCTGCTCCACCATCTATAAAATCCAGCAAGTCACTCCGACAAAATATTCTGAAAATCATCTTTGACAACACCTATTCCTTCTCCCTCACTCCCTTAATCCAATCTGTCACTAAGTCCCGTCAATGCTACCACCAAAATATACCTCCAAACTATCTTCTGTTCTTTATCTTCACTATCATTACTGGCACCATCATTTCCCAATCAGATCAATTCTAAAAAGCCTCTGAACTCATCTTCCCAGTTCTCTCTTGCTTGTCTCCAGCTTTCTCCTCAGAGCAGCCAGAGATCTTTTTGAAATATAAATGGGTTTTTGCAAATCCTTCAGTGGCTGCCCACTGCCCTCAGGATAAAATCTAAAATCCTTAACATATTATACCAGGTCCCTGCCTACTTTCCAACCTCATGTTATATGCCACAAGAGCCAGACATATAAAGCAATTTTTGCCTGAAAATCTTTATATGTGCTTGTCCCTCTTCCTAAAAAGTTCTTCCCTTCACATTTTGTCTGGCTAACTCCTACTCAAACTTTACGGCTGCCTTGAAATATTACATTCCCATGAAAGTCTTTGCTGATTTCCCTGTCTAAATTGATTCCCTGACCTCTACCCCCATTTTCCTCTGTTATAATATCCTATTTTTTTTACAGTAGTTAGCACAGTTATTTGGGTGATTGCTGACTATCTCTCCCAAGTGAAAGGAGGTTCCAAGAACTGTCTCTTGTTCACCACTGTATCTGCTCAGTGACTAGTGGGTGCTGAATGCTGGGTCCTAGTAAGGATGAAAGGAAAAGAAGGGGAATAGGGGAGAGTAGATATTGGCAGTGGTTCAACTTTATTTCTTTATAAAAATGGCCAAGAAAGCCCACTGATAAAGCTGTGATGAAACACACACACACACACACACAAAAGGGGGGAGGGGGAGTCTGAGAAAGTGATGATTTTTATCCAGGCATACACGAGTCTGATCTCTACTCACTTCTACTTTGCTACTCATCCTATCTCCACTATTTCGTCACAGTTTTGCTACCTTTTGAGAGAAAAAGCCACAAAAGAAAACTCTAGTCATTCGTTTTAGGCAAAGATATAAGAATATTTTAACAAAATTGAGATCGTATAATACATAAGTTTTAAATCACTTTTCTTTAAAATGTCAATATTTTTAAGCGTGACCCACTCTCATTTTTAAATTTTCAATTATCTATGCTCATGACTATGAAAGTAAAAGATCCAGGTGAGCATGATGAAGAAAACTAAAATCACCTAAAGGCCCACTATTCAGAGACAACCTTAGTTAATATTTTGGTGTATTATCCTTCTAGAAAATGTTCTTTGCAAAAATATACATTCACAAAAATGGAATTTTCCTGTATATAGTTTTAGAATCTGCTTTTCTCACTTTCTATATCAGAAGTACATTTCTGTATCATTGTTCTAATGGCTTTATAATTTTCCTTTATGCAAATGAATCATAATTTATTTCACCAAATACCTGTTTGTGAAATTTTGGGTTATTTTTCCCTATTCTATTCGATGCTGCAAAGAATATCCTTTTAAATATGTACACACATTTTTAGTTATCTCCTTAGAATAATTTTTAATTGTAGAATTACTGAGTCAAATAGGAAATATTCATTTTAAAGCTCTTGGTAATAATTGAGAATTTCATTTCAGAAAGACAGTATTTCTTACATACCAGTAGTATACATATGAATAATAATGCTTATTGCATAGCCACTATTTTTTTTAATGTACTCTATTTATCAGGTGCTCTATACACATTATCTTCAATCCTTAAAATAATTTTTTTTTTAGGCGAGGCAACCCTTGGTTGACCTCACGGATTGCAAGGACCTTGTCAGCTTACAATCCCTTATTTTTTTATTCTATTTTATTTTTTATGCCTACAGCACCTGGTCTTCTTAGGTGGTCTCCCTTCCAAGTACTAACCAGGCCCAACCCTGCTTAGCTTCCAAGATCAGACGGGATCCGGCTTGTTCAGGGCAGCATGGCCGTAGACCATGATAATTTTTCAAGTGGTTATTATCATTTCCATTTAAAGTTGAATAAACCAAAGCTCAAAAAGAATGACTTGTCCAAAGGCACAAAGCTAGTAAATGGTAGAAATGATAGTGTAACTGGCTACAAGCCAGACTTCTCTACCAGGCCACATTCATTCTTTAATTGTTTTTATTAACTTAATAATATTTAATTGTATGGTACAGCGTGAAATATTAATACTTCCCTTATTCTATTGTATGACATTTAGAGTCTTTCCAATATTTCATTAACACTGTGAACAGATGAAATATTAAACTGAATGTTTTTTTTTTACTTCACTAGTCCCAAGATTTTTTTCTTGAAAAATCAATTCCCTTTGAACTTTCAATGCCCATCTTAAGAATCACACCATTCATGAAGCCTTCTAATTAACTCTAGGCATGATCACTGTCTTGCTTCTCTAACTACTCAGCATCTGCCTCAAAACTTTTGTCACTTCATTGTATAAATTTTTCACTGATAATAAACTGTTCTGTATGGTTCCAAATTAGTTTCATGTTTGCAAATCTATTATCCCTAACAACACTTTAAGATCTTTGAGGATAGAGCTACTTTATTATCATTTGTAACTGCCTTAGAACCTGTCACAAGGCTAAGTACGTAGCAGAGGGTCAACCTTAACAGAGTGGTTGAAATGAAATGAAAATTTAAATGTCAGCTATCCTATATCTTATCAATGTTTTCTAAATAAGTTATTTACAATTTTAATTTCACTGACACAAATAAGTAATTTCCAGGTAAAATCTGTATGATGTGTAAATAATGCGGAACTCTTTTCCATCATTTATTCTCCTACCATCTCTCATTCCAATAGAACTCCAAATAATCATTTCACTTGATATATATGCTAAAGGTTTTTATAGGTTCTTCATTATCAATTTCAGTATTTTCTTTTTCTTTTTTCAAATAGGCTACTCATTTTGCTTTTTATGTCTCAGACCCTAACCATACCGGGTGATTGTCCTGGAGTTATCACAATGTCCTGCAGTTACCATAATGTCCTGCACAGAGCTCTGGGATCAGTGTGAGTTCCCACCTACAGCTATGTGGGACCTCAAGCAAATCATTTAATATCTTTGAGCCTCGGGTGTTATTTGTTTGTTTGTTTGTTTTGTTTTGTTTGCCAAATGAGAAATTAAAATAATACTTACCCACGTTTTTTGAAAAAGTGGTTTAGTAATGTTATTGATATGAAAGCATACATCCTAATTCTATCTAATTTTTTATTAGTGTCTTCTTCTGCTACATAAAATCCAAGGTTTTACGGATTTGCTGTCATTGCCTCTTTTTAAATTATGCGTCTTCTCTTCAGTCTAACCTTTCGTTGAGAAATGATAGACATAAATAAAGAATACTTCACAAATTTGGATTGCTATAAATATTCACCGCAATGGTTAAAGTAAAAATTATGTCTAGTACCTTTTTCATTTCTTCTCTTGATTAGAGGATCAGTAATGAATCAGACATTTTTCTTAATCACCCTGAATATCTGTCTTAACTCACTACTTTTGTGTGTCTGTCTCAAAGTATCTCTTATATCCAATATATTCTACTTTCCAGTCTAATTGGTTCTACTTGGAAATCATCTCTAAAATCTATTCTTTTCTCCATCTATACTTACATCACCTTATTTCAAGCCTGTACAATCTCTTTCTAGATTATTGATGTGACATCCAGACATATTCTCTTCTGACCCTTTTTTTTTTACATGGCATCAAAATTATCTTTCTAAAATGCAAATTTTGAAAAGAAAATGCAAATTTTCCTCATATCCTGCTGGTTGAAATCCGATTAACTTAGCATAGAGTGTGGCATGAACGGATTCCTGCTCATCTGTCAAGCTTCATCTTCTGTCTTTTCCATATGTATCACACTTCAGCCATACTGACTTGCAGAAACCCCAATTTACAATGTTCTTACCCTTCCATGGTTTTGCACATAATATTTTCTCTACAGGGATGCAATCTGTACTTCTCTGCCTGGCTACCTCCTAAGAATTCCTCAAAGCTCAGCTATAACCATCTCTGCAGTAGATAACTAACCTTAACTACCATCTACTGTAGATAATTAACCCTCCCTATCATCTGCTGTTGATAACTAACCCTCCCTGCCACAAGCTGCATTAGATGCTTCTCCTCCACATTTTCATAGTCCACAGGGCTTCCCTCTATTATAGCAGTTACCTCCATATGCTATCATTATTAACTTATTCACTATCTCCTCCATTGGGCTATCAAATCCTTAAGATCAGAAATGGTCTATTTTTATATACCCAGCATTTAATGTGTCTCATCCCAAATAAATGTTTGACAAATGAATGAATTGATTAATTCACGTAACACATGATTCTTGGTACAACAAAGCAGTTAAGAATTTATATTCCTTTCATGGACTAGTTTTGGATCTTGGATATAACACTAAAGTTCCTTTTACTTCTTCTTCCTACTACTTATAGGAAGAACAATTTGTATTGCAAGAACTACTTGCATCACTTTCTTCCAAAGTTCGCTGTTCTATCATTAGCCATTTGGGGTATGGAGCTGGTCTGGCTGAAAGCCAACTGAGGGCTGAGGATGGGCTTGTGTCTGCAAGGATGGAGAGTGAGCAAGGAAGACCTATTCCAAAAGTCTGAGGGGCAGACAGAGAGCTTCACTCTAAGTAACCATTCTGTGTGAGAAACCAAGCATGGCTTTACAGTTATAGGTTGATCGATGCCCCATTCTCACTGGACCAGCTCAGAGAATAGTCAGGGCAGAGGAATATAAATAGTCCTCAGTCTTTGAGTCAGTGTCAACTGAGGATTAGACCTATGCACTTCTAAATGAAGGAAAGTGAAACACCCTTCAGAGAGATATACCCCTAGGAAGGACATTTTGGGGTAAATAATTTTAGGTGGAAAAGCAGAAAATATACAAGGTTTATAGCACAGCTAAAATTGGCCCTGTTGTATTCAGAATGAGTTAGGTTTCCTTCCTTTGTTGGATAAGAACCATAGAAAACCCCCGAGAAGGTGCTCAGGCTACCTATCCGATTTGAGGACACAACTGGAACTCCTAATATTGTTAAAGAACTCAAGATGAGGGAACTTTGGCTGAAGGATAATGTTATATAAACAGACCAGAATTTGAAGTCCCATGTGATATCCACTGAGCCTAAAATTCAAGTTACTTGTATGCTGTTAGACCACTACACTTAAAACTCCTCATTAGTATAACTGTCTTCTCTATTTATATTTTATTTCACATGGAGCTTTTTGGAGGGGAAAGGGTTTGATTTGAGGTTTTTTTTATTTGTTTAGTTTTTACTACATAAATTTTAAACACATACGAGTAGAGAGATAAGTAAAATGAAGTACATGTACCCACTACTCAACTTTACTAGCCACCATCTATCTATCCTCTTCCACATTTTTTTGCTTGAGTATTTAAAGCAAATGCTATTAATCAAATCATTTCACTTATAAATACTTTAGAATAATCTCTGACTAATAAAGACATTTATAACATAATCACAATACTATCACATCCAATAAAATCAACAAAAAAAATCCCTTCACGTGAGGAGCCAAACAAGATTTGTGAGGGGCATTTTACAAATTCCGTATGTACCCATTCCTCCTTCCCTTCCAGTGTCATAACTATAACTTGCACTCATCGGACTCTTAAGGAAGGCCACGAGGACACAGCATTAAGGTCCTGTGGTTCCTCTTTATTTCCACTTCTGCCCCCATGTTCCAGCTTCTCTAAGCTTTTCGTCATTTATTTCATTATACATCTGTAAGTTTCTGCAGTTACTACAAAAGTTGCCTCAACACTCTTCCTCACCCCACCCCAACAGGTGGAACTTTTTACACATACACACACACACAAAAAAAAAAATCTATTTTAGAGGCGGAAAATGGTGGAAACAAGAGTTCAAAGCATACAGAAAATTAGAGTCAACTAAAACTAAAACCCAGATGTCAGTTGAATTTGGGCTCTTCTACTTACTATGTATGAGAACTTGGGTAATGAACTTCCCTGAGCCTCATTTTCCTAGTCTATAAAATGGGGATTTTAAATTTTTACATGTATAAATTACTTAGCACAATGACTGGCACATAGTAGATAATAAATTGCTACCAAATTAGCAATAACAAGTGAGATCCTTTTCCTTCCCTTTTCCCAGTCCAATACTCTGCCCCTTAAGATGGAATAACCTGTGGAGTTAGAAAAACACAGCAGTGACCTTTCATCAACAAAATCAAGCATAACCCCCTATACACACACATACACACACCACACACACACACACACACACACACACACACACACAATCTACTAGTGCATTTGGGACTGAAATCCAATTCTATATTCTTGGAGAATCATCTTTTTAAAGAACAAAAATAAATATAGCTAATAATAAAGATATTCAGAAATGGTGATAAGGGGAGAACAATGCCATATGCCTTGTTTGGAAGTTCCAACGAGGAACCAGAGTTCTTTGCAAATCCTTGATCAAAGAATAATCCTCCTTCTTTGAGGATGGTCATCCTCTTTAACTGAAAGCAAAACCTCATAAAAGATACAAATGAATGGTGACAGAAAAGGATACATAGTTTCAGAGAGCCAAAACAGTCAAATCTCCCCTCAAAAGCAAAAGAAAGTCAGATGTCACAAATTTCATTGTTAATTCTTCTAAATACTTATATACTTACATAGCTATTCTTCAGTTGGCTTTAGTTCCAGGTGGCAAACTTTACCTGGCACTTTCAGCAGACAGGAGAGGTCAACAAAGAACACTCCCTTTCTTCAGCAAGTGACTCCACCACTGTCATCATCACCATCATCATCACCACCACCACCATCATCACCATCATTATCATCATCATCATCATCAATTAATTACATATGTATGGCCATTTACATTTTCAGAGCATTTCCACATACATTATTCAGTTACATGTTTAAGCAATTAATTTGTGAAAAACAATGTCAAGAGTTCTACGGAATTTTATACATTAAGCAAAAGTTAAGCAGCAAAGGTGAAGGGAAAGATATCAGTGTTCTTATTCAGTCATGAGATATTGATTGAACACTCACTAATGTGCTCGGCACTTAGAGGTACAGGTAAATCAAAAACAAAAAGATATAATCCTCGTCTTCTGGGTCACAATAATCACGGTAATAGTTCTATAAAAATGATTCCTGAAAGTATAGTCTTAACACAGTAATAATTCTAAATTCTGAATGTTTATATTATGCCAATAAACATAAAAATATTATTATTATTATTATTATTATTCCCATATTACCAATGAGAAAATCAAGGCTTAGTGAAGCAACCTGTCCAAAGTCAAATAGAAGGTAAATAATAGAGCCACTCTCTGCTATGTCACCTATAAAGAAAAACAATTGAACCAGTTGTAACCCACCTTATATTTTTAGTATGTTAAAAAAAAACACACATAGATACCTAAAATCATTCAATGCTTTCATGAATGAATTAGTGAGATCTAACCACTTGCCAATTGGAAAAAGTGTTAACATGGAGATGCTTCATTTGCCAAAGATGAGGCACTTGCAATTAAGAAAAGGAGAAAAATAATTTATTCAAGTCAAAAGAGAAGACCATTGTTCCGGTTTCTATCACCCTGAGTTTGTGCTAGAAACTGTGAAAGTCAGTTCATTTCATGGTGTGATGGAGAAAGTGATAAAGGCAGTGAATTTTCTGCAAGTTGAGTGCTTGTTGGATATTAGTAATACTTTGAAATGGAATATGGAGCTCTGTTTTATTTTCAAGTAATCGGGCTAGGTTATAAAAACTTGTTTTTAAAAGTTTACTGAGATCAAGATCAAGATTTTGAAATTGAGAATTAGGTCAAATGTATGAAAACAATTAAATTTACTATATGCAAAAAAAAAAAAAAAAGATTTTGAAATTGAAGAATATAAGAGGCCAAATTTTAAATACCTCTCATCCCATCCAAAGAGTGACACACAAGCTTGTGCTTTCTTCCTGATGTGACAAGACATCTGAATACCATAGTTGAAACTGCAAGGACTGGGTAGGGCAGGGGATAGGGAAATGAGAGTATCATTGATTTGCTCAGGAAGTATAAAGCCAGATATATGAATTTAGCAGATGAAAACTAGAGAATGTTTTAATCTCTCATCGCTAAACTTTACTGAGCTCTCTATAATCATAGATTTTTGAGGAACTGAGGAGCTATTTGGTAGAAATTAAATAATTTCAGAGATATACAGAGGCTGATGAGTCTGAATCATTCTTTAAGTTTCCGTATCTAAGTGCGATACTCAAGACGTATTTAAATTATCAACCATCTGTCCAATCAATGTGGTTGCATATCAAAAGAAAATGATTGCACCAAAAATAAATTATACTCCTTAAGAAGATGCAGATATCCCAGAACTGCCTAAACAAGAAGATGAATTATAAACAGTACTATCCTGAAATCTAAATGTCTGGCTACATGGACAAACTCTGTGAAATATTTGGGATTCTACTTTCCTATTAAAGTACAGTCTCTTCCATGACAGTGCTAAAGTCCAAGCTGAGATTCATGATCAACCTGGAGTTAAAATTCAAGTGTGCTGACACAGAACATACTACACAATTCTCAAGAACAATTCAGTCCATCCTACAATGATTTTTTTCTCTAACTTGATCAAAACTGAACAACAATTAAATATAAAATCATAACTCTTTAGAGACTCTTTAAGACTCTTAAAAATATAACATTTCTTTAGTATTTACTATGTACCACACACAATTCTAAGTACTTAATCAATCCTATTAACACTTGTAAACCTCACAACAATCCTAGATGCTAGTTTGTTCCCCTGCCCTTCTTTTTCTATACATAAAAAAACTGAAGAAATTTTTACCAATTTCAAAAAGTCATATAGTCTACATATAAATTATTCTTTTACTCATTCAGAAAATATTTACTGAGGGTCGACTCTGTGCCAAATACTGGAGATAAACATGGCATGAGACAGGTACAACCCCTGATCTCATGATGTTTATGGCAAAGCATCAAAGACGAACAAAAAGGACAAAAAAAAACTGTTTTAAAGGTCTGTTAGGAATCATATGGTGAAAAAAAAAACCATACAAGGAGTTAAAATAGAGAATAAAGAAGGAGGTAGGAAATAACTTCTTTACACAGGGCAGTTTGGGAAGGCCTCTCATAAGAGATCAATTTAAGATCTAAAGAATGAGAAGATGCTAGACATGAAAAAATGAGAGAAAGTTTCTGGGTTAAGACTACAATGTGAACACAGTCATCTTAATTATATACACCTAAAATGTCAGCAAACTCCAGTAAAAGAATCTTTTAAAGAAGAAAAGAACAATAGACAAGAAAACATACAGCAATGTAATTCTGGAAGCTTGAAAGCCGAAAGACAAGTAGCAATTGGCTTGGAAGACCAGGGAGAGTAGAATCCCAGGTCAGCAGCAAGGAAAGCTGAGAACTAATGATATGCATCTCAGAATTCTCAAAAGGCATGGAATTGGCAGCAGCAAGATACTCTGCACTGGAGGTGTGGAACAAGAATGAAAGCTTGAGGGATTGGCTGACAGCTGTTTAAGAAGCAACTGGATCCCTAAATTCTCTCCCCTACCTCACATGCCTGAGAGAACACCTCCCCCCAGCTCAGTGGATCTGGAGTTTATTGTCTAAAGAGAATATACACCAGAGAGTCTCTGGAATGGAAGAAATCAAACACAGTTGAAGACGGTGGTAACATGCCTAAACCAAGGAAATTTGGTGGGTATTTGAAGTATAAATAGTGAATACAGAGCCAAGCCACCCTTAGCCTGCCCTACCCAACACCTAGCAGCCAGACATTTACCCTTCTGGCTGGCGATTGGAATCCTCTTTTTTCCTCCTTCCTTCTGTGAACCTAACCAATCAAAGGAAAGGCCTGAAGACAGACAGTGACATCAGGGGTTTCCCAATAAATGGCCCACCAATGTGCTCAGGTCAGCTTTGTAATCCCAACCGTTAACCATGAAGACAACAAAGGATGGCCAGCCATCTAAATAAAGCCTCTAACATGGAAGCCAGATGGGAAGGAACAGAAAATCAACTTGGAGAAAAATAATCTGTGTCAGAGAAAAAAACGCTTTTTTAAAAACTGTTATCAATATCAAAAAGATAAGATACTTACTCTACCCCCCAAAAACAAATGTTGAGGTCCTATTTAAAAATAAAATGCAGAGAACAAAACAAACACACACAAGAGTCCTTGCGAATTTAAAATATGATCCTAGACTTAAATCATCAATAAAAGGGCTAGAAGAGAAAGTTGAGGACATTTTCCCTAAAGTACAGAAAAAAGAAATGAAAGAAACAAAAAAAAAGAGAGAAATGATCAATCCAGGAAGTCCAACATCAGAATAAAAGTATTTCCAGAAAAGGCAAGAGCAAAACTAAAGAGGTTAAAATCATTAACAAGAAAACAAACTGGTGGTTGCCAGATGGGAGGGGGTGAGAGGCCTGGGTGAAAAAGGTGAAAGGATTAAGAAGTACGAATTGACAGTTACAAAATAGTCATGAGGATGTAAAGTACAGCACAGGGACTATAGTCAATAATGTTGTAATAATATAGACAGTGTCAGGTGGGTGCAAGATATCGGCAGTGTCAATTTATAAGTTAAATAAATGTCTCACACCTGTGCTATATACCTGAAACTAATATAATAATGAATATCAACTGTAATTGAAAAATTAAAAAATGTATATAAATAAATGAATATAAAAATATCATTAACAAAATTGTTAAGAAAATATTAGAATATAGATTAAAAAGGCCTACCACAATATATAAAAATTGACACGTAACAAGGCACATCATTCTGAAATGTCAAAAACTGGTGACAAACTAAAGATTCTATATGCTTCTAGAGATGTTTAACAATTTACATCACTTAGAAAAAGACTAGGAATCAAAAGAGTTTTTGGACTTCTCAAAAGCAGCACTGGAAGCAAGATAATAATGAAGCAAGGCCTTTAGACCCTGAAAAACAAATTCTCAAAGCAGAAATCTGTATTTAAGCAAATTGTAAATTAAAAATAAAGACATCCTTAGACATTCATGGTATCAAAAAATGTATTTCCCATGCATCCTTTCTCCTGGGAAAGACCCAGTTGTGCATCAGGCATAGAGGGCGATCAGTCACAATCAGAGCACTGTGGTCCAAGAGACACACTGTTGAAAGCTGTCATCACCAAGAGCCCCACACCTAATATACTGGGTTTTTAACCTAAAGCAGAACACCTGAGTGAGTGAGCCCCCAGTTCTTACTTGTTCTTAAACTAATGAAGTTCTTACTCTCTTCCACAGACTGAAGGTGTTCATTTTACTCCCAAAGAATTATTTTTCGACCTATTTCTGAGAACTAGCAGTAGGTCACATTGAGCTTAAGCAGAAAATACAGAGTTAACCCACTCCCCAACCATATTTTTACCAGAGGTCTGGTACCTGGCTCACATTTCTACATATACCAAAAGCCCCAACTGTGGTGAACTCTGCTCTCCCTGGACTCACACTGGACCTTACTCAGTGACGTCCACAGAAGGAGTTCTCAAGAATTCAAGTTTTGAATCAACCCAAGCCCCTCAACTAAAAAATAGACTGATCAAGGAAGATGACAACCCGAAGACTGGCTGACAATATCTACAACAAACCTAGGTGGCAGGGTAGCCCTGTGAACCATTTATTAGAGGATGGGGACAAACTTCTGACAACTACACACCCATGTGGTATCAGCATCCATGCTGGAAGACACAAACAGGAGGCTTTTGAGCTTCTGATGGTTCCCTGAATAGGGGACTGTCCAAATCGCCCACAGGTATTCATAGGAATTTTGGGGGCCTAATCTGAAAACAGAAGTCAAAACAAGGAGGGGGTCCTTTGGGTAATAAGATCTATAGCGAGGGAGCAGACCCTCAAACCTAAAAATTAACAAACCAAGGCTATCTTCAAGATAAAGGATTGCGTTCAGAAGAAACTGCTGAGAATAAAATCCCCATTGAACAGCGTAAGGATATTAGATGCAAAGGAGAAACAAAAGTCCAAATAAAAGTGGGGAAGGAAACCGAAGAAAGCCAGTATCAGAAAGTACAGCAGAATATTTTTATCACTTTGCAAAAACAAGAGCATAGAAGAGGAGCCCTAAAGTTATCCTGACCTACCCCTCCCTCCTAAAATTATGGGGAAATTTACTTTACTTTAAAAATGAACAACAGAAAATCCCATATGAATTTCACAAGAGAAAGAGAATAAGAAGCAGAGACATGAGCACTAAACAGATGAAACGTATAACTTCATATTTCAAAATAAGTTAAAAGAAATTAAGAAAATGATTAAAACTGTGTTATTAAACACACTAAAATTAGGTGACTAGAGAAGAGAGATTTCTAAAAGGAAGGTGAAAGAACTGTAGAGAAAATTAGAAATAAAGAAGCTTTTTAAAAATGAAGACTCAATCAATAGAAACATAGAAATAAACAATGAAAAATGCTTATGAAAAATAAAACATGAAAAGGAGGAATATTTAAAAATTAAAAAGAAATAAAGAACAGTATGGATGTTCCTCAAAAAATTAAGAATAGAGTTACCGAGGGACCTAGCAATCCCTCTTCTGGGTATCTACCCAAAATTTTTGAAAATACATATTCATAAAGATACATGTACCCCTATGTTCATTGCAGCATTATTCACAGTGGCCAAGACATGGAAGCAGCCAAAGCAAGCTTCAATGGTTGATTAGATAAAGAAGACGTGGTACATATATACCACATGGAATACTACCCAGCCATAAGAAAAAATGGAATACTGCCATTTGTAACATGGATGGATCTTGAGAGTATCATGCTAAGCAAAACAAATCATATGCTTTCACCTATATGTGGGATATTAAACTGAAAGCAACAATGAACAAGTAAGACAAATAAACAAAAACTCATAGACACAGACGACAGTATGGTGACAGAAGACTTTGACTTTGGGTGGTAAACACACAATGCAATATATAGCTGAAATTATAGAATGGTACACTTGAAACTCATATAATTTTATTAACCAATATCACCCCCAATAAATTTAATAAAATGTATTTTGAAAAAAAAAAAGAAATAAAGAGGTTTCTGGTTATGATAAAAGAAACTTCTACCAACAGTTCTTCCTCCTTGTCTCACAGAAAACAACTACAAAGCTTGGACATGACGAAAAAGCGACTGCGTGAGAGCACAGGAGAATGGACAGACAGACCCAGAGGGAGTTCCGGCTGCCAAGGAGAAGAGGAGAAAGGCAGCTCTATGATAGAATGCCCGTCAGTGATGCTTAGCCTGGGGCTAAGTGCAGTCCATACAGCATGAACAGTGGTGAGGGCAGACACAGAAAAGCCCACAGTCTTTCTGACACAAGGAACCAGAAAAGGAAAGCTGGCAAACTGCAAATATTGAAGCAAGTGGGAAAATCCCACAAGGGCAAGGGGACCAGCAGAGCAAATATCCACCTCCCTGACTGACCCCTTAACCACACAGATAAAAAACAGACTCAAAGCAACCAGCTCAAGGCAAAAGATCTGAACAGAGTGCAAACAGCAGAGTTTATACAGTGCAAGCCCAGCCAAGAGAATGACCTACTAAAATAAAGGAAAAACTATTCATCAGTAGGAAATAATAGAATCCAAAGTCTCCATGACTTAACATTTATAATGTCCAGGAGGATACATTTCAAAATTATCCAACATACAAACAACCAAGAAAATGAAACGCATTCTCAGAAAAAAAAGAAAATCATTCTAGTTTGACCATGAAATGAAACAGATGTTGCAAGAGACAGGTATATACAACTACTATAACTATCTTCAGTGAAGTAAAGCAAAACATGCTTTCAATAAATGAAATGCTCATCGAGAAATAAGAAGTCCCAATACAAAATAAAAATGATAAAAGAAGATTAAGATGGAAATTCTAAACCGAAAAACATGAATTTATTAATAAAAAAATTCACTGGATGGACTAAGCCAAATGGACATGACAGAGGAAGGAGTTACATGAACTTGAAAATAGATCAACATAAGGTTTTCAAGGTTGAAGAACAGAAGGAAAAAAATTGGGGAAAAAAAATGAACAGAGCCTCAGAGACTTGTTACATAACATCAAACAGTAAAATTAAAGATGTGTAATTGTAATACCAAAGGAGACGACAGAAAGAATGTGGCAGAAAAAATATTTGAAGAAATAATAGCCAAAGATTTCTCAAATTTGATCTTAAAAAAAAAACAACTTTTACACACAAAATGAAAAGCAAACACTGAACAGAATAAATATCTTGCAGCCTATGCCAATAGAAGCCCATATGATACTCAAATTGTTAAAAGCCAAAGATAAACAGTATATCTTGAAAGCAGCAAGGAAAAACAATATATTGCACACATATTACAGACATATGACAATTGATGGCTGAATTCCCCTATGAAACCATGAAGGCCAAATGGAATAATATCTTTAAAGTACTGGAAAAAAAAAACTGTCAAAATAGAGTTCTACATTCAGCAAAAATATTACTTAAAAATAAAAGCAAAATACAAACATTTTCAGACAAAGAAATCTAAGAAATTTGGTCACAAGCAAAGCTACACTATAAAAAAAGGCTAAAGGAAGTTTTGGGACTGAAGAGGAAAATATTTTATTTTTTCCTCAATTCCTTTATTAACCATACAACTTTAAAATTAAAATGATAACATTATCTTGTGGCATATACAATATATGTAGATGTATTATATACAACAACTATAAAATGAAGAGAGATGTGGTCATAAAAGGCTGTAAGATTTCTATATTTTAAATAGAGTAGTATATTATTAACTGTATGTTAACTGTGAAAAATTAATAATGTACATTGGAATTGCTAGGGCAACCTTTACTTAAAGGTACAAAAGATCATACCTAAGAAGCCAATAGGAAATTTTTAAAGGTTGAAAGAAAATGAAGCAAAAATATATGCCACTTACACAATAAGGAAAAGTAAGCTGGATTAACATTATTAATATCAGATAAATAGATTTCAAAACAAAACATATAAACAAGGATAAAAAAGATACTTCATAATGATAAAATTGATGATTCAATATGAAATCATAAGTCATAAATGAGTATGAACCCAATAAGAGTTTCAAAACAAATGAGGCAAAAATTGACAGATTTAAAGGGAAAAATGGATAATTCAATATTCATAGTTAAAGACTACAATTAGTTGTTATCAGCAACTGATAGAAAAATTAGACAAAATGCAGCAAGGACATAGATTTGAACACATCACCCAACAATTACAGAATACACATTCTTTTCAAGTACATATGGAATATTTACCAGTATAGATCATATTTGGAGGCCATAAAACAAGTCTCAGTTAATGCCAAAAGATTGAAATTCCACAGATTATGTTCTCTGACAAAAATAGACTTGTTGAAAATCAAAAACGATAAATAAGATAACTAGGAAAAATCCCAAATATCTGTAAATTAAACAACATACTTGTAAAGAAAATATTACAGGATAAATTAGAGAATATTTTAAACTGAACAATAAGGAAAATACAACCTATCAAAATCTGTGAAACTCAACTAAAGTAGGGCTTACAAGGAAATTCATGACTTTAAGTGCCTATCTTAGAAAAGCAGAAAGGTCTGAAATCAATAAAATAAGCTTTCACTCTAAGAAACTGGAAAAAGAAGAGCAAATTACATCCAAATCAAACCAAAGAAAGAAAATAGTACAGATAAGTACAGAAATCAATAAAACAGAAAAATAGAAAAAAATCAAAACAAAACACTGGTTCTTTGAGAAGATCAATAAAATTAATATACCTCTAGCCAGCCAGGTCAGGAAAAAAAGAGAGAGAAGATAAATTGACAAAATCAGAAATAAAAAGACATAGCAAGAGTTCCTATAGATGCGGGAAGGATAATAGGGATTATTACAAACAAGTTTATGTCGATAAATGGACAACCAAACAAATTTGTCAAATGGACAAAATATGCAAATTCCTTGAAAAACTCAAATAACAAAGATGATTAAGAAGAAATTACAACAAAGGAAAAAACTTGAACAGTTGCATATCAACCAAATTGAATTTAAAATTTAAAATCTTCCTCCCCTTGCCACACACACAAAAACAACAAACACTGTCAGACCACAATGGTTTCGGTAGTGAATTTTATCCAAAATTTAAGAAAAAATGAATATGAATTATATACAAACTTTTCAGAAAATATAAAAAAGAGGAATACTTCCAAACTTATTTTAAGAGACCAATTTTACTCCGATTCCAAAACCAGACAAAGATATCACAAGAAAAGAAAACTATAGACCGATATCAATCATAAACATAGATACAAAAATCCTTAACAAAATATTAGCAAATGGAATACAACAATATTTTAAAAGCATATATATTATGACCAAATGTGGTTTATTTCAAAGATGCAAGGTTAATTTAATATAGTGTAAGACTCAAAGATTTCTAGCCAAGACCAAGAGTAAGGCAAGGATGTTCACCACACCACTTTCACTTACATTGTTCGGGAGTCTTAGCCAGTGCTATAAGGCAATAAATATAAATAAAAGGCATAAAGATTGAAAAGGTAGATGGAAAACTTTACTCACAGACAACATGATGGTATGTGTTGAAAACCTTACATAATACCCCAAAAAAGCTATGAGACTGATAAGTGAACATAGCAAGGGCACAAAATATAAGATATAAGATCAATGTACAAAAATCAATTATATTTCTCTATACTAACACCATATAATTAGAAAATAAAATTTAGGAAACAGCTCCATTCACAAAAATATTTACAAATAAATTTAATAAACAATGTGACATGATATTACAATAGGAAATTAAACAAGACCTAAATAAGTAAACATATATGTCATTTCCAGAGATTGGAAAACTACATATTGTGAAAATAATAATTCTCTTCAAGTTGATCTATAGGCCAAAATCCATATAAGCTTTCTTTCTTTAATTTTTAAGTTTATATAGAAAGCAAAGGACCTAAAACAACAAAAACAACTTTAAAAAAGTTATACTACCTGATTTCAAGGCTTACTATAAACTTACAGTAAAAAAGACAGTATGTCTTGCAGTATGTCAATGGAATAAGAATAGACATATAAATGAATAAACAGAATACAGTGTAGATATAGACTCAACCATATTTGGTTGATTGATCTATAACAAAGATACCAAAATAATTCAATGGAGATGAGATCATTTTAACAACAAATGGTGCTGGAACAACTGGATATTGTAAATGGAAATAATGAACCTCAAATCTTACTTCATACCATATGTAAATAAAGATCGACTCAAAAATGTTCAGAGACCTAAATATTAGAGATTGAACTATTATATTTCTAGAAGAAAACACTAGAGAAAATATTTGTATCATTTGGTTAGCAAAGATTTCTTAAACAGAATGCCAAAAGCACAATTGATAAAAGAAAAAAAATTGATTAAATGGACTTAATAATTTTAAAATTTCTCTTTTCAAAAGTTGTAGTTAAGAAAACACAAAGGCAAGCCACAGAATGAAAGCAAAATTTTTCAAAACAAAGACCTCATATTCACAATATATAAAGAACTCTTACGACTCAATAAAAAGACCAAAAATCTATTAAAAAGTGAACAAAAGTTTCGTGAGCAGTGCTTCTTTTTTCTCCAACATCTTAAGCGAGGTTGCCCTGGTAGCAACTGCTCTCAGAGCTTCACTATGCCACCCAAGGATGGCAAAAAGAAGAAAGATGCTGAAAAGTTGGCCAAGAAAGGCAAAGACCCAGTGAATAAATCTGGGAGCAAGACCAAAAAGAAGAAGTGGTCCAAAGGCAAAGTTCAGGACAAGCTCAATGACCTAGTCTTGTTTGACAAAACGCATAAGACAAATTCTATAAAAAGTTTCCATCTATAAGCTTATAGCCCCAGCTATTATCTCTGAAAGACTGCAGATATGAGATTCTTTGGCCAGGGCAGTCCTTCAAAAGCTCCTTACTAAAGGGTTTATTAAACTAGTTTCAAAACACAGAACTCAAGTAATTTATACCAGAAACACCAGGGGTGGGGATGCCCCAGGTGCTGGTGAAGATGCATGAACAATAGGTCCCACCAACTGTACATTTGAAAAATAAAACTTTATTAAATCAAAAAGAACAAAAATTAGAACAGAGATTTCCCCAAAGAAGATAAACAAATGGCCAATAAGCACATTAAACAATGCTCAACATCACTAGTCCACAGAGAAATGTTCATTAAAACCACAATGAGCTACCACTACACACCCACTAGAATGACGAAAGTTAAAAAGACTGTCAATACCAAGTGCTGGTGAGAATGGGGGGCAACTGGAATTCTCTCCTACATTGCTGGTGGAATGAAAAATGTTTTGGCTACTTTGAAAAGCAATATGGCAACACTTTTCATCATTTATCATACTGTCAAGCAATTCTATTCCTAGATATTCACCCTAGAGAAATAAAATCATGTTCCTATAAAAGCATATGTGCAAACACTTTTAGCAGCACTATTCATATGACCGAAAACTGGTAACAACCCAAATTATTTATTTATATATATATATTTATATATATGTAACATGAAATACTACAGAGCAATAAAAAGGAACAAAATATTAATATATTCAATAACATGAATGAATCTCAAAAATGTCATGCTAAATAAAAGACGTTACACAGAAAGGGCTATGTACTGAATGATTCCATTTATATGAAATTCTAGAAAAGGCAATACTATAGTGACATAAAGCAGATCAATGTCTTTCTGTGACCAGGGATAGAAGAAGGTGATCAAGAGTGAAGGATCACAGGGATCTTTTTAGGGTAAGGGGACTGTTTAGGTTAAGGGCAGAGGTTACACAATTGTATATACTTAGCAAAATTCATTCAACTATACTTTCAAAATGGCTGAATATTATTATATATAACTATTTCCATGATAAACAAAAAGAGGACAAAATAACAAGTATTCTAATACATAGATACTTGTGAATGTCTACATTAGAAGATAATGACATGGATGCTTATACTTACTTATAATTAATAAGTTTGGATTTATGAGAAACAGGATAATATTCAACTGAATGGTTTCAATTTTTAATTTACATTTGACATTTGAAATTAAGGGCTAAATAAATATATTTCTATATACATGCAGAATCACCATGAATAGGCTAGTTCACATATAAAAGTATATTGTACAGTTGACTCTAAAATAACTCAAAAGAAATGAAGGGATTTTGAAAACAGTCAATAGAAACTGATCCATAATGAATATTAGCAAAAAAGACCCAACCTATATGTGATAGGGATTGCAAAGAATGTCAAACAATAGAATGAAATAAATATTAAAACTATAATTCCAGAACTTTCTTAAAATTAAAATAAAATCTTAAAATTACATATTGAAAAGATACATCACAATCATTTCAACATGGCCTACACTGAGTTATATTATAGATAAAACTACTTTAAAAAAAAAATAAAAAATCATTTGGGCAACCAGGCAAAAAGGCTAAGTCACTAATAAGGGAAAGAAACCAAGATTGTCACCAGACTTTTCAACAATTCTTAATTCCATCCTCTCAAAAAAATAGTATAACCAATTTAAGACACTCAAGGAAGGGGAATACGAGTCAAGCAATTTATATCTACCAAAAATGACCTCCAAGTACAAAGCAACAAACAATTATAAACTTGCCAAAACTCAGGGTGCATTGACCCTGTGTGCCCTTCCTAAAGAATCTATTAGAAAAGGACATTCAGACAACCAAAGAGACTGAGAGACAGTAATATATGAATCAGTAGTGAGCATTAAATATAAATATACTTGTAGAACAAAGCTAAACCATGTTTATAAAGGAGAGAATATCGTATATATAGTATAATTATCAAAAATTGGGGTGGAGAAATAAAGAGTGCATATGGATATGATTTCCTAATAGATATTAATTGAAAATAAAAATGTATTATCTTAGAACAGATACTGGGACAGAAGTAGAAAGGGAGAAAAAAAGGTTACAAGCTAATTTTAATATTGTTCAATGTAAGAAACCAATTAAGTCCAAAAAAATGGCCTAATGGAATGTAAAAGTATTAGTATAAAGTTAACCAATGGAACATGTAAGCAGATAAAACCCACTGCATAATGAAAAAGTGCAGATACAAAAGGCATAAAAATAAAACAATATGATAGAACTGAGGCCAAACATATTAATCATATCAATAGATGTAAATGGGCTTAACTCACCTATTGAAAGAAAAGGACTTTCAGATTGGCTAATAAAGCAAAATCCAACACTATGCAGAATACAAGACACACCTAAAACAAAGAGATTCAAAAGAGTTAAAAATAAAAGGATGGAGAAAGATATATCAGGCAAACACAAAAAGAAAACAGGAGTCATAATCTTGATATCCAACGAGGTGGAATTGAGACCAAAAAGCTTTAAAATATATAAAAAGGGTCAATTTATAATGTTTAAGGCTATGATTCACAGTGAAGATACTATAGCTACTAATATTTATTCACCCAATAATCAGCAATAATTTTCATTAAGGAGCAATCTACAAGAAAGGCAAGGAGAACTAGAAACACACTAATGGAATAACTTTAATATACTTCACAATCCAAAATCAAGTGGACTAAAAGTTAATAAAGGTATAGAAGACCTAAACAACATAACTAAAATAGACCTTATAGATGTATATCAAACTCCAACCCCAAAAACGAAGATCACAACTTCTTTCAAGTACACATGGAAAATTCACAAAAACTAATCAAACTTAAGTCCACAAAGAAAACCTCAGTAAGTTCCAAAGAACAGAAATAATGCAGATATCATCCTTAGACTATAATGCAATAAAAATCAATAACAAAATAAAATAAAATTTCTTTCCACGTGGAAATTTACACGTACACTTTTAAATAACTCGAGTCAAAGGCAAAATACAAAATTAAATTGCATAATTTCTTGAAAATCATAATAAAAGCCTTGACATTATCAGGAATCTGTAGGCTACAGCTAAAGGAAGTATCAAAGTATATCAATGAAATGATTATATCTAAAATATTAAAATAAATAAATACCCAACTCAAAAAATTAGGAAAGAAACACCAAAATAAAACAAAGAAATCAATAGAAGGGGGAATTAGTAATAAAAACAGAAGTTAATTTAGAAACCAAAAAAGCAGTAGAATTAATAAATAAATCCAAAAACTGGTTCTTTAGAGAAGAAATCAACAAGAAACCACTAACTCAATCAAGAAAAAAGGAGTGAGAGGAGCACAAAAATACAGCACTAAATACACAACATTAGACATTACAAGGAGAAAATAAACATCAAAATAATGGAAATTTTTAAATTTTAAAAGATTCTTTTGTATATTTCTATGCAAACAAATTGGAAAATTTAGATGAACTGAATAATTTTTTAGAGGAATGAAACTTACCAAAATTTACCCCAGTAGAAACAGAAAGTCTAAGTAGAACAAGTGTCAGAGAGGAAATAGAAAAAAAAAGTTAGAGTTTCACCACAAAAAAAAAAAAAAAAACACAAAAAACAGCCAGATGGTTTCACAGGGGGACTCTAACAAACTTTCAAAGATCAGATAACTTCAATGTTACTTTAATCATTCTAGAGCATAGAAAAAGAAGAAAAACTTCCAGACTCATCTTATGTAATTTGCAGATCCTGACTAGAATTACTCCCCACCCCACCTCTGAGGGGGAAAAAAAAAACTGTGGGCCAATCTAACATGTGAATATCTGTGTAAAAATGATTAAATAAAATAAGACAAAATCCAATCTAGCATATTAATAAAGTTAAGAAAAGAAGCTATATGGTCTCCATAGATATAGAAAATAAACTTGACAAAGTTCAACAACGTTCAGGTATTTTTTTCACGTGTTTTTTAAGTCAATAAACTAGGAATCGATGGCCACTTCCTTAATACATTACCTCAGCCCGAAAGAATATCTTATTAAAAAGTGAACTACTAGAACTTTTCCATCTAAACTTAAAAATAAGACAAGAATACTTATTCTCTATGCTTTACTCAACATTGTGTTAGAGATATTTGCCAATGCAATTAGAAGAGAAAGCAATTAGAGATATAAGAATTGGATAGAAAAGAAAGGATAAAAATTACAGATTATATAATTATATATCTTGAAAACCCAAAGAATAGATGGAAAAACAACTACAAAAAGAAAATAATTTAGTAAAGTAAGGTTATAAAATTAGCACAAAAACATCAATAGCTTTCATGTATAAAAATAAAAAGATGAAAGACAGACCCCATTATGCAGAGCTACCCATATCTTTTTAGAATATAAGAAATAAATCCATGTGAACTTCCAAAAATAATACTGCAAAATGAAAAATCTCAACCTAAAGTCTATGTATTGGTTGAGTAATCAATACATAAAGTTTGAACAGATATATTATCAAAGGATCCACATCAAACTACAGCATGAAACGGCCTTGACTTCATGTGTATTGTCATTTTATCTTAAGAAAAACATTTGGCTGTGTGCGAAGATTGTCTATCAATTAGGAATTATAATTATTATGCTGATTTAACTGATGAGAAAGAACCAAAAACACAATGAACGTTTAGGAAAAGAATAACTTGTTATATAAATACTATAAAATTTGATTTAGTAAATATGTTTTAAACACTTTTGACAAGTATATTTTTATTTACCTTTAAGTCCATTTGAAAAGCATGCATTCTGTACATTGTACATTGTGCAGAATGCAGAATTTCACACCAATGAAAATGTGTAATCTTCAAACTAATGAAATCCAAAAACTTGATTATGCAATTCTTCTTTATAAAAGACATTTAATTCACCTCAACCATTTTTACTTATTCAAGAAATAGTTTTTGTGCAAACACTGCACTAGACAATGGTGTTTGCACACTGGAGGCACAGAGATAAGAATAATACAGTCTACACACAAAATAAATGTGGGCACCTAACAAGAAAACTAATCATTGCAATACAGTGTGACCACACAAGTAGAGCATACAGGGGAAGACTAGCAATCAGTCAGGGATTCCAAGATAAATATTAAACAATAAAAAGGCAAAGAAGAGGGCCACAGAGGGAAAGAAAGCATTTCAGGCAAAAAGAACATAATACATTGGAGGAACTTAAAAAAAAAAAAAAACTGTCCAATTAAACTAGATCAAGGATTTAGGGCAGATATTTGGTTGGATATGCTAGAATCAACAAGGTTTGGTGATTTGTTGAACAATAATAATAATAATAAGTAGAAGTTTAAGAAGACTCCCAATTTCTGACTTGGGTTAATGAGTAGATGGAGGTGGCATTTATTAAAACCAGTAATATAAAAAAAAAGTACAACTTTGAGACAGAAAATAGTGAGTTTGGGTTTGAGATGGCTATAGGATACCTGGATAGCGATAGAGGATTATAGTTCAAGAGACATGTTTAGACTAGAAAATTATATTTGGGTGTCATCCAAGTAGAGATGATAACTGATATCATGAGAGTGAATGAGATCAAGAGTCTGTGAGATTTAAAAAGAGAGAGAGAACTAATGACAGAATCCTGTTTATGAAAGGCAAGAAGAAAGTAGCCCTATAAAAAAGTCTGAATAGGAACAGCCAGAAAAGAAAAGAAAAAAAAAAAAAGAGTTTAAATAAAGAATGCAGCAGCTAGTGTCAAATGAGGCAGAGAAATCATATAAGACAAGAGCTAAAAACCATGTGCTCTTTTTGCTACCACAAATATGGTTAATAATCACATCCTAATTTCTGTGTATATGAATGAAACTAAAATTTCATCTATAAGAAGTTAGCAATGTTGTGCAAAGATTTCTAAATAACTACAGATTGCAGTGTTATTCAAAAGAGAAGTACTTTTCTATTTTAGTAATATCATTATATAATGTGCATAAAATATTTTTAAAACTTTCTATTGATTTCTCAAAGCATGCCTTTAAATACAGATGGGAGAGGGTCAAGTTCAACTTCAAATCATATTGCTAATTAGCTATACTCTTAAAAGTATTTGTTTTTGATGTAATAAAAAAAGATTTTTAGCTACTGAGATAAAGATGTTGAGTAGGATAAATACATTAAAAATAGCATAGATTCACATTTCTATAGTTAGCTGTTTTGTGCTTACAATCAAATTATCAGTAGGTTAACTCCCAAATTTGTAAAACATTTTGATGGATATTTATATAACTTATTTGTGTTTTCCAGTTGCTACACTGTCACCATAATACAAAAGGCTATGGATAGGCAGTTCATGCCTTAGAGATGTTCTTAGAGATGCCAGTGCCTTGACAGATAAACCAAGTCAAGGAATTGCCATGCAGAGATCCCCTCCCACCCCAAATGGGTTAGGCTGATTGTTGTAGAGGAGACCTGGAGACAAGGAAAAGAGAATAAAAAATAGTCCAATAGCCCATGTTCCATTTAAATAATATCATGATTACTTTTTTCCTGCTACACTCTGGGGGGCTGGATCCAAATTTATAATTTATAATATAGCAGCAAGTACAATATTTTATACTTGATGATGATGATAATAATAATAGCTAACATTTATTAACTCCTCATAATTGCCAGGATTCTATGCTAAGCACTTTTCATAGATCACCTCATTTAATCTTCACAACAACTATAACTATCCCCATTTTATAAATTAATGCAGTAGAGGCTTAGAGAGGTTGAGCTAACTTGCCCAAGGTCACACAGATCGTAAGAAGCAGAGTCAGGATTCATACCCAAGCAGCAGTCTGATTCTAGAACACCAACTCTCCTACTGTTATTGAAAACAAGCTTCTTTTGAAAGAACACCACCAAAGTACTCCAGATTGGTCAATTTTAATTCTTAAAAGACAGAGAACCTGGGGGGGGTGGTGATGCAGGAGAGTTGGACTTCTTTTTAGAATCCCAAATAAATGAACCATAAATGTTTCTTTTTCATTCCAGATTCTATATCAGCATAAACATTTTCACTACAGTAAACTTTGTAAGAAAAAGAAGCACTTGGAGGAAAAAAAATTTTAACTCTTGTGCAGTCAGTCGCCTGAGAGATTGCTAGGAAGCTTCACCTTCTGTTACGATGTTCTGCACAGAGCATAGGAAAAAGAACGAATGTATAAAAACAGCCTCTAAACTATATCTTAGCTGAAACTAGCCTTTTCTTTCTTCAGTATTACTCATTTCATATAAGAAAATACCTCTACGTAAAAACAAAATCATTTTTCACATATCTGTGAAAATACATTACATTTCAAAGGTAAGTCATGTAATCTATTTGAGTTGAAATGCAAGTACTTCCTCTTGCTGGTTCAACCAAACTATATCCACTTCCTGTACCAGTGAAACAATGGTCCATCAAGAAGCCTCAGGAAAAAGAGTAATAAAAATAATATTTTGACATTATATTAAACCTAATTCTCCCCTTTGGGTCCTTAGGCAAGTGGTACTGTGCACACTCCTGAATGCAGAGGAGAAGTGAACTCTTAGTTCTCTCCAGTTCTGAAGGTCTTCGCATCCAGTAGAAGACAAAAAAATCTCGTGGCCTTCCCTTCGTTTTCTCTTTCCTTTTATCCATACTCCTACCAAGTCCAAGAACAAAATACCACGGATCTGCGACTTCTCTTTGTTAAAAAGTATTCACACTTCATGAACATACTATGCAGACTTTTATGTGTTTGCTCTATTTTCAGGTATATAATGTACACTGACATGTGAACCCATTCATGTTCATGCATGTAAGAGAAAAAGCGATTCTTAACTTTCCTTCGCTCTAAATAAAGATACCTAAAAATACCCAAAGCATCCTTTTCCTTTTCCAGTCTACCTTCATTTACCTCCTTTGCCCTCCAAAACCCTTAGGACTAAACAAAGATATCTGTTACTACCATTCCTTACTTCATAGATGGAAACTCTGAGGCACAAAACTATTAAATGCCCAGTGTCTCACAGTTATTCAAAAGGGCATGCAGAACTCAAAGCCACACATTCTAGCTTCAAGTTATGGTGTCCTTTCCAGCATCCACAGAAGAAAAAAATCTGTTTTACAAACAATTCTAAAATTGTTACTTAACTACACACTACTTGCATTACACAACCAAGTCCACATGTAGATTTTATTTATCTCGGCATTAACTATCCAGGAAAGAGACAAGACAAAGCATCCAATGACTCTCAAAATTTAACAAGAGAAAACACAGGAAATGGACAGTAATACTCACTGGCTTTAACCTGAAATTTCTTATGTAATGTGTAACTATAAAATCAAACGACAGGTGGTGGTTTTCTTAACTGTACTATAATAAAACCTTCAAGGGTGCACTATGCTCAGGTGGGAAGATCACATTGATTCCAAGTATGTTGCCATTATTCAATGCATGATGTATCTAATTTTTTTAAAGCTTCTGTAGAAGCAAATTTTACCTTTGAGGTTTAGATTTAACCTCTGGAGACGGGCAAAAAAAATTACAAAAGAACTTTCTAACTATTTAGAAGACATGAACTACTAAATGGGAAATAATTGTCAATATTATAACCATAACTTATTGAGTACTTGCTATATGCTAGGATCACTTAGTCAATCTTTTATGTGTATTCTTTTATTCACAATCACAACAACCCTATCAGTATGATTACCCAGGTGAAGAAATAAAGTTCAGAGAAGTCAATTACCTCATCTAAGGTCAAACAATAAATGGCAGAACTAGGATTCAAGCTCAGGTGTTCCAGATTCCAAAAAAAACATTGTTGGCACAGACAATCTCTAATGAACCATCAATCTGGGAATTCTATTAGTCTTCGGTTCATTTAACCTACCTGGTGAATAAGTAACAGACTGCATTTTATCATATACAAGCTACTGCCCCCAAATAATGAGACTACTGTTTGAGGTGTCTCAGAGAATGGCTTTAATAGCCATTCCAAAGAAGAATTTCAAAGACTTTTAAGTACTGACACCATTATCAACATAATTGTATACTACTTTGAAAGAAATAAGAATCAATTAGAGGAATAAGTTCTGGTACATTTGTTAAAGATTCAAACTTATTGCTTAATAAAAACATCTTTTATTCACAATCAGCAGGTTAAGTTCCTGAATCCCTCAAGTGCACTCAGGAAAAGGTTTCACATTAAACAACCTACCAAGTACAGACTGATGGCCTAATGCGCACTGCAATAAAAGACTACAGGGAGCATATTAGAAACTTCTTCTGACCACAAGGAGCTAGCAGGCTGTTTCCCACCAAACACACAGTCGATCGTTACTGGGACAACTAAATCCTCATGCTATTTGTTACAGTTTGTGTGAGCTGCCCTACAAAGGCAATCTCTTTGGAGAAATAATTAGACCATTTTCCCAGAGCCCCTTTCACTTTCTTGCAAACACCAACTCCTGCTTCAGCCTACGGTTGCGCTTAGTTTTAGCATTAGTGTTGGTATTCCTGAGCCGATTTTCCTCACACTGGACCCTGAATTCGGCCTGGCTCCCGCCCCGCCCCCTCCTCTCCCTTCTTGCCTCTCTAACCCGAAGTGGAAACTGCAGACAAACTCCCCTATGGCTCCAGCACCGAGAACTGGGCATGCTCAGAAGGCCAGGCAGGCTTTCGTTGCACTGACAGTTCCCCGCCCCTGATTTGCCGCTACCCCCCTTCCCCCACTCCAACAAGAGATACTGAAATGTTTATCTGAAAGATACGAGGCCTCTTTTTTTTTTTTTTTTTTCGGAGAATGACCCCATTTTAATTTCATTTCGCAGGGTCTTTCAGTCTTGCGAAACCCCACCACAAGCCCGAGGAAGACCGCATTATTTTTTCAGCACCGGGGACAGCGCCACGTTGCCATTAACGTCCACCCTCCCCCACTTTCTCTTCCACCCCCCACCCCCCACCCGCCCCAGCCTCAGCCCCCACCCCCGCACCAGCACGATGCCAAGGTCTCCCGGCAGCCGCGAACGCCGCAACTGCAATAGCTCCCAGCCGGAGGCCGGGCCGGAACGCCGGGCCGGCTGCTACTTACACTGCTCCGCTTTGGTGGACATGGTGCTGTCCAGATGGAAAGGCTTTGCCCCAAAATCTGTGTCGTGTGAGCTCCCTCGCTCCGCCAGCGATGTTGCGAGGAAAAGAGCGCATACCCCCCACCCCCCACCCCCTCGTTTTCCCCCTCCCTTAGGCCCGTGTCGCTACCATTCGGACAAAACGCACATCAAATTGCAGAATTCGGTCCCGGAAGGTTAGGAAATCGCCCCCGGAGAAATGGGTGGGATTTAATAGGCGGCCAAAGGCTTCCTGTCCGTCCCCTCCTGGAGCTGCCCGCGTTGATGTGGGCGGGGAGACCGAAAGGAGAGAGCAAGCTGCGGCTCCTGGTGAAATGGGAAAATGGGCTCGACCGGGGGAGGAGTATTTCCATTCATAAGGCGCACGGAGGGGACGGGTGTTTCCCAGAGAAAAGCCTCTTAAAGTGCCGGAGTCCCCGACCATTTGGATCTCCCATTGGCGTTCTCCGGGCCTGTAAATCCTGCTCCGGGAGCAGCCCCCGGTGCCTCAACGGGGTGACCCGAGAGGGACACAGGTGCGTCCCATGCTTCGTCTCAGCCTCGGAGAGGAAGAAGGGGGAGGCGGATCCGGGGCGGGCTGGAGAGAGCCGGGGCCGGAGGGCGGCGAGAACGATCCAGAGGACCGCGAGGAAGGAAATGCAGAAGTAGCCCTCAGCATGGCTTCCCGGCGTGCTGCGCTCCGTGCCCTCTGCCTCCCCTCTCTGATGGGCTCTCCTGCTGATGCTTCGGATGGGAGGTCCCACTGCCAGAGGACTGTGAGAAGACTTCAGAAGTTGAGGCTAAAGAAGGAGATTTCCACATATGGCGAAGCTAGAAGGGCCACAGAAAAGGAAAATGCAAGGTTGGAGACGGGAGGAACCCAGGTGTACTCCCTTGCAACCACCCAGGGTGGAGACAAGAAAGTTAGGAAGCCCCTCTGTTGGGAAACCAAACAAAGCCAATAGAAAAGGAAGGCAATGGAAAAGGGCATCCTGCATACTAAAAGAAAGACACTTAAAGAATCATCTACAGAGTGGAGAGACGTTCTGAGCCTACACTTGGAGTCAGGAAGAACCAGATTCAAGACTCAGTTCTACCATATACTCGTTTTAGGAACAGTCTTTTAATCTACCTAAGCCTCAGGTTCTTCATCTGTAAATGGTAACAATAAAACCTGCCCTGTCCCCTAAAGAGTTTTTGGGCAGATCAAACGCTATAATATGAATGTGAAAGTCCTTTTTAAGTTAAAATACTGTACGATTGCCAACAGTTATGACCAGTCTTCATTCAAATAATTTAAAGTTTGTGAAAGTCGAGGTACAATGATCAAAGCAGGTTCATTCAGCAAAAAGGAGCTGACCAATCATTTTAATGCTGCTAACTGTGGTGACGAAATCAATGTTCATCCATCTCAACAAAAAAAGAATAATCTTTATTTTGGGGAAAAGAGTATTAAATTGTATACAATATGTACAATATATTCTAAATAATTATTTGATAATAAAAAATGAACAAATATCAAGAAAGATGTTTCTGAGTAGCCAAAAAAGTCTGTAGACAGCAAGGAAACTGCCCACTATGATACACACAGTGGCTAAGCTTCATGGTTTTGGCAATGTTCATAAAATGTTAGTAATTTGGCTCTTTAGGATGAATACGCTACTGGACTATGTCACCTTGCTGTTTGACAGGTTGCTCTGGCTAATCAGACTGATCATACTATACCATTGTTCATTCCCCAAAACACAAAGGGAAGTTCCATTCTTCAAAGATAAATGTTGATATAAAGAATGATGCTGAAGAGTTAATTTGGGGCAAAAAAATAAGTTGGAACCATTCTGAAAGAAAATTTAAATTTGTGAGATGGCAAATATTTTGTGATTAAAAGAAAACTCAAGGATTTATTCAGAAATTTCTGAGAGCCTTGAAGCTTTGATAAAGAAAACAATTTAATTTTTTTTAAATGATATCTTGGAAAATCTAGAAAAAAGTAACAAAGTATGTGTTAGAAAACTACTCTCCGTTGGCCTGCTTACCAATCCTGCCATTTGCAATCAATTAAACTTCCTAGAACACCATCAAGAGAGTATAACATTAAGGGGTACAAACTTAGGAGTTAGACCACCTGGGTCTGAATTCTAGCTCTGCCTCTGTGTGACCTTGAGCAAGTTAGTCTCTATGATTCAATTTCCTCACCTGCAAAATGCTCATAATATCATAGATACCTCAAAGGTTGTCATCAGAATTAAATGAGTATACATAAAGAATTTAGAACAATCCCTGGCACATTGAAATGACATGAGCATCTAGAATAATCCTTGGCACATCTGAGTGTTTGCTGTTGTTAATATTACTGTTCAAGGCACTCAAATGCACCCATTCCATTAAAGTTAGTTCTCTCTGTTTCACAGCTTGAAATCATCCACATAATGATACCAATTATCAACTTAGGCTCTTACAACTTCAATCATCTAACATATCCTTTGGGCTACTTCACTAACCTGGACCATATCCATTACCCATTCTCTCCATTGCAACAGATGGCCTGACTTACTGCTTTGAAGAAACAAATATGAACTCCTTCACATTTCCTTCTCTCTGCCTCCAGCTGTGTCAACCTTTCTTTTTCTTTTCTTCTACTATTATAGAAATAAGTAGTCCCTATCCTCACTGCTGGGTGAAATGTCCTTTTCTTCTTAATATATGCCTCTAATTATAAATGTTCCCATTAATTGTCTTCTCTCTTTCTAGCGTTTTAAATCTCCATCTTTTCAATGCATCGCTCCATTCTCCTCACGAACACGAATAAATTTTCCATCCTGGAAAAGCTGTACCTGTCATCATACTGAATAAGCGACTTCCATTTCCTCAGCATCCCACCTATTACCAACTCCTTGCTGAAACAGGTTCTTTCAATAGTCACTAATAATTTCCTAGTACACATTTACAATTATCTTATCTCTTGATGACTAATTCCAGCATTTCATGCGATATCTCCCTATTCATTTTTGAAGATTCCTCTTCCCTTAAGTTCAATGCTTATAATGTTCTGAAAATTCTTCTTCAAACTTGTTGGTGCTTCTTTTGTTTACCAAAGTATTTTCAACATAGAAATACAAAAATATCATAAACACTAATTTTGCCACTACTCGGTGCCCTCAGATATTTTGTCAAATTTGCAGATGTTTTACTTTTAAGAAATAAAACATTTTAGATTCACTTGAAGCCCCCCCCCAAAAATTATCTAACTTGTGGCTAATCAAATCCTCAAATTTTTTATATTATTTATTTATTCATGCAGCAAATACTTATTGAGTACCTATTATATGCCAAACACTGTTCTAGGCACTGGGCATACTAGTGAAAAAAAAGCACAAATCTCTGCCTTCATGAGGTTAATATTCTAGTGGGTAAGGCAAACAAAAAAAAAAAATAAGAAAACTGTAGAATATATTAAGTACTGATAATTACATAAAAGAAAAAACACTAAACCAAGGAAAAGAGATAAGAAACGTTAAAAGAGGTTAGAATTTTGGATAGGGTAATTATTTTGTATCCAAAACAATATGTGCTCAACATTATATTTTGGGTTTTTTGGAGTTTTTTTTTTTTAAATTAATTAATTAAACTGAAGAAATTATTTCAATTTTTTTTTCTCCCATTTACCTTCCCCCTTCTTCCTTCCCGCTACCTTCTGGTAACCTCTAGTCTATAGTCCATGTCCATGAGTCTCTGTCCTGTTCATTTGTTGCTTTTAGGTTTAGATCCCACATATAAGTGATATCATGTGATTTTCTACTTTTTCTGTCTGGCTTATTTCGCTTAGTAAGACTATTTCAAGGTCCATCCATGTTGTCGCAAATGGCAGTATTTCATCTCTTCTTATGGCTGAGTGATATTCCATTGTATGTAAGTGCCACAGCTTCTTTAGCCAATCATCTATCGTAGGACACTTCGGTTGCTTCTATGTCCTGATCACTGTGAATAATGCTGCTGTGAACATCAGTGTGCAAATATCTTTTCAGATATGAGTTTTCAAGTGTTTGGGATAAATACCCAGTAGAGAGATTGCTGGATTACATGGTAGATCAATTCTTAGTTTTTTGAGGAACCTCCATACTGTTTTCCATTGTGGCTGTACCAATTTGCAGTTCCACCAGTAGTGTATGAGGGTTCCTATTTCTCCGCATCATCTCCAACATTTGTTATTCCTTGTCATGTTGATTATAGCTATTCTAACAGTCAACATCACATGTTGACTTAATAATGTTGATACATTATTTATTTTAACTACTGTATAGTATTCATTTTATACATATTCCACAATTTATTTAACTACTATCTTGCTGGTGAACATTTAAGTTATTTGTAACTTTTTCCTACCACCAAAATATTGCAATAATCATTCTTATACATGCGTACACATGCAAAAAGTTCTCCAGGATATTCTCAACTTCAGCTTCCTTCAAATTCCTTACAAAATAACTGTATCAACTTACACTCCCTCCAGGTTCCACTTCCAGTATGGCCAAATAAATGACAGCTGGACTGATCCAAAGATAACAACTACAAACTCTGGATAAAATTTTGTTTTAATAATAAAAATTTTAAAACCCTGAAGGAATTGGAGACTTAACAAAAGCAGGTAGATTCTAGAAAATTGTTAACACTTGGAAGAAGTGAATGTCACAATAATATGAGTTTCCATTCTTTATAGCTTTTGGTCTTGAGGGATAGCTTTAGTTGAGGCCAAACAGTGTGGCTAAAACTCTTAAAAGTATACTCACAGTCTTTATGGTCCAAATTACCAAAGTACATAGTTTATTTAGAGTGACCATATCTACTGGAAAGGGAAGGGGAATCAATAAAAAGAAAGAGCCAGGGAGGAAGAAATGTAAATTATGTGTCTCTCTACAAATCTCTAGCTGATTCCTGAACCGTCCATGCACAGGGCTGTATGTAAAGAGCGACGCAGCTAGGAATAAAAGAACTAAACTCAGATTTAAGCTGCCACTTGAGTTAGTTTATAGCTTCAGTTAAATTAGTTATCTGCTAAAACAAAACAAAAAAAAAATCAACGCCTTTCAGAGGAAAATAACAAAATTCAGAGTCTTCACAGCGTAACATTCATAATGTCCAGAATACAATTCAAACTTACTTAACACATAGAGAAATGTGACCTATTCTCGAAAAAAAAGACAACAGAAAAAAATTCAAGATGATCCAGAAGTTGGAATTAGCAAACAAAAATTTTAAAGCCTAATTCTGCTCAGTGAAATAAAATAAAATATTTTCATAATGAATAAAAAGATATGAATGCCAGCAGAGCAATAGAAAGTGTTTTCAAAAAGAGCCAACTGGAAATTAAAGAACATAAAAATGCAGTATTTTAAATTAAAAATTCACTGAATGGGCTTAATGGCAGAAAACAGATGAAACAGTCAGTAAACTTGAATATAAATCCATGGAAATTATCCAATCTGAAGAACAAAGGGGGAAAAATTGGAACGAAATGAAAAGAGCCTTGTAACCTTTCAGTCAATAGCAAAAGGTCTACCATACATGTGATATTAGTCACAGAAGGAAGATAAATAGAATAGACAGGAAAAATATCTAAAGAAATAACGGCTGAAAAAAATTCCAAATTTGATGGAATAAAATTTATAGATTCAAGAAGCCCTAAAAAATCTTTAAGCAAGAGAAAAACTAAGAAAATCACATCCAGGCATATAAGATTTCAACTGCCAAAAACCAAGGACAAACAGGACATCATGGAAGCAACCAGGGAAAAATGACAAATTACATACAAGGAAATATCAATTCTACTTGCCACTGACAAATAGAAATAATGGAGATGAGAAAACAATCAAGATCTTTAAAGTACGGAAAGGAAACACAAAACTGTCAGTAAAATATTTTAATATCCAGCAAAAATATCCTTCAGAATAAAGACAGAATAGAAACATTTCAGATAGAAGAAATTTCTTCTCCCATGCTGTCTTGTTTCCTCTTCATTTATAGCTTCTTTATTAGATAGAAGATTTAAAATATAAATGCAGTCAAATTTTTCAATGTTTTCCTTAATAATTTATGCTTTTTCTATTTCAAGAAATTTTTTACTATCTGCAAGGTTATAAAGATATTCATATACTTCATTCTAAAAGTTTTAAAATTTTACATTTTACATTTAAGTGTTTATTACAAATTAAATTTTTGTGTGTAGAGGGTAAGGTTGGGTCTACTTTTCCCTACATAGTTAAATAACATACTAAGTCATTTATTAAATTCTTCACTAACAATTTCTAATCCCATGCCAAAGTTGTCATAAATCTACTTTTTATATATGCATAAGGCTGTTTGCCAATTTTCTCATTTCCTCCCATCTTACTTTAAAAAGTTTCTGTAATCCTCCCTTTCCTTATGCTCATTTCAAAGATATAGATTGTTTCTAGTCTTTTACTGATTACTTTTACAGATTTTAAAATAAAATGCTTAAATTTTTCTAACAAACTCAAACTATTTCACTATTTCTATCCACCTTGCATTTGAACAGGATTCCCCATTTTGTTACTGTTGTCTACAGTTTCAGTCTGCCTTTACTCACTTGATCAGTAGTTAAGTAAATTTACCAACATATTTTGTCAGTTTCTGTGCTCCCAATTATTTCTTATATGTCATATCTTCCATCTGATTTCACTTTTCTTTCTTAGTGAAGTACATTCATTATTACTTAAGAAAAGGCATGTACCTAGAGTACTCTTATATGCTGAAATGTTTCTCTTTGCCCCACAGGAGCAACTCCTATAAACCATAAGACCTGAACACACTGCCCTAGGAATATGCAATATACATTAGGTTCATAGAGCTCTCTGATCCAATCTGCAATTCATTATCTCAGTCTTGAACTAATCACCTGGGTCTGCATATGTGATTAAGCTCTACTAAATACTCTATACATTCTTCTGTTTCTGCCCACATTTCCAAATTTACGTAGAAAATTTATGTGCCCTTCCAAATTCATGTGCAATACTATAATCTAGAATCCAACTGTGGCTCTTCCCAGAATGCTGCTTCTCTATCCTTGATGCTTTACCTCAAAATGCCTTGGCTTACAGTCCTCCTGGTTACACTCGATTTTGTTAACATCCCACCTAACTGACTTGATCTTGTAGACAGAACTAAATCACAAGATTCTTGTGGAGCACACCTTTAAAAAAAATTACATCTTGTGCTCCTATATATCCACATCACGTAAAAGAGAACAGCTAAGCTCTTAATATTACTGAGAAGATGTCAGTGAAAAGGGGTAGCAAGAACTTCTGAAAATTCTTCTCCATAAAAGCAAAGAGATGACTGGCAAAAATTGTTAAAATCAACTTTTTCTGAACTCTGGAAATTAACTAAATGCTTACAACAATCCAGGTAGCATTTACTTTATTTAAAAACAAAAATAAAAACAAAACAAAACAAAAAAACTGAATTTCAATTAGAACAGAGAGCTTTGTGGAATTTTAACTTTCTTACTCCCATCCCCCATTCTCCTGCTCCTAGGCAATCTTGAAAACTAGCAATGTATTTGAAGTAAAATCTAGCAGCTAGCAGCCATTGAATGGGACAGAACCAGGCTGGGGCTTCGTCAAAGTCCCATTCTCAGAGGAATGCCATCATTTGATCTATCTGATGGTTTCCTGAGAGATCCCACTCACAAGGTTAACCTGACTTGGAGCTTACCCAAGTGTAAATCTGAATATGTGGGATATAAACCTAAAAGCAACAAACGAAGAGAATAAACAAACAGAGACTCATGGACATGGATAATAGATTAGTGGTTACCAGAGGGTAGGGGATAGAGGGGAGGTAGATGGAGTAAATGGTGGTCACAGAAAGAAATCTAACTATGGGAGGTGAACACACGATGTAAATATATATATATATATATGCTTTACTGTTAAAATGTACAGATGAAACTTACTAGATTTCATTAACCAATGTCACCATAAAAAAATAATTAATTAATTAAAATTAAAATGTATATATATATTTCTTCTCTAAAATAAGCTAAGTGTATTGTTTTAGTGTCCAAATTCAAAGCTTCTATTCACTCCAACTTATAGTAAATGTAAACAAAACAAAAATTAATTAATTAATTAATTGATCAATTAATTTGAAAGGACTTTTTCAGAGTCATTTGTCAAAAACAATTGTAGACAATTGCTTAACTTCACAGCTGCCTGAAGGGGTGGATAACAGTAGAGGCAAACAACAGACTAACCAAAAAGCTTAAAAGGAAAAGATGGACAATGAGCTGTTGCAAGGGTTTTGAAAAACTCCAAATTTTATGGACCACACACAACCAAGAATATGAACTTTACATAATTAATTCAGATAACTCACTAAACAAACAAACTATAACAACAACAACAAAAAAAAAAAAACAATAAACCCTAAGGAAGGAGAAAAATCTGATTTCCAGAGTTATTATATTATATTATTTTAACTGTCCAGTTTTCAACAAAAAAAAAATAAGAGATGAGCTAAGAAACAAAAAAATATGACTTACATACACACAAAAAAGCAACCAATAGATTTTAGCCCTGAGAAAGCCCAGATATTGGCATTCTTACTAAAGACTTAAATAAGCTATTTCAAACATATTTAAAAAAAAGATAAAGGAAGCCACATGAGGACTAAAGGAAAGTATAAGAACAATGTCTCACTAACTAGAAAATAGCAATAAAAAGATAGAAAAAAAAAATTAAAGAACCAAAGAGAAATTCTGGAGTAATAACTGAAATAAAAAATTCTTTACATAATATCAACAGAAGATTTAAGCAGAAAGAAGAAAAACATTGATGAGCTTGAAGATAGGTCAATTGTGAGTGTCCAATGTGAGGAAGAAAAAAAAAATTTTTAGTAAACAGAGCCTCAGAGACATGTGGGACATCATCAAGAGGAGAGGTGAGAGGTACAGAAATATTTGAAGAAATGGTGGCTGATAACTTTCCAAATAGGATGTAAAATATTAATCTACACATCCTAAAAGAAGCTCAACAAACTTCTAGTGGGATAAATTCAAACAGATTCACACCTAGACACATCACAATCAAACTGCCAAAAGCCAAAGCGATAAAGAAAATTTTGAAAGTAGTAAGAGAGAAGTAACTCATCATTTATCTGAGAGCCTCAATAAGATTAACAGTTGACTTCTCATCAGAAACTGGAAAGAATGGAATGATATATTCAAAAAGCCTAAAGAAAAAAAAAACTATTAACCAATAATTCAAAATTCAGAAAAGCTACCATCAAAAACAAAGGCAAAATTAAGACATTCATAAACAAAAACCTAGAGAATGCATCACTAGCAGATCGTTCCTAAAAGAAATATTAAAGAGAACCCTTGAGAATGAAAGTACTCAAATCCACAAGAAGAAATAAAAAGCACTGAAAAGGTTATTACATAGATAAAAATGAAAGGCAGTAAAAATGTATTTTTTTATTTGTCACTTTTTTCTCCTACATGATTTGAAATATAACTGCATAAAGCAATAATTGTAAACTAGTGTTGATGTGAGGATAAAATGAATTAACATAAAGAAATCTCTTAGAAAAGTACCTGGTGCCTAGTAAGTATTTAGTAATGTGAAGTATTATTCTTATGGATTATTCCAATGTATGTGAAACTTCAGCAGAGATAACCACCTAGTAAGGCAAATCAAACCCGATGATGGATGTCATGACAGATTTCACAGCCAAAATAGCATTCATTTCCTCTTCTGAGCATAGTAGGACTATTGGCAGAAACTGGGAGTTTGAAAAAAGTTAGTCACGGGTTCTAAGAATTCTGTTTAGAAGACATTTAGCTAGAAGTAATGGTGGAACTTCAAACATCCTAAAGGAATCTCACAAAATTGGACAGCAGTTTGACTAGAAGGTGAAGCCTGGAAATTATCATCATAAAAGTGATGGTTGAAGTAAAGGAACAATAGCTCCTCTTCGATGAAACAGGATGCATGGAGAATAGCAGAAGGCTAAGGATTGAGAATTTGAAGCATACTAAAGAATGGGGGGAAAGCCTGCCAAAGTATAAATACTTTGTAGGAGGCAAATAGCCAATCACAGAACCATAAGAAAAAGAATTCTTGATTTTCTAATAATGATTTGGCTTTTAAAAAATGGTTCAATTTAATTGTTTCTATAAAAAGAATATTCTAAAGAAAATGCTAAAATAAAAGATTTTATCCAGTCTACCTAGGAGAGTTTATACATACATACTTCATGTGACTGTGCTCCTAATTTCACCTAGAAAAACAGCAAACATACTTAAGTAATGCTTTAATGTCTTTATCTCTAAATTACTCTCGACAGCTAAAAATTTTGGAAATAAGCCTATGCCATTTGGCTGACTTTGATAAAGAAGGGAATCCTATTTCTTATGTTAATTATGAAAAACTGTAACCCTTATTCTCAATAAAATATTAATGGAAGTCATCAAATGTAAAGACCAGTTTCTGAAGAGCCCTATTTAATGACTGGGTCCTAGGTTAATTAAAACACATTTACTGAATCCTATTATGTGCAATAGATTCTGCTCATTCTCTGGAGCATCAATGTCTCTCTCTGCTACCCCGTATGTAGATACCTAACCACAGCTAGTATGCTACTTATTACCTTCCTTCAAAGAATGCTCAAATTTCAAGAATACCAACTGTTCTACTTCTTTATCCTTGATGAAACTGATGCTAATAAATCAAATTCACTGAAGGTCTAGAGTACCCTTCTAACATTTTGTCTTAAGAAGATACTTATAAAATACATAAACTGCAATTACTTCCTCCCATGTTCCTTAAAGCCATTTATATTGTGGGAAAAAGGCACATATGGGAAAGCATATAAAACATAAATGTGCACCTTAGTGAATTATTATATAAACAAACACCCATGTAATCACCGCCCAGGTCATTTCCAACACTATAAACTCTAACTTGCCTTTCCAACTTAGAACGCTCTCCCTCACACCCAAAGGTAACAATTACCTGAATTTTGAGGTAATTACTTTCATGCTTCTCTTTATACAAGGATTTTTAAAGAACAGAAAACTATCAAAAATGTAGTTACTAAATATGTCTGAACGTATAGTCAAAACCAATTTTTAAAAGAATCATCACAATAATTTTTATAATATTAGTAATTTTCAAAATTATCCCCATAACATATATCAATCCTGAGGTCTAATTTATCCCAAAATCTTTCTAGCCTATCACCAAACGTGAAACGATGGCCATGATGCAGTGCTTCATTTCTTCAAGGATGTATCAGGTGGTACAAAGTTCACAGTTTATCCCAAGAGGTTTGGGTGGTACTCATCCAGTCAGTGCTTCAAACAGAACACCCAATCTTGATCCATGGAAGGTGCTTATTAAAGAACTGCTGGAACATGTGATGGAAATGCGGCAGAAAATGAAGTTGTTAGAGACTTCCTGTGGCAATGATGGAAAAAAATTACTTCTTTAGCTTGTTTGAATATGGGGTTTCTGTCACTATATTCTCCACATAAAACAATGGACTGAAGATTCTACGTGTATATTTAGACATATGAGGTACAATTTATGATTTAGTGCATACTACATATCCATATGTATAATATACTGTGCAACATATCTTGAAAACCTTCAATTTTTTTATTCACCTTGTAACTTTCCCATTACCTATGTAGCCCAAAACACTAAACTTTCATTTTGCTTGACTTTTTAACCTGATATAAATGCATACTGTATGAATTATTTTGGTCTTGCCTCTAGCCCTCAATATTGTTTCTGAAATTCTTCTATGTTGTTGCATGTAACTGTCATTTGTTAATTGTCATTACTGCATAGTATCCTAGTGTGCAAATAATACCAAAAACTTCTCCATTCTTGGTAATAGATCTTTGAGTTATTTCAATTTGAAACTATTATAAATAATGCTCACGTCTCCCAGTGCTTATGTAGATATATTTCAGTTGAGTACACACCTAGATTGAAATTGCTGCCGTCTTCAACTTTACTGCATCGTACTGGTTTCCAAATGGTTGTACCAATTTACACTTCCACCTGTTATTCCACATCCTGCCCCTTATTCCATATGGCAGTTTTTTTTAAGCCATTCAGGTTGTGTAGCAGTTTCTCTTTTAATTTGCAACTCCGTAGTTACTGAGTTGAACATTTTTTCATGTTTATTGGACTTTTGATGTCCTCTCTGTGAAGTTCCTATTTAAGTCCTTGACCATATTTTATATATTCTTTCTTTTCCTTATCAATGTGTATTTACATTAGATGCAAACCCTTTGTCAGTAATACATTGCAAATAACTTCTACCACTCTGTGCCCTACTTTTGAACTCTTAAGTTTGTCTTTTGAAGAGATTTTAAAGTCAAATTTGTCTATCTTTTCCTGTGCTGCTAGTTTTTTGTTTTTAAAAACGGTCCCTACCTCAAAGACATGATATTCCTCTATCTTATAAACGTTATTGTTTTGCTACTCATATTCATATCTATAACTCACATAGAATTATTTTTGGCTGTGGTATGAGGTTAAAGCTTTTTTTCCCTATATGACTATCCACTTGTCCACACAATTTATTGAAAAAACCATCCTTATCCACTGCTATGGAATGCTATGTAATGGCATCTCTGTCTAATCAAGTGTATATATTGATGGCTGTTTCTGGACACTTTTGTTTTGTCAATTTATTATCTATCCTTGTGTTAATTATTGTAACTTTAGAAAAAAGTCTTGGTATCTGGAGTCCTCTCATCTTGCTGCACTTCTTCGTTTTAGCTATTCCTCATCTTTGCATTTCCATATAAACTGTGGAACCAGTTTGTCAAACACACGTGCACATACAAATACACACTTCGGGGATTTTGCTTGGGATTGTTTTGAATGTACAGATAATCTGAAAAAAGTTTGAGGAATTTGACATCCTTATTGTCTTCCAATCTGTGAACATGGTTTATCTCTATTTAGGTTTTCCTTAAATTCTTTTAGAACTGTAATTTTCTGAGGGATATTGTACTTGTTTTCATCGATTTATTCCCACAAGGTTCATTTTTGATGCTACTTTAAATGGTTGCCTTTTTATTTCATTCTCCAACTGTTTGTGGCCGATATACAAAACTCCAATTGCTTTTGCTTAATGATCTTGTATCTCACAATCTTGTTAAGCTTGTTAATAATTCACCTGTACATTCTTTTGGATATTCCTCTATGCACAATCATGTTATCTACAAATGATTTCATTTTAATATGTATTACTTTTCTTACCTTCATGCAGTGATTAGCACTTCCAGTACAATGTTGAAGAAAAATGGAATAGGTATCCTTGTTTTTCTCCTAACTCCAAATAGAAAGCTTTCAAAATTTCTCCATTTAAGTATATTTCCTACAGGTTTTAAATAGAAACCCTTTATGAGGTTCAAGAAGTTCTCTTATATTCCAAGTTTGTTAAGTTTTTATTATGAATAGATGTTTTATCAAATGGTTTACATCTGCTGAGATGACCTAGTTTTCTCCTTCCATGCTTCTAAGGTTCTCCCATCCTTGATCATCTTCCCCTACAGATTCTAACTGTATTGGTCTTCAGAAACTACAATCTTTGTTTCAATTCAGCAAGATCATCAAGCTCTGTTTGGAATCCCATCCCCTGCAATTCTGTGTAAAATTGCTTCCAGGCAGAAAACCAGGGCAGTTGTAGGATTCACCTCATTTGTTCTCACAGGGATTGCAGTCTGGCACTGGCTGTTGAACGGTGCCTGAAACAGGAGTTTTGGGGGAGGTGATATTTTTGCGAGATATCTATCTAGTTTTTTACCATGAAATGGAAAACCCTAATCCTGTTACTACCTCATAGTCAGAGGTAGTTTACTTTTATTTCCATCAACTCAGGTTTAAGCAACTTGTTTTAGCAAATTCAATATTTTTGGTTACCGCACCCTGATTTTACTTGGGAAACCATCCTACCTCATTTCATGTAGTCTTAGTGGGACTATTCATCAAGGTGCCCACCTTCTCTGACCAAAAATAACATAACTCAAAATGTTTTTCATATTCTTTCCACTAAAAATGTGAATCATAAACTGTGATAAAAGGATAAAAAGTTGGAACTGATCCGTTCCAAACCACTCCTAAAGAGATTAACCATTACTCCTCATACAACAGAAATATTAGCCAGTGAATTTTATTGGAAAAAGCCAATCTGAGACACACTGGAACACAAAATGATCAAGTTTTCTCTAAATTTAAGATGTAAAGATATATCACATCCAACTATTCCACTACAAAGCTATGGATAAAAAAAAGAAAGATTAGTTTCCTCATAAGAAAGATTAAGAGTTCTTCAATATTTTTCAAAAGAAGTGCCCCCAACCAGGTACTATGGATGCAATATTGGGAAAGGAAGGGAAATGCTCCATTCAGGAGGAAGACTCAATCTAAAAGTGCTCATCCATCGAACTGGCCAAAAAATACATATTTTTTTTTTTTTAGCAGTGCTATCTATTACTGATGAAAGTACAAAGTGATGTACACTCTTATGCATTGTTGATTGCAATATGAATTGCTGCAAACTCTTTTGGAAACTAATCAAGTATTATCTATTAAGATTAAAAATACATATATACTCTCCATCGGAAATCTTGTTTTAGAAAAATGTGTCCTTTAGAAATAAAACCACCAGTATCTACAACATATACAAAGACATTTCTTTTGACTTTGTCTACGGTAACAAAATAGAGGGGAAAAAAAAGAAGGGAGGGAAGGAGGAAAGAAAGATGGAAAGAAGGGTCTGCATGTCAATCAAAAAGAATGATTGCATATACTGTGTATGCTATGGAATATTAGCTTTTAAAAAGAATAAGATGGTCTACAGCTATGCTACCCCAAACAAACCCGATCCTGTCTGATCTTGGAAGCTAAGCAGGGTCGGGCCTGGTTAGTACTTGAATGGGAGACCACCTAGGAAGACCAGGAGCTGTAGGAGTAAAAAATTTAAAAATAAGAGATTGTAAACTGACAAGGTCCTTGCAATCTGTGCGGTCAAAGACTGCCTCGCCTAAAAAAATAAAATAAAAATAAAAATAAGTTGACACTACTCAACTGTACATTTAAAAGTGGTTAATATGACGAATTCTACATTATGTGTGTTTTTACAATAAAAAAGCAAAAAAAAAAAGAGTCGTATCTATATATAATGATCTGGAGAAATGGTTATAGAAACACAGAAAATGGGAGTACCACATCACTAGGAGTACCCTGGTCCAGGGATTCAAACTGCCTGATTTTAGCGAATCCTTTTATGCAAGTAGCTATCAGATTATCTTAGCTTAGTGGCAGCAAGCATTCCAGTTATGTAATTATGTCCCTTGTTTTAATTTTCATCATGGTCTCACCACACTTTCCCTCTCACCCACAACATGAGGTTATATAGTTTTCTTCAGTTGTATAAAATGTCAGGATCTTGGCCATTTCAAGGTCTCACGTGTTCTTCTAAAATTTTAATTTCTTTCCCCCACACTTCACCTATTTCTTTCAAGTCTCAACTTAAATATCATTCTAGCAAACATATTTTCAGTGACTCCCCCTCCCCCAATTTAAGGTAGGTCCCTGATTATTCTTCAAATCCTATTTGTGATTATGTTTTTAAGTTTATATGCTTGTCTCTCCCTCTAGACTAGGTTAAGACAATGACTTTATCTGTTTAATTACTCAGTATATATCCAGTACCTAGCAGAGTGAAACAGTGGTATACAGGAGGTAATCAAATATTGAATAAATGAATGCACAGGAAGAACAGATTTGAGGAGAAAGATTTCAGACTTGAATATTTTTAATCTGAAGTATCTATGCAAGACCCAAGAGGAAATGCTAGGCAGACAGACATAACTATCTTGATTTCAGGAGAAAGATCTAGGCCAGGAAGACTGATTTGAGACTGATCAAGTAGATAGTAAATGAAGTTATCCAAAGGGATGAGAATATAGAGAATTTAAAACAAAACGGAGAAGCTAGGACTAAGAAAGAACAATCAAACTGATAGGAAGCAAGTAAGTGTGTGATACTGTAGAACAGATTATTTCAAAATGAGAGTAAGGTAGTTCCCCCCTTCTTCACAGGGGAAACGTTCCAAGATCCCCCAGTAGATAGATGCCTGAAACCAGACAGTACTGAACCCTACATATACTATTTTTTTTCCTATACATACATAGCTATAATAAAGTTTAATTTATAAATTAGGCACAGTAAGATTAACAATAAAAAAGAACTATAAAATACACTGTAACAGAAGTTATGTGAATGTGATCTTTCTCAAAATATCTTATTGTACTGTATTCACCCTTCTTGTGATGATACAAGATGACAAAACACCTAAATAAGGGTTACTTGAACATAAGCATAACAGTTGATCTAGTAACCAACACAGCTATTAAATGACTAACAGTAGGTAGCATATATAGCATGGACATACTAGACAAAGTTATGATTCACATCCTAGGGGGGATGAAGTGGGAGGGCATGAGATTTCATCACTGTACTCAAAACAGCACATAATTTAAAACTTAAGAATTGTTTAACATTTTCAGACATCAGCTGACTGTGGTTAATTGAAACCATAGAAAGCAAAACCATGGATGGAGGGACTACTGTAACTAGTGCCAAATACAGCCAAAAGGTAAGGACTAAAAACCTACCAGGTTTAATGACGAAGCCACTCATGACTTTGGATAGCAGTATCAAATGATAGGAACAGAAATAAATTTTCATTTAGTTGAAAACTAAATGAGAAAGTTGAAAAGGCTGCCAAAACTTGCATGCTTGTGTTAAAAAGAGGATGGGAGGGCTTTTTTTTTTTTTTTTCATTTTTAAAGAATGGAAGCTGAGCACATTTAAATCATCACGATATAATCAATAAATTGCTAGAGCTTTGTATCCTATAGGATATGGAAGGATGTAGGACCCAGAGCACAGATCAGCCTTATAAGTCATTCTCTTTCCACTGTAATTGGAGGAAAGATGGGTGAAATTCATTACATTTGCAGATAGTGGGAAAATAATTAAGGTATAGTTTCAACTTTCTCTGTGAAGTAGGAGGTGAGGTAGTCCACTAAGACTGAGTAGAAGGACTAACAGAATAAATCGAGACGAGATTTAAAATAGCCAGGACCATGAAAAGTAAAGGAAAAGGGAAAGGAAAGTTCAAGAAGCACTGTAGGCTTGAGTCTGGAGATGATGAATTTCTAATAGCACTAATACCATGATTCTGTGATTCCCTCTGGAACATTTGCCTGAGTCAAAATAAATGGACGAGACTGACCCAAGATTTATATTTTGTAGGGCACATGAACAAAAGGATAAATACAAGAGCAAAAAAGTTAAAAGTACTGCCAATAAAACAGTTAAATGAAGGTGAACAAGGTGAAAAGACTGGATAGGTAAAACATTAAAAAAAGCAAGGTCCTGATGGAGAAGATGGAGTGGACGCCTAAGTGATGCCAAGTAAAGGCGTAACGATGGAGTAATAAAGCTGAGGAGTCAAGGCTGACATCATGTATATGATATTAGAGAAGTGATTTTCCCTATTGCTAAGTCTACCCAAGTATCACATTCCATTTATATTTTTATGCATATATGCATAAATTATAAACAGTATCAATTTAAATAGTATTTGATTTATAAAGTTTAATTCTTACTTACCTCAGGTTATTGTTTAAAAAATTCAAAATGTTCTGCTTATATGCTAAACCACAAATTTTTTCAATGGTAATACATTGATCTGAATAAAGCAAAAAGTTAAAAATCACTGGTCTAGATCAACCTGTTCATTTTATAGAAAAGGAAACAGACTTCTAGAAATTAAGCAACTTACCCAAATTCAGCAACTTGCCATAGCGACAGAACTTTAAAAATAAATGGAACTTTACAAAAAATGTTTTTCCTGTATTGAGAAATAGATCATTCCTGATCCTTCTGAAGAGAAATATTTCATAATTACCAACCTTTCTTATAAAAATCTAAGAATATTTGCCAAAAATATTGTATTTATTCATGCTTACAAAATTAAATACTTCATCATGCTCATAAATATATTACATATGACTTATAAGTCCTCGCCTAAAGACTTAAATTTATAATTTTTATAAATGTCTTTGCCAAAAGTTATGAAGGAAAAATTGATATGCTAAGTCAATGAATGTTACATTTTAATTGCACCGATTAAAATGATTCCATTTCTTCTATAATTTTCCTCAACACAGCACTACAGCCACTACTAGAAAAGATGGAAATTGGCAAGATCAACTCTATTTGTCTTACTAGTTTAACCACTCAACTGGTATATATTTTCAATAAAAAGGAGCTAAGAATATGTGCCAGACATTGAGAAAGGAATAACAATAGAAGAGGAAAAAATAAGATAGGAATTATCTGTATTCCCATCTACAGAATATATAACAGATGTTCACCAAATACCTGTTAAGTGAAGGGACAAGTTGTCTTCTGATCAAAAGTAAATATTTTGACTTATTCAATATACTAAAACTAGGATTTAAAAAAATCATACTTTGCCTTTCCTCAAAGGATTTTAAATACGGCTGTGTAGATGAGATAGAAAGGCAGTATATCTATATGCTAATGAGTTAACCATTTATCAGATACCAAATTTCATAACCAACTGAATGTTGGCCAATAAAGTACTTATCTGGGAAATGGATTGTGAAAGCTCTAATCTACCAAAAATACCCCCGTCAAAATATTTATAGCTTCCTCTTTCAGTTTTCCTCAAGTTTTACCAAGGAAATCATTAGTTTATCATCAAACTCATTTTTTAAAACTATTCCACAAAACTCCAACCTCAGGAGATGACAGTTTCTCCACACTTAGTTCTTCCCAAAAGTATATCCTGCAAATTCCTAAAATTTCAAACTAAGAATTCCCAAAATGCTGCACACAAATAGGTGCAAGATCTCCTTCAAGAATTATACCTGATTCTTATTATTTGTAGACTCCACATTTGCAAAATCCCCTACTCACTAAAATTGTTTTGCAATCCCAAAAGCAATACAATGCTGTCACACCATTCAAAGATACAGAGTGGTGAAAATTTTGAACTCACCCAATGGTGAGGTCAAAAAGTGATGCTGTTTTGTTTCAGCAATCATGGTGTAAACAAGTATCTTTTCTATGGTCTATTTAGTGTCACATATTTTATATTTTGGTACTTTTTGTTGGTGATTTCACTGTTTAAAATGGCTTGCATGCATAGTGCTGAAGTGCTGTCTAGAGTTCAGAAGCACAAGAAAACAATGTGTTGTATATGAGAAATATGACTATTAGATTTCATTCAGGCACAAGTTAGTGCTGTTGGCCATGAGTGAAATGCTTATGAAATATATAAATAAGGTGTCTTGAAACAGAAACACACATAAAACAAGGTTATGTATTGCTAGGTTGACAAAAAAATGTTGTGACCTGAGGCTAACAGGAACCTAACCTTGTATTTTCCCTTAGGAACAAACATTTAGTATTCACTGATTTCAGTGTTCAGTGACTTTATAGAAAATAACTATTCCAAATAACAAGAATCAACAGTACTTGGAATGTGACACCTTCATGAATATAAAATTAAATAACAACACAGGAAAACAGAGTTCATTCACCAAAATGAGCTACCATTTCCCAACACATAGCATTATTCCATGAGACTATTCAATAAATAAGACTGCCAAATAAATGATTCAGAAAATTAAGTGCTAAAGTCCTATGGAAGAGACTCCTATAGTTCGATATTCTTCCCCAGCCAGGACAAAGGTAGACCAACCGGTCTGTCATTAGCTGGAGCACACAAAGGCAATCATCAGAAGCTTAAGCACAGTCATCAGAGTCAGAGGAGAAAAAAATTAAGTTCAAAATTTCAAGAACGAGGTCTTGATAAATATAAGAAACTAGAAAATAGTCTGTGTCCTGATGGGCCAAAGTTCTTTAACGAACATAAGAGCAGGCTTGCCATCAGGGAATACAGGAGGATCTTAACAAACCAGTAAGATTTCAATTAGCTACTATACTCATACCTTTAAATTTCAGAAATATCACAGACCCTTTTCACGGTTTCCTTCTGAAAAATTATTTTACCAACTGTAACAATTTTGTGTCAACTTGGCTAGGGCACAGTACCCAGTTATTTGGCCAAATGCTATTCTAGATGTTTCTTTTAGGTACTTTTTAGAAAAGATTAACATTTAAATAAGTAATCTTTGAGGAAAGCAGATTACCCTCTACAATGTGGGCAGGCCACATCCAATCAACTGAAGGTCTTAAGAAAAATACTGACTTCCACTGAGAATGTTAAATTCTGCCAGACTGATTTCAAACTCAAACTCCAATTCTTTCCTGAGTTTCCAGCCTGCTGGCATATCCTGCAGATTTGGGACTTGCCAGCCTCAACAATTGTGAACCAATGCCTTAAAATCAACCTCTCTTACTCTTCCTCTATCTATACAAAGACACACACACACTATTGGTTCAGTTTCTCTGGAGGATCCTAAAACACCAAAATGTTGAAATAACAATATAAGGACATTAAAGTAATTAGAATACAAGTCCTCCAAGCCCCACAAAGACAGGGACCTACTTTTGGTTTACTGACATTGAACAATACCTGGCACATTGCAGGAATGCAAATACCTGTTGGATGAATGAATGTTAGTAAACATATATTCTCTTAACAGTAACTTCCATTTGTTGATTACTCTGTTTCAAGCACTATGCTAGGAGGTGTTCTTTGTTCAAAGTTTCACTTTCCCAGAACATTCCTTCAAGATTGCAATTTTAAGTTCCCATTACAGAGACAGGGAAACCAAGGCTGAGTTGAACTATGCTCTCCACAGTCACACAATGACTGGCATAGTGAGCTGACATTCAAAGTTGTCTGATTCTTCAAACTTGAGAGATGACTTACAATAACTTAGGAGAGGTACAAATAAAGTATACAGGTACTTACTAAATCTTGGACTGTAAGAATTTAAACAGACATTTTTAAGACATTAATAAAGTTCTATTTCTCACAGTGCAAAGGAAAGTCTAGAGCTCATTACTCTTAAGGGGGAAGTACCAGTAGAATAGAAAGAGTAGAAAGATTCATGTAGCTAAACTTGTATCACCTCAGTGCTATATCTCTAATCTTTGAATATTATGTCACTGCATACATGCATTCACTCCCATAAAAATAACACTCGATGGCATTCTGGTCACTAAGTCTGACTTTTCATAGATTTCATTATTGTATTCTTCATAGTAAATCTTCATCACCTTTCACGATGTTTAGAAAACTATCTAATTACACATACCAAACATGAATACGTGTTTCAATTTTATTTAACATTTTTTAAACGACTATACAACTCAGATTTATATAATGCACAATATTAAAAAAGTGCAAAATATTTACCATAAACATATGGTTATGAAACTGAATATCCACAATGGTTGGTTGCATCATCAACTCAACTTAGCGCTTTTACTCATTTAAAGAAGGCAAAGCTTTTTTGAAATCTTGCTGGACGTTATGGCTGCTCCGTATCTTCTTCCATCTAGTCTCTTCGGAACTGGTTCAGATTGCTCAGCACATAACCACACGGTGTTAAGAAAGTCATAAAAATCACGACGAGTCCAACAGCCACGTCCTGGAAGAGAAGATGAAACAACACACTGTGTACGAGTATGGCTTCCTCGACCTTCACTTGATGCCTAACAAAAACCGCTTCCGTTTTGAGCATCTGGCCGCTGTCCTAGAAACCGGGGTCTGACGAAAACTAAAAAAGCAGAATTTCCATTCCTGGATGACCTAACTTAAATTTCTGAAAAAATTTTATTTCTCTCCTAACGGTTCCCTAGTTCCGACCTTTGAACTCTGGAACCTGGATGCTGCCTAGGATTTCCACCATCTTAGAGAAAATGATAGATCGTGGAAGCGAAGAGGGCGTTCGAAGGTGGTAGATACTCTATGGTGCAACAGCTCTGCCCTCGGTACCGGCGCCCATGAAGGGTACCCACTAGTCGGCCCTAGCCCTCTCCAAAGCCCCCCGCACTCAAGGGCCCGCTTCCCGCCCCTCAGGCCCAACTCTGGCGCGCTCACCGAGACCGGCCCCGGTCACCCAGCGGCCTCAACCCCCTCCCCCAACGGCGGCCCGGCCACGGGGGCGCACCCGCGTGAGCCATGGCCCCAGCCCTCCCCTATTCCCCACCCGTCGGGGCGCCCCCAATCTCAGCCACGCGCTCTCCCCGCTGCATCCCGTCCGTGCCGACCCGAGGGATGGGCCCCAACTCACCACAGCCGACGCGGGCTGCTGGCTGCGACCGGGCACCGAGTGGGCCAGGCGGCGGCCGGGCGGGGCCACGCGGCGGCGGCGAAGCAGGCAGAGAACAAGCAGGCGAGGCATGACGCGTCCGGTGAGGCGAAGCGAGACGAGGCGGACGGAATAGCACGCGCGAGGCGAGGCGACGCGAGGCGAGGCGACGCGACGCAGGACTGGATGGCGCGAATTCTAGAGCTGGACAAGTGGCTGCTTTGCGCAGGCGCCTCTCGCCACAGGGGGCGCCGTTGCCCCCGCCCCCGCTCCCGCTCAACCTTGGCCCTTCCGCTCAGTACCCAGCTATGCTCCGCCCACGTCCCGCCCCTTCCGCTCGGCACCTCCCCAGCCCCAGCTCAGCCCCGCCCTCGTACACATTCCCTCTCAGCCCCCACACACCTGCCTTCCCATTCCGCTTCCACTTCTCCCAAATCTGTACCCCTAGGCTCGGCTTTACCCCTCCCAAACTGCCCTTTCCCCAGCACACCCTGCCCAAACTCCCACACCACACCACACCGAGCATCTCCTGACTTTCTGCTAGGTGAGACGAAGTGCTCAGTACCCCTACATTTCTCTTTATCTTTCTTTCCTCCCCACCTATACTTCTCAATATGCCATTACTTCTCATCGGCAGAGTTTATAACATTTATACTCCGTTCTCTAATGTTGATTAAATCTTCCATACCTTGTCTATAAATTAAGTTCCAGCATTGAAAAGCAAGAGCAAATATCTGTAGTGTGTTGACGATATAAAAATATTCATGGCAGGATCAAATAGTGTTTAGACCCAGTAGAGAAGGTTATATCACCAAACTCGTAGCTCTTGAAGGAAAAATGGAATATATTGTGATTTTTAAATTTAATACTATCATAAATCTTTATCTGCTCTATCCAGTGTTTTCACACTATTTCCTTTTTAGGCCTATTGTATAGCTAGCACTCTAGGATTTCCTTTGCCCTGTTTCTGCAACCTGGTATCTTCCTCTTTCTGAGATTCCTATTTCATTTTGCTGTAGTACATCCTTAAGCAGTTCTTTCAGGAATGGTCTGTAGGTGATAAATTTCCTCAATCCTTGGAAGTCAAAAATATCCTAATTTTGCTCCTGTACTTAAATGCTAATTTGGCTGGCTGTAGAACTCTAGGCTTCACAACACTGTCCCTCAGGAATTTGAGAGGTAGCATTCCTTTGTGTTGTGGTAGTGTAATTGGTAAGTGTGATGCCAGTATAGTTCTCAGCCTTTGATGTAGCTTTTGTTTTTTTCTTTGTGGAATCTTTTAAGAATTAGCTTGTCTTTAGACTTGTGAAGATATCACTAGGTATGGGTCTTCATTTGTGTGAATTAGCAGTGGGTGAGACCTTTCAATTTGAAGACTTGGACCTTTCTTTGGCTCTGGGACATCTACTTCTATTAATTATTTCCTGCTCTCTATTTTATTCTGTTCTAAATCTGAAACTCCTATTAGATGAATATTGGCCCTTCTTGGTGAGTCATCTGTGTGTTTCCACTTTTCTTTTTTGTCCCCATGTTCTGCATTCTGGAAGATTCCTCTGACTTTTCTTTAGTCCTTCTGTCGAGTTTTTCATTTAAGAATTCTATTTCTAACAGTAATTATTTGGGGTTGTTTTTTAGTCATCTATTCCTATTTTATAGCTGCACTGTCACTTCAAATTTCTCTGAGATTTTTTTTTTAGTTTTTTACTCCTACAGCACCTGTCTTTCTAGATGGTCTCCCATACAAGTACTAACCAGGCTCGACCTTGCTTAGCTTCTGAGATCAGATGGGATCGGGCTTGTTCAAGGTGGCATGGCTGTAGACTCTGAGAATATTAATTTAAAATTTTTTAAGAAGTTCTCTTCTGGTCTCTAAACTATTTGTGTTTCTTCTAGGGAAATTCTATTTATTCATTTTGGCCCTGCTGGTTTTTCTCAAGTATGTTAGACCTTTGGTTGGTTTTTAATGCTTATAAGTATGAAGAGCAAGGTGAATTACTTGGATTCTTTTTTATTACCAATCTGTCTTCAGAATGAAAATGCAATGATTTACATGACCTATGTGTGGAGGCAGAGTATACCAACTGGCAGACAGGAAGACATCCTTCCTCACTGCTGTGCCAAAGTAAGTGAGGTTCTACTCTAGGCTTCCTAACTATTGTCATCCCAGGAAATAACTTAGACACAGATTTGGTGTCTGGTAAGAGTTTGCTTCCTGGTTCATAGATGGCTGTCTTCTCATTGTATCCTCACATGGCAGAAGGGGCAAGGGAGCTCTTTGGAATTTCTTTTATAAGGGCACTAATCCCATCCATGAGGGTTCCACCCTAATTTGCTAGTCACCTCCCAGAGGCCCCACCTCCTAATACAATCACATTGGAAGTTAGAATCTCATTTTATGAATTTGAGGGGGAAATAAACATCCATTGCATTTAGTAAAAAAAAAAAAAAAAAAAAAAAGTAAAATATCTCATTTATTGTTTTTATATTGTTTGTGTATTAAAATGATACAATTTTTATATATTTTGTTAAAATAATACAACAAATAGTATTGTACCTATTTCTTTTCATTTTATTTATTTATTTATTTATTTAACCAGTTTCTTTTTAGTTTTCTGAACATAATGATGAGGAAGTTTAAAATTACAAATGGTTTACGTTATATTTCCCATGGACGGCTATGTTCTAGAATCCTTTCCTGACCCCTCAGGCCATGCATGCTGTCACCCCACTTCTGATTGATCTATTTCCCCTTCTCTGCTTTATTTCTTCATGGCCCACAAGCACCATGTGAACTGATACATTTTGTTTGCTAACTGTGTGTCTCCTTAGCTAGGATGTGAGCACTGCAAGAGCAGGAGTCTTCTCTGATTAGATCACTCCTAAGTATCTCAAAGAGAATCTCACACATAGTAGGTACTGAACAAGTATTTGTTGCATGAATGAACACTCACATCACTGTGCTCTTTTCCTTTCCCTACTAAAGACATTGTCTGGAGAGCATGGAAGATTAAAAGCTGAGAGGAATTAGACCCTCTCCCACACAGTAGAAGCTGACAAAATAGGTGAGAGAGGCACTGAATTGTGAAGAGAGGGAATGAATGCATGGTAGTACATTTAAATATTGGTCATCTCTTTGCAGCCATGAGCTAAACCATGGGAGAGTATGACTGGACAAAAGATATTTATGTATAATTGTTCCCAGATACTTCTCTCCTCCTGTGGACTAAGAGGACTCTAGTTTCGTACACTCATTTCTTTCTCTCCCTCACCCTCCAAGATGGGGGGAAAATGGGTGTCAGAAATATCCTTTTGAACTCTTGTTATACAGAATTAGACAGAAATGGGGAGAGGTGGAGAAGGACAGGAGGCACAAGATACTATTGGGAGTAATTTTCTGAAGAATTAAAAAGAAAAGAATACAAAGAGTTGCACTGTGTAAGAAAAGTAGAAGAAAAATTAAAGGGGAATTTAGGAAGGATTGCTATAATTTATGTACCCCCTTTAGGATATCTGAAAAATTGAAAAAAAAAACCTAAAATTTTGAAATGGTTTTTAGGTGACAAATTATATGTCTCAAATGACATATCTGAACCTAGACCACATGGTGATGACTGTATGTTTAGACCACTTACATTGAATATAAGTAAATGTAAGTAATAAAAGGCAGAGGTTATCATATTAAATATTTTTTAAAACATCCAACTCTATTCTATCTAAAAGAAATCCACTTCAAACATGATGATACAGATAGACTAGAAGGAAAAAGATGGAAAAACATATACTATGCAAATACTACAGAAAACTGGAGGGGCTATAGAAAGTAAACGTCAGAGCAAGGGATATTAGCACAAAGAGAGATATTTTATAATGATTAAGGGATCAATTCATAAAAGGACATAAATTTCCTAAATGTCCATGGATTTAACAAAGTTTCAGAATACTCAAAGAAAAAACTGATGGAACTAAAAGGAAAAATAGATAAATCTAAAATTATAGCTGGAGAATTCAAACTTCTCTTTCAATAATTGATAAAACAAGTAGACAGAAGATCAGTAAGGATATAGAAGACTTGGGCACCACCATATTGAAGTAATTGAGAGTTACAGAACACTATTTTAACAATACTCAAATACACATTCTTTTTAAGTGTAAATGAAAGATTTACCAAGATAGAATATATTGTGTCATAAAAAAGTCACAAGAATTGGAAAGGATTGAACTCATACACAGTATATCCTTTAACAAAAATGGAGTCAAATTAGAAATCAAAACCAGAAAGGTATCTAAAAAAATTCTCAAATATTTGAAAATTAAACAACACACCTTTAAGCAACCCATGGATCAAAGAAGAAATCATAGGGAAACTAGAAAATATTTTCAACTGAATGAAAGTTAAAACACAATACATCAAACTGTGGATTGCAGCTAAAAGAGTACTGAGAAGGAAGTTTTTGGCATTAAATGCATATATCGGCAAAAAGGAAAGGTGTAATTAATACTTCATCTCTAATTGTGAAACAAAAGACTGTTTCTTAGTAAGGACTTTCCTTCCCCCTAGATCAGAGACTGGATGGAATACTAGAAACATGTTGGACTACACAATCTGACAAATGTAGGTTTAATTTTTTTTTATTTTTTAACTGTATCATGTGGAGCCACTTAACGTCTTCTCTCAGCCTTAGTTTCTTCACCTGTGGAACTGAGTTAATAATACCTACAATTTGGGAATGCTGAGAGGATTAAATGTGCCTTTGACACATAGGAGGTCACACAATGGATATCACACTTGACTAACAGGGGAGGACAAACTGTGGGTTAGAGCACAACAATTAGTCAAAGAAAATCTAAAGAGGAGCCATGTAGGAAAAGTTACTAACTGAGACACAGAATCAGATATCACATTGTTAGAGAAACTCAAACTACTAAAGACCTAAACAAGATCTAAAGAGCCCAGTAATGAGATAATTTCTACCCTTGCACTACTTTTGTGTAGTGTCTGTCTTAACATGGAAGTCTAGATACTTTGCTACAATTTTCTCTGAATGGTTGGTTATTTTTTGATTTCAACATTGTTGACATCTGGCATAGTCTGTGAGCCTCTCTTTTCTTGGAACCACCCCTCCCCCACCTACATGGTGGTGGTGGTGGTTACTGTTGTTATTATTATTATTTAATCCTTCTAAAGCTCCTACTGCTCTATAAACACTTTATAGAGGAAGAAACTGAGAAAAATCAAGCAAGTTGCCCATAGTTAAATTAGTGGGTCACATATTTAATATCAGTGAGGCAAGGCAGATAGTGCAGGGACATCCCCTCCTCCTCCAGGATATGGCTCTGAAAATTTTTCCTTTTTTCAGACCTCCCCCTGTTTTACCCCAGCAAGGAAAGACATGCCAAAACTGGTCTTTTTCAGCTTAGATACTATCTCGGCTATGACCTTTGGCTAATTATAATATCACTGTAATCTCATCCACATTGCAAATACCACAGCTCCCATCATGCACTTGAGGCCATGACAGTTCTGGAAACATCATATGAGAAACAAAAAGCTGAAAACCGAGCACCCCTCCTATTGGGAGAAGACAATAAGGTTATGACAGTACCTCAGTACCACATTTTCTCTGAGCTCTGCCTCCAGAAAGAACAAAAAGTTCATAACCAGGTATCTTGGAGTGACTCTCTTAAGTAAGCCTGCACTCCCCCCTTGAATGTGTTCTTTTGTTTTAATAAACCTTGTGTTTTCCTCCTTGCCATTTATCTTGCCTTTGAATTGGTTTTTGTGGAATAAGACAAGAACCTGGTCACTGGAGCCCCAAGCTCTCCAGCTGTTTGTCTTACCTTTAACTTCTTTTTCGAAGAATAAGATAACCTGGTAACCCGAGCCCTGAGCTTTCCGGCAAGATTATTGATGACTCTAAAGAGCTTTTGTTTATATAGGTTATAACTATTAATATTTACTGTATTTGAAATAGAAACTAATAACATATTTATTAGTTCACTTAAAAATAACAGTAGCAACTGTCAGATACTAACATATATAACATTTTTACAAAATATAAATATGTATATTTTAATAGAACAGTAGCATTGTTTTACATGTTAAAATCGCTTTAATGTCAGGCTTAATAGAAGACTAAACCACCTGGATTCTCGGATCTGTTTCTGTGTTCAATCTGTTGTGGTATCACATGCCACACAGCCTCTGGAAAATTCCACTCTGCACTCTTCAGAGAATGAATGAAGAAAGTCAAATAACTTAGTATTATTATGAAAATAATTTTGTTTTGTTTGTTTAATTTCGTTTGTTTTTAATAAAAATAATTTTTACCTTGCAAAGCCCCCTACAAGAGTTTAGGGGATTTCTAAATCCCCACAGTTTGAGCACCTCTGGGTTACGTGAGTCCTGTAAGAACTGATTTAGTAAAACCTGTTCCTATATCCTGACCACCACTGATTGGTCTAAAGCTGGGCTCTCAACTCAAATACTGGCAAAGAGCCCTTTGCCACCAATGTTATGCTTGGGACCAGCAGGCTGGAACTCCGACTCTTTTATGAGATGGATTGTTTAACCAGAGAGCATGTTTTTTTCTACCCATTGAGAGAGCCCTTCCAAGGTGAGTTAATAATGAAGCCAAGCTCCTGAAAGAAGCAAAGATAAACGACAGAGGGAACATCCTGAACTGACCATGTTCAAATCCGTGACTCTCACTCTTCCTGAAGCTCTGACGCCTTCTTGTCTGTGAGTTCTGGGCCACTCCTTATTTTCTTTATGATAAGTCCGACTTTTGGCTTCAACTATTTGGGCTGGATTTCTATCACTTTTGATTAAAAGAGCCTTACTGAAGACTCTATTAGTCACCTTTTTTCCCTTAGATTTCTGACCCTCCTTTTAATTAGGAAAAAAAAAAAAAAGGTAGCAAAAAATGCTGAAGTAAGCTAAGAAAGAGCTAAGTAAGAGACAAACCTGGCTAGAGTTATCCTAATCTGGAAAAGTTTATACTAGAGTGCAGCTGATGTGAGAATCGTCTTTCTCTGTGACAAAAACCTTAAATTGCTTTCGATAGTGTCAGTAAATCTGACTCCATATTCAGCCACAACACAATTAAACTCCCTGACTCCCACTCCTACCCCAGGAAGTGGCCCTTTTAGCTTCTCAAATTACTGGTACAAACAACCTTCTTTTCCAAGTCACAAAAGACTAGCACTGTTAATCCAAACCTCTACAATTTTCCATAAAGGGCTTAGTGGGCCCTGCATTCAACATATTCTCAGTGACTTACAATGCAGGACCTTCCTGCTTGCAGTTATGTAAAGGGACATAATTAGAGCTGCAGCCTAGAGATCAAGTTTTTTGAGCCCTATGTATACAATGAAAGAGAAAGCCACACTCACCCACTTACTTCTTTTTAATGTGTTTTTCATAAGTGTTCATGTTCTAAATAAACAGGTGTTAGGTTTCTAGAAAGTTATATAATATATTAAGACTGCACTACCCCAGGCTCAAACATCTTGAATTCTCTCAAGAAACACACATTTAATTGCTGTTCAAGGACCAAAGGTCTTTTAGGAATGCAGTGCCTCTCTCTGGGTCTATTTGTGGCTGTCTTTACAATTACATGACCTCAAAGATAGAAACTCAGATAAGCAAGCAGCAAGAGCAGAAGGTTTGCAAAGATGGGAAAAACATTCAGAGTTATGCAACTGGTCACATCAGTAACACACTTTTGAATTGAAAGCACATTGATAATATAAGATCCATTTTTACAAAAAATCCTGAGAAGGAATTGCCCTTGTGCAGTTCAAAAGATAATCTTGGTGTTCTGAGTTCACTCTTTTGAACTTGTGCAAATTTTTTTTAAAATGGATTCTTTTGTCAAAAAAATTACATGTGATTCGAAGCAAATATGGATGGAGAACCAAGACAATGTGTGAGAATGGACCTTGGAGTAAGATGCAGAGTAAATTGAGGTAAATTCCATCTCTAGGTTTTGTGGAGGAAATATATCCCTCCAAAGGATTAAGGTTTCACTGGTACTCTTGCTAATTAGATGTCCAGAATATTCTGTAGCATCTTCAATACTTGAAATTGTATCACCATTACTCCTCCTCCCCGCTTTCCTATTGAAGGGAACCAAAGTTTTGCCAACCTGAGGCTGAAATTTTAACACCCTTTTCCCCACTCTTTGCTCCTTTGTCAAAAATGTCATATATACCCAATGTTGCCTCACTGTCTTTGAAATTTTCACGCTTATGTGAATTTTCCATGCACATGTATTAAAATTTTATTTTCTCCTGTTAATCTGCCTCTGTTAATTTAATTATTAGCCCAGCTAGAAGAATTTAGAAGGTGAGAGGAAAAGTAATAATTTTTCTAGTCCTCACACTATATAGTTTAGAGTTTACATATCTATGAACCAAAAGGTTTAGCTTTGCCTGCTTTTATGTTTTATAGAATTTAAGATGCCATTATTTGACATTTCACTAAGAAAAAAATATCTATTAACTAAATCATGACCTAGAGATGAGGTCATCAATAGTAAGACAACAAATTTTAGCATTGTTAAAAAAATGTAAAAAAAAAATGCAACTTAGAAAGGATGAAATATTATACATAGAATCGTCTTGTCTGATTACTTTTGTGTCTTGTTTCTATGGCTTAACATCATGTTTGTAAGATTCATCCTTGTTTTTTATAGCTCAAGTTCATTTAATATATGAATCTACCACATTTTTTTATCCATGCTATTATTGATGGATAATTGGGTTATTAACAGTTTCTGACTTATATAACAATGCTGATATGAGCATTATTTTTCATATCTCCTGGTACTCATGGTCGTAAGTTTTCCTATACATATACCCAACAGTAGATTTGCTGTCGTACAAGACAATTTTCAACTCTCCTAGGTAATGCCAAACTGCTTCTTCAAGTTGGTTCTTCCTATTTTTACTCACGCCAGCAATATAGAGTTCCTATTAATCCACATCCTTGTCAATAGAATTGTCTTTTTTATTTTTTTTTTCACCTTTACCAGTCTGATTAGTCAGTGGTATTATCTTATTGCAGCTCTAATTTGTACTTCCTTTATACTAATATAGTTGAGAATCTTTTAATTTGTCTCATTCGAACATCCTCATTTGTTCAGTTCTTTTTCCCATTTTCTATCTGGCTTTCTTTTTCTTCTTGAATTATAGGAATTCTCTATGTATTCTGGATATAAGCCTTTTCTTGGTTTTATGTAGACATCTCTTCCCACTATGTGGGTTGTCTTTTCACTCTCCTTATTATGTATTTTGATGAACTGAAGTTCACATTTTAAATACAATTGAATCCATCTGTAGGGGAGGCAAAACTTTACCTCTACCCTCTTAGGGTTTCCTGCTGGGACTTGGAATTAAATTGACATAAACAGATTAACAAGAGAAAGGCATACAGATTTTTACATGTGCATGGTAGCCTTCCTAGGAAAGTGAAGACTGGAAGAAGTAGTTAGAGCTGAATCCATATACACTAAGTTTAACAAAGAATAGTAAATTATGAAAATGAGACAAGACAAAGGGAATTGGGTCAGAGCGGTTAATTATGGAGAAATGATTAGGAAAATAAGGGTTAGTTTAACAAGATTAATTTGTATAGATTTCCCTTGTCCTTGATTCCCATCTCTGGTGATGGGAATGTTGCTTTCCTCCTGGTATGCAGGGGGTTATCTTCTATGTCTTTCAAGGTACCAGTTACCGTTCTGAGCACTTTGACACATGTATTTTCATTCCTCTTCACCTTTTAGACTCCAGGAGATTCGGAAAAATGCTTGGAAATAGTATTATTATATGCAAAGCATACGATTAAATAGAGTTTTCCTTTTCTTTCTGATTTCAAAAACCCAGCTTCCATATTGTATTTCCAGATAGATGAGTCTAAGGAGGGGCTTTGGTGGATGGTTATGTATGGTAGAAAAAGGAAAGAATACATTGGAGTAACGGGAAATGGAATACACACTTAATGTAGAATATGACTCAGGTTTTCAGCTTGAGCGACTAAGTGGATGGGGTGCCATTCACTTATGGAGGGAGTAGGGAGAAAACACACATCTTGGAATCTTGATTACAAGTGACAGAAACTCACTGGTTTTAACTCACTTCCAACTAGCTTAAGATTTTTTTTAAAAGGAGGGCATTAGGGTAACATAATGGCCCATAAAAACTAAAAGACCAGGGATGGATTGGTCTTTTCTGAAATTTCCAGAAAGAGTTTTCTAGAACCCACACTCTTCACCACTGCTGAATACAGTTGAACCTTGAACACCACATGTTTGAACTGCAAAGGTCCACCTATATGAGGATTTTTTTCAGCAAATACCTGCACTGTTTTTGATCCACAGTTGGAAGTCTGTGGATGCGGAGGGTCGATCGTATACATAGATCTACACTGTTTTATGTAGGGAACTTGAGCATCCTTGGATTGGGTTTTCTGCTGAGGTCCTAGAACCAATCCACCACGGATACCATGGGTAGTTCAGTTTTAGGAGAGTGAAAAGTTATACGTGGATTTTTTATTCTGTGGGGGGGTCAGTGCCCCTAATTCCTAAGTTGTTCAAGAGTCAACTGTACTATCTTAGCACTAGCCTTTTAAAATTATTACTATTTTAAATTATTTTTCAGTCTGTCTTCCTATTTAGAGTCTAAACTCCTCAAGGGCAAAGAATCATTTTTTTTTCACCCTAACCGTCTAGCACTATGCTTCACACATGGTATTGGATGCTTTAAAAAATGTGTTGGCATCGCTAGCTATTAAGGAAATGCAAATCAAAACCACAATGAGATAACATCTCACACCTGTTAGAATAGCTATAATCAACAGGACAAGTAATAACAAATGTTGAAGAGGATGCAGAGAAAAAGGAACCCTCATACATTGCTGGTGGGACTGCAAATTGGTACAGCCACTATGGAAAACAGTATGGAGGTTCCTCAAAAAACTACGAATTCTAATTGATCTACCATATGATCCAGCAATCCCACTACTAAATATTTACCCCAAAGACTTGAAAACCCATATCCAAAAAGATATTTGCACACCAATGTTCACAGCAGCATCATTCACAATGGCCAGGACATGGAAGAAACTGAAGTGTCCTACGATAGATGATTAGCTAAAGAAGCTGTGGCACATATATACAATGGAATATTATTCAACCATAAGAAGAGATGAAATACTGCCATTTGCGAAAACATGTATGGACATTGAGATAATCATGCTAAGCGAAATAAGCCAAACTGAAAAAGTAGAAAATCACATGATATCACTTATATGTGGGATATAAACCTAAAAGCAACAAATGAACAGGACAAACAAACAGAGACTCGGAGACATGGGCAATGAACTAGTGGTTACCATAGGGTAGGGGGTCGGGGAGGAGGGGAGAGGTAGATGGGGTAAAGGGCGTCAAATATAGGAGGGTAGAGGGAAGGGGAAGTGGGTAAAGGGGATCAAATATATGATAGCTGAAGGAATCTGGACTTTAGGTGGTAATCACACAGTAGAATATATAGATGTCAAATTATAATGTATACCTGAAAATTATATAATTGTATTAACCAATATTACCCCAATAAACTTAATAAAAAATAAAATAAAATAAAATAAAAATAAAAAATTAAAATTAAAATTAAAAATGTGTGTTGGACTGAAATGAATTGAAAAATCTAAATTCGATGGATTATAAATTGAGTTAATTCAATAACTCAAAGGTGCAGCTAAGTAGTTTAATAAGAATCAAGGTAGATGAATTAAAGGGTGGAAAAAAATCATAGAACACTTGTGCATGGTTTTTGCAAAGACAAATCAACTAGAGTTTTTCATATGTGCAGACAGACAAAAGAACAAGGTGGAACCAACAGACTTAATTCAGCTTTTCAAAAAGCCTTTGGTAGATTTCCACGTTGGAAGCTTTTAGAAAAATGGTGTTACCCTGGAATTACTGAGAATGCTATCATTTTTGGTATTGTTTTAATTTTGTTTTTAAAGTTGTGTCAGGAAACAGAACCAAAGTCAAGCAATGAAGGTTAGGAATAAAAGAGAAAGTGCAATTAATAGGGACTGATTTTATTTAACTTTTAATTAATTATCAAGAGGTGGTACGGACAATGGAATTTTTAGTTTGCATATAATAGCTCTTTCAGTTAATGCACTATTTAGCTGGTGAAGACAAAGGCAAAATAATGAGAAATAACAGTAGGTGGCTTTAATTTAGATGTGGAAGCAAAAAAAGAATTACTACTTTCCCTCCCATTTTCTAAATTCTAGCTGGGCTAATAATCAAATTAACAGAGACAGATTAACAGGAGAAAATCAAAATTTTAATACATGTTCATGGAGAATTCACATAAACATGAAAATTACAAAGAGAGTGAGGCAACATTGGGTATATATGACATTTCAGACAAAGAAAAGGGGGGAAATGGGATATTAGATTTTAGAAGTAAAAATAGGCTATTTACAGGTGGTTGAGGAAGAGGGAAACATACAAGGCAGGCAAATTCTTGTTAGGGAATTTAGAAACAGTGGGAAACAGAGGGGGATGTCCAGCTAATAGGTCCCTGACTGAAGTCTTTCTATTTACCATACTTAATTCAAATTAGGTTTAGGGGAAGACTCAAAGATTTCTTTCCTGAAGCAGGTTTTTCTGTCTGAATCTCTTTAAGATGTGTGTGTATTAAAGATTATTTGAGTCTTTCGTTTCTTAATAAACAGCTTCAAATCAAAATCCCAAAAAGGCAGCTTCAGGGTAGCAAAACTTTGCTTCCCTTCATAGGTATGATTCAACCTCGGCATTTAGAGGATATGCCTATAGTAATATAAGGGAATAGGAAGTGGGCATCCAGAGCCAATCCTTTGCTCCAACTAGATGGGTCAGTTCCCCTTGTATTGTCTCTCATTTCCATGCACTTCTCGTCTACGGTCCACATCTGTATATCGGTTGAAGAGAACCTTACCAGCTAGAGGATCCTTTTTCAGACAAGAGAATGCTACAATCTCTGCTTACAATCTCCAAACCTTCCGGGATTGGGGTAGGGAGAAACACATGGGGTGAAAGGGGAAAAAAATGAATACAAATTGGAAAGAAGTATTTTGTCAAGGAAATGAGGTGATGAATAAGCACAAAAATGATATAATGAATCCTAAGAAAGTACAGACAAGAGCAACCATCATATTCAAAGAAACGTGTCAAAAAAATTCTTAAATCCTCCCACCAGATATGAAATGTGTAAAAAATAATAACCAGGAGATGGTTAAAAACACATCACAAAATTTGAAGTTGCTCTTGTCCTTTGAAGCTTAGAGGTGGTTTGAGGACAATAAGACTCAGTGTGACTTAGAAAACTTATTTTTCTAAGGGTGGTAGAGATTGAAAATGCAAATACTTTAAAGAGGATTTTAAATTCCCAGAGGACACCTTGTATTGCTGGGGCTTATTTGAAAACTGTAAGGGATAAAGACCTCGTGACCAGGGTCAGAATGTCTGGGTTCTAGCCTTGGCTTGCCTGCTTGTTAATGTGCCCCTGGGCAAACGACTTCATATTTCGAGAACTATCCCCTTAACTGTAAAAGAGCTATAAAAATACCTATCCTGACTACCTTAAAGGATAGCTTTGGTGTTCAAACGAAGCCTTTTATTTAATGGTGTTTTGAGAACTGTAGGGTGCTCCATAAACACAAGTTGTTTTGTTATTGCATCGCTGAATTTTTTGCAAACTCCCACACAAGGGGCTTCTAGGGAAGAGTGATTTTGCTCTCACACGTGGCGACTGTGGGCTTTCATCAATTCTTGTCCCTAGTTAATGGGAGTACCTTGCTGAGAAAAACCTCTCTGTGTGTTTAAGATTTATTATTTTAACCTACTATGCTACTAGCAGAGTGGTGCCTGTAAAAGTACCACGAAGACGGGGCTTAAGATAAACTGCCAATAACTAACCGAAACACTAAAAAACGTCAAAGATTTTGCAGAAGCGCAGTCTCCCCTTTGAAGTAGACTCATTGTGGCAGTTCAATCAGGATGCCGGCCGCCGAATGGAAGCATGAATTGGTAGACCTGGGTCTTCCATAACGTAGTTACTATAATTCATCCCGATACATTTAATGATTTGTCACCATTCTCTGGAATAAGAGGGAGGCTACAACGAGCTTCAAACTCCGCGCGCCCGGCGCGCCACTCCCGGGCGTGGAAGGGGAATAATGCGCGCGCACTCGGCTCCGGCCGCTCCCGGGTGCCGCGAACGCGCCTTCCCGGCCCGGCGCGCGCGCCGGCGGAGGCCCACGTGACCCAGGCGCGGCGACGGCGGGAGCGGGCGGGGGCTCCGGTCGGCTCCGCAGCGCCGCGCAGGCGCCCCAGGACAGCGCCGAGCCGAGCCCCTCCTGCTCCCTCTAGGAGTCAAAATGGCGGCGAGGGGGACCTGGAGCAGTCCCGGAGCCTGAGCCACTGACAGGAGCGGAGTGGGCGGCGGCGGCGGCGGCAGGAGGAGGAGGATGGCTGGGGGTGCTGGCGCCGGTGTGGACGGCGGTGCTGGTGGCGGCGACGGTGGGGGCGACGGCCGCGGTCCCAGCGGCGGCAGCAGCAGCAGCAGCAGCAGCAGCGGCGGGAGGAGCCTCCTCCAGGGTGAGTGTCCCTCTGTGTCTCAGGCTGTGAGCCGAGGCTGTGCCCTGCGCGGCGCGGGGCGGCGCGGGGCGTCCCGGCGAAGAAGCGGCTGTGCCGGGGCTGCAAGGGGGCTGTGGTGGGGCCGGGCCGCCGCGGGGGCGCCGGGTCGCCAGCGGGGAAGGGACAGTCGTCTGGCTGAGGCTGAGGCGACGGCAGTGGCGGACCGGCTGATTCCCGTGCGCTCGGGCTGTGCGCCGCCGTCCTAGGGGCAGTGGCGCGAGGTGTGGCGCTTGGGGCGGGAAGAGCGTTCCTAGGTGGCGGCGGCGCCGGCCCGGCCGACTCCGGGCTCCGAGGGGCGGGACCCGTCGCTCCCAGGACGCCGGGAAACCGCCCCCGAGCTTCGGCGCGTGTTTACCGGACTGCGGGGTTGCAAACGCCCGGGGCTGGACGTGAGAGCGGCCAGCCAGGATTGGAGAGGGACCAGGCCTGTAGATGGCTGCTACCAAGGGGAGAAGTTAGATTGTCCCGGTAAGTTTCTGTTTCGAGATCAAACTGGAATTGCGCGTTGACAGCTTGGAAGGGAGACAATACTGAATGTTTGATGAAGGAGTCTGTGCTCGGAGTACTTGAATGGCTAACAGCGTGCATTTTTCAGTGTCTTATCATTTACACGACTGTTTACTAGCCTTACCTCGAGGATGAGAACTTTGTCACTGTTTTTTTCTTTTTTCTTTTTGAGACGCTCTGAGGAGTGTTGCTTCTGCTTTGAACTACAATAGCACGTTTTCACATACCAGCACAGATAATAAATACTCTAAATTAGGCCTAATTACAGAAGCGGTTGTTGTCTTTACTGTTAACCTCCCCTGAAACATCTTACTGTAATGAGGCATTTTTACAGAATTAGTTTTTTTTAAACTAAGTCTTTTGTCTCTGAATAGCATCCATTTCTTTTAGATCGGCTGAAATACATTGTTTTCGGAAACGTGGAAGATTTGAAATTGTAAGAGTCATACATGTTAATGGCAGCTGTGGTTAAGCTAGTCTTGGAATTTTGGAGTCAGAAAAACCTTTAGTGACTTGTTTTAGAGCCGGGAAACTAGGCCCATGGAGATAAGTTACTTGCTGTGGGTCCTACAGCTAGCTAGTCAGGGATTGGACCAAAACTAGGATCTAGGCCTCTCTTCGCCCCATTTAGAGAGTTCCTTTCATTACACTCCTGAACCTCGTATTCATTGATTGCATTCTTCACCACCGATATCTATCCCCATCCCTAAGTCTTTAAATAGTAAAGCTGAAAGCAGAAATGAAAGAGCCTTACTCTGATTCTGACAGCTACCATCAGTTATCATAAGTAACTGATGATTTTTTTTTCTAACCTAAATTTAATAAAACTAACATTTCTTTTAGAGGTTTCATAGGTCTGTGACTACATTTTTTGCCCAGTTACAGTATGGCTCATTCTTGCATGCGTTCAGTAAAACCGATAGGTCAATATTCTGTGCCACAACTTAACCTACCGTGTTTTTCTGTGCCCTGGCACCAGCATTTAAATAAGTGTTTTTGTATCAGACTCTAATTTTAGAACTTAAAACACCTGGGTTGTATTTGCTGGGTTATACCACCTAGTTTCTGTGTGTCTTGTTGAGTCATAGCAACTTTATGTTGTGTCTCACAGGTTAACCTTTAGAAATACAATAATGTCAAATAATTCTGATTTCATAATCTAGTTAATTTAAACTCACACATCCAAAATTGTACCTTCTGTTCAGTTACACAGGTAATTACTGAAGATATGCTTTGCGTTTTGCATTATGCTAGGTGCTACAGGAAAAAAGAAGTATAATATGTAGACTTTGCCCTCAGGAAAGATAAGATGTACCTCTGTGAGTCTTGAAGACAATCTAGTAAATTCTACCAAAGAATGCTGTAGGTGTTCTGGTTAGAAGCAGATGAAAGGCCTCAGGAGTCTAAAGAACTTCCTGGAACACTTGGGACTTGAGCTAGCCTGTGAGGGTTTAGATTTACAGAGAGATTGGAACAGGTACTTTGTGAGGTAAAAGCAAGAGTATAATGTGGAGATTAGCTTTGGGGGAGGGCCATAGAGGGAAACTAGGATGAGCTGATGACTGAATTTCTTTGGAAGACTAAAAGGAAAACATTAGACAGTTGGAAGGATATCTGCCTGCAGAAGGGTTTGAGTACTGGATTGAGGAGATTTAGATTTTTATCCTCTTTTGCAAGATATGGGGAGCCTTTGAGAGCTTGGAAGCCAGATATTAATGTGATAAACCAGCAAGATGAACCTGTCAGTGATCTACAGAATGAGAAGAGAATGAGCCAGGGATGGCAGTAGCTGTTGTAGTTACCTGGGTATGAAAAGATGATATCTTAGACTAGAATAAAGTCAATAGGAAGGATGCATAGCAGGTGTTGCTTTTGTTTTTATTGTGGTAAATGTATATAACAAAATTTACCATCTTAACTGGTTTTCATTGTACAATTCTGTGGCATTAAGTACATTAACATGGTTGTGCAGCCATCACCACTATCCATCTCAACTGTCTTCATCTTGCCTGAAATTCTGTACCTATTAAACACACTAACTCCCTATTTGCCTTTACCCACAGCCTCTGCCATCCACCATTCTACTTTTGTCTCTGTGTATTTGACTACTCTGGGAACCTCATATAAGTGGAATCATACAATATTTATCCTTATGTGATTGGCTTATTCACTTAGCATAGAATCTTCAGGGTTCATTCATATTGTAGCATTTGTCAGAATTTCCTTCATTTTTAAGGCAGAATAATATTTCATTGTAGGTATATACCATATTTTGTTCATCCATTTGTCACAATGGATAGTTGGTTTGCTTCCATTTTTTGGCTATTGTGAATAAAGTTTCTATGAGCATGGGTATACAAATAACTGTTTGAGTACATGCTTTCATTTCTTTTCGGTATATACCCAGAAAACTTTACATTCCCACCAGCACTGTATAAGGGTTTCAGTTTCTCCATATCCTTGTCAACACATGTTATTTTTGTTATTTTGATAATAACCATCCTAAT
>CM053509.1:5947164-5991741 GCA_028627145.1 Eidolon dupreanum
TTATTTATAATTTGAAATTTCAAAATTTCTCAAAACCGTATTTTAGGAAGACTCATTTGATGGCAAACACTAACATGACTTGGATTCATTTGGCAACAAAACCTGACCTAAACTAATATAGTTTAGTCTACATTTTTAATATATTTTACTACAAAATATTAATTTGTTTGTTTATGGAGTGCTGTGCCAAATCTCACTTGGGAGATGTTTACACAATGTACAGTAAATGTTCCATATACTATATTACTTTCTTAAAAAGAAAGAAAGAAAAGGAAAAAAGGTATAATTTTGAGAACATATCTAGTTCCATATGTTTCTCCCTGATAAAGTGATTGTGGACCTGTATTCTGAATAATACTTTTAAACTGGTGATGGACATTAAATATATTTTTTATTGGTAGAACTAAGATTGAGAGACAGTGTTAGTATGTAACACTTAATAGTTTAATTCTGCAGGTAAAGTTTAATTATCAAAAATGTGGAGAGAATATACAAAAAGTAGAATAAACTTACTGATTATAGGTGTTAACTACAAATAAATATTACTTAAAATTAGATAGTGGAAGAGAGACAGGAGGAAGAAATTACTAGCTCTTTTCGTTATCGCTCATAGTAGGGAACAAGTGGGTAGTGGTCCAAAAAAGAGGGAATTTTGGGGTATTATAAAGTATTAGTAAAGTTGCCTATGGGGCAGGGAGGGGCTAGGTTAGTGTACAGAGGGAGAGCAGCTAGTTTTCTTTGAATATGTTATTTTGTGGTTTTACTCTAGACCTATCTAAATATATTACAAAATTATGTAACAAAGTTAAATTTAAAATACAGTGCAGGGTGGGGGGATAGATAAATAAATAAAATGTTAAAAATAAGTAAAATAAATAAATAAAATGTTAAATAAATAAAATTAAATACAATGCCTAAAAATCAAAAGTAAAATAAAACTTTTAGAGTGTACTTGCAGTTAGTGAAAAAACCACACAGTAGGTTATTTCAAGTGATATACACAGTAATTTGTAAGCTATCTTGAGTTCGGTTTATCTTAAGGGTAGAAAGAATTACCAGAAAAATTGTTTTCATTTGTCATATTGTTTATGATAGTGTTGACATTTTAATTCTTGGCTGTAGTGTGTCTCTTGTGGGATAAAATAAATGAACAATTATGTAGGCAGCATTGAGAATAGGGGTTTGGCTTGTGAGAAAGGATGACAAGTCAATGAGATTAAGTAACTATAAATTTGAATGTGATTTGAAGCATCAGTATAAACTCACGTGTGTGTGTATATATTCATATGCATGTATCAAATTTCCTAGCTCTGTGTACTGAAAAGGCAACTAGCACCGAATTGTAGTTTCTAAATACCATTTTCCACTAAAAGAAAATAGGGCTTCTTTAAAGAGATGGCTGATTCCAGGCCTAAGACAAGAATACAAGATATACCTGGAATAAGATGTACCCCCCAAAAGCAAAGAAGTTATCAGAGAGAGTTGTGTCATAAGGTCTCAGGAGCCAATTTGAATAAGCTTGCTTCCACTGTCCAAATGAGGGACAATTTGAGCCTCAATAAGGACAACTACAAAAGATTGAAACCCATCAAATACTTTTAAATCTATGAATATATAATTTTTTTTAAAACTCACTGATCATTGTTAGAGGATGCTGGGAAGTTAATTGTTTAGAAAATTAGTAAATAAAGGTAAAGAATCATTCACTTATTCTGCCTTTTCTACACAAACTGTCTGACAACTGAGTAGTTGATGAGTTTGTCTTACAGAAGTATTCAGCTAATGGATAAAGAAGGAATGATAGACTGTCACTATGTTGCACCCCTAATGAATTAATGTCTCTAGTTGATGATCCTTGACAATTGTTAATGTCACGGGCTGAGAAGTGGACATTTCGTACCCATTTTTGGAAGTACACACCACCAAACTTTAAAAATACAATAATCCTGAATCTGATCAAATCACTAGGTCTAATTATCAATTACAAGAAATACAGGGGTCAGAGGAACATATTAAACTATATCATGGTGATGCATTTGACAAAATCCAGACCCAGGTTACTTGACTTCTTCAACAACGAGAATTACAAGGGGGAAAAGAGCAGAGCAGGGAGGAACCTACTAAAGGAGATTTAAGAGACATAGTCATCCAATCACAATGTATGGACCTTATTTGGGTTCTGATATTTTAAAAAACTAAGAAAAATGAAACAGTTGGAAATGTGAACACTGCCTGGAAAGTTCTTATTATGGAATTATTGTTCATTATTTTAGATATGGTAATGGTATTGTTATTTTACATCTTTTCTTTTAGGGATGCATAAGGAAATATTTACAGAGAAATAATACGCTATCTGGGACTTGTTTCAAAATAATCCAGAGGGATAGGGTGGAGAGTGGATTGGGATATAGTGATACAAGACTGCCACGAACTGGGCATTGTTGAAATTTGGTGAAGGGGGGAAGTTTGTTCTACTGTCCTCTCCACATTTGCACACATTTTTTCTTTATTACTGAAATTCCAAGTTACCTCCTGCAAAAGAGGGAAAAACGTAGTAGGGAGGAGTGAAAATGGAGAAGCATAATCATAATTGTCTTTGCTCTTTGAATACTAGGGGGTTTGATATTTGGGGAATATAATCCATAGTTCAGAGACTTTATTATTTCATCAACAATGCAGAGCACTAGAGATTAATTTAAAATCTGTCCCTTAACCTTAGTTGGGTGATAAAGTGGAAACTTTAGCAGTTTAAGAGCTAAGTAACAGAAACAGCAATGTGGTAGACATAGAGAAGTATAAGGAAGACATGGCTGTTCTCTTCAGAAAGGTTGGTATAGAACTTAATATTTTTGAGATACCTCTCTTGTTTAGAGGAGAAAACACTAAATTAGGGATCAGAATGCCTAGGATCTAGTTGTTGCTTTGCCATTTTACTATATATATTTTTACTTTGGATAAATCACTTCATTTTTCTACCTTTATTGCCTTATTCTGAGGTAAGAGAATGAAGCCTGTCCTGTCTGCATTGAAGACTTAATGTGAGAATAAAATGAGTGTGTGAAAAAGAACTTGTAAACTGTATATCCCTGTTAAAAGATATTTGCACTGCAGTCATAGGAATGTAAAAAAAGGAAGACATGTCATTGCTTTTCCATTGTGGGTTTTTTTAATTTACTTTTTTAAAGTTACGGTTAAAAATGCATAAGCTACATTTACTATTTTAACCAGTTTTAAGTGTATAGTTCTGCGACTTAAGTCGTTCATATTGTCGTGCAGCTTTCAACACCATCTCCACAACTTTTTTAATCTTCCCCAACTGAAACTCTACCTATTAAATACTAACTCCCCAACCCCTGTTCATTCATCCTGTTTCTTCTACCTTGAATGACCTTTCCTTTTTTACTTGAGGCATTCCTATTATTGAAGGTCTGGTTATAAACTAGGAAGCCAAAACGGTAGTCTTTTTCTTAATTTCATAAAAGATCCTATTCAAGATGTAATCAGTGCTGTATTCCCTGGGCTTGTCCGAGTATCTAGCACATGGCAAATGCTCAGAATTGGATGGGTTGGTGAGTAGATGGGTAGACGGATGGATGTTCAGGCATGAAAAATGTGTCATCCTGCCATCAAGCGCATGTACTCTATCTGTAAATATTCAGAAAGACTCTTATGCTTGGATTTCATAAGCTGTCCTTTTAGTTGTCATTTTTTGCTTAACATGAAAGATCCTTTTAATCTTCAAAAGTCACACTGTCAGATGTGTACTCACTTCTCATTTCTGGAAGGGAACTATATTTGTGTGCTCTGGAAATTTTTCCTTCAAACATTTAGGAAGAAAAAATTGCAAAGATAAATTGTTCATAAGAGCCTGAATGCCAAGCCTGGTTTTGAAGCTTACCAGCTCTGTGACCTTGGTTAAGTAATTCTTCCATGCTTCATTTTCCTAACTTCCCAGTCTCTTCTTGTATAATATGGGGAAAAAATAATAGACTGACTTACAGTTCCCATTATTGAGAAAATTAAAGGAGTGAATTCATGTAAATTGCTTAATCACAATATATATGTTTCTTCAGATTTTTATTTCTATAACAAGCTAACATTTAAATTCTAGCTATAAGTTTTACAGATCGAAATGAAGCATTTAAATATAAACCAACACAGTTTTGATTACTCTGGAATCTGGATGATGGAGGCTTGGGGGGCTCATTATACTATTCTCTCTTGCATATTTTTGAAATTTTTTGTGATACAATTTAAAATCAGAAATGTGGCAAAAGGGCTCCTGTAGATCATGCTGAATCCGTTTCGGGGGTTCACAATGCACTTTAGCACTTGAAAGATACTTAAAAGTCCTGAAATAAAGAAAGCTATCAGGCTTTGCTTATTCCTGCATCTTTCAAATTTTGACAAGACTCTTTGGAAATGCTGGTGTAGGGGCCATTTTGAGGAGAGATGTTGATTTTTATTTTTTTAAAAATTCTCATAGAGTTGTTAATTTTTTGTTGCTTTCTACCTGACTTTTTCTCCCCTCAGGTCTGCTTATAATCACTGAAGCTTATTTTAAGCGAGTTAGATCATCTGATTGAGATTGATCATGTCAACTATTGACAGAGGGAACTTCCCTGGAATGGTGAATCTAGGAAAAGGATTTGTCGGCTTCTGGGGCCATTGCATCCTATGATCCTCTCCTAGTCCCATAGGCCACTCTTTCTCTTTCCTGTCATATTATCTAAAGATTGGATTTCTTCCTTTTTATGTAGGAGACAGATAAAGCTTGCCTGGAATGAAAACATCCCTGGAGGGATTAAATTATGATTAACTCTCATTTCCAGCATCTAAAGGTTGCAGATTAGATTAAGAAATAACACGATACTGTGATCCATTTGGCATAGGGTTTTGGTTACTTAAGAAATAAATCAAACTTGTTTCTTGAGAATTTTGAGAAATATGGCTGTAGTACTAGAACTACACAGTCAGGGTTACCCCCAGGATTTGGAACTAGGGACACATGGTGAATTTAAGGGTTATATCTGATCCAGAAAAATCCCTCCCACCAAGTCTTTCTAAATCCTATGTTTATTTTAATTTTAAAGTTCCAGTAGGAAATGTGAATGTCACCCAGATCAGTTCATCTTGAGTGGAATTCCCATTGACTAGGAGCTTCTAGGAGGAGACTCTGTCCCTAAGTCCCAAAGACACTTATTTCAAGCCACCTCTCTATGATGAGACCTCAGCTGTCCCTGTGGCGCCCATTATAGTGGCAAACGGCCAAGCATCCTTATGTCGTCAACCTGTGACTTCTCTAGTGCTTGCTAGCTGTTCTTGTGTGTCCTGTAGGGCTGATGATGTCTTGTGCCCTTTATATGATTGCTTTAGGTTATCTAATTGTGTTCATCATGAAATTGAAAATTTTTAAAAGACATTTTTGACATGGTATATATCAGACCAACGTTGTAGTGTTTTATGTTCCTACAAACCTTAAAAAATTCTCAGATGAAAATAATTCTCTCGTATGTGTGTGTGTGTTTAACTGTTAAAACACTTCATTCTTCATTATGAAGCTAGATTAACTGCCTCCTGGTTGGTTTCCTAACAATTCCAATAATAGATTTTAAATTGTGTTGTCTCTTAAACCATTATCACTTTTAGTCAGATAAATTTTATATATCCAGATGCTGTAAAGATTTAGATCTATTCCTATTAACCCCGTCCTCTCTTAGGGTTTCTTCTCTGTGTATATGTATATCTCTTGGTGGCAGTTCTGAAAGTTAAGGTTCCACGGTATGGAATTATTCTGCAATTGTTAAAATTGTCTCTTACTAGTATTGCCCTGTTTGTGTTAAGTCAAAATATCAGGTAATAGACAGCAGTATTTTTATTTCAGGGCTTTAAGGGCAAGACAGGTAAAAGTTTTGTTTTACCTTGTGTCTCAAGATATTTATAATAACTTCTCTTAAAATTGCTATGGAACAAGTAGCCAAAAGACATTTAGTTATAACTGTTCATTTGTCCTTCCCCCTCTTTCAGTAAAATGCCCAATTTCACAGATTAAAGATCAATTTAAGCAGTTATATCTAAGGCAGAAAAACAACAATTACTTGTCTGCTCTTCGTATGTGTGATTGGTTGCCTCTAGGGATTAAAAAAAAAGTTGAAAAACTTATTTTTAGTCTAAATACTTTTCCCTGTGATTTGAAATACTCTTTATATAACTATATAAAGTTAGTCTGATATGTTACTTTTTACTGTCACATAAAGTATACAATTAATATATTTTAGGCTCAAAATTGCGCTAGCACTGATTTATAATTCAAGGTTAACTTTACATTTTCTGATACTTTTTTTACATGTGAGTTTGACAGAATGTCATCATTTGCAAATAAAGGCAGTTTTCAGTAACTTGGTTTTTTTTTTTTACTTGCAATTTGAGATACATTTAAAAAAATAAAATTATTTTTGTTTCATATTAAGAAATGGATGAAAAGAGGCTGCTGGATCCAGGGTTGAAAGTTCGTAAAGGCCTCTGGGATTATACTCTGAAGAACCAGCAGATGGAATGCCTGAGTGACTGAAGAAGATGGGTGCTAATGCATCTAACTATCCTCATTCCTGTTCCCCGAGGGTAGGGGGAAATTCCCAAGCCCAACAGACCTTTATAGGTAACTGTTCTAACTTCATTTTCTTTCTTGAATATAAATAGAATTGTGTTTTCAGTGGTCTTTTTGGAGGAAAAGAGAATTGAGCTGTGAATAAGTTATAGATAATTATTCTGTAGCATCCACGTTTTTTCCCCAACAAACACAAACCTGGCTTACATGATTTTTATCTTAACCAAGTCACTATAACACAGTCAATCTTTTCTTTGGTCGTCTCAACCATAATTGCCAATTACCCTAAAAAAAGGAGCAATCTCCATTAGTGTGGAAATAGTGAAATACATGTTTCTTGTGTCTTGGTCTGTTTTTTTCCCCATACAAATGCAGCCTTGGTGTAATTAAGGGGAAAAAACTCACAATTATATAAAAATAATATTCTTAATTTACAAATCTGCCTCTCATTTCCTAAAAACCTATGGTTAAGATCTGTGATACCTAATCCTTACTAGCCAGAGAACCAAAAGCATTTTTTTAAAATTAAGAATAATCCACTGTTAGTCCTATTCCTTATTTAATATAAAAATGAATTATTTGAACTTTTTATCTTCCTTTATAAAAACAAAGGTTAATTTTATTTGAATGGTTCAGGAATGTCTTCTGTAGAAATTTTTAACATGAAATATGTGTTAAAGTAAATGTTGAAGAGGAATGTTAAAAATGCATTTTCATTTGTTTAATTTCCTTCTTTAGGGACATCATCGTATTCTCAGCAAGGCTATGGTTGTGAATCAAAATTATATAGCCTTGACCATGGCCATGAGAAACCACAAGACAAAAAAAAGAGAACCTCTGGCCTTGCCACCCTCAAAAAGAAGTTTATTAAGCGTCGAAAATCTAATAGGTCTGCTGATCACGCCAAGCAGATGCGAGAACTCCTCTCTGGGTGGGATGTTAGAGATGTGAATGCATTGGTGGAGGAATATGAGGGAACTTCAGCCTTAAAGGAGCTTTCTTTACAAGCCAGTTTGGCTAGACCAGAAGCCCGGACATTGCAGAAAGATATGGCCGATCTTTATGACTACAAGTATTGTACTGATGTAGACTTAATATTTCAAGAAACTTGTTTTCCTGTTCATCGTGCCATTTTGGCAGCAAGGTGTCCATTTTTTAAAACACTGCTTTCTTCCTCACCCGAGTATGGGGCAGAGATCATAATGGACATCAACACAGCTGGTATAGATATGCCCATGTTTTCTGCTTTGTTACACTACCTTTATACAGGAGAGTTTGGAATGGAGGACTCAAGGTTTCAAAATGTCGATATCCTCGTTCAGCTAAGTGAAGAATTTGGAACACCAAATTCCCTTGATGTAGATATGCGTGGACTTTTTGATTACATGTGTTATTATGATGTCGTCCTTAGCTTTTCTTCAGACTCTGAACTTGTCGAAGCTTTTGGTGCAAATCAGAACTGTTTAGATGAAGAGCTCAAAGCTCACAAGGCTGTTATTTCAGCACGGTCCCCATTTTTTCGAAATTTATTACAAAGGAGAATACGGACTGGTGAAGAAATCACAGACCGAACTTTGAGAACTCCCACAAGAATTATATTAGATGAGTCCATTATACCAAAAAAATATGCAAAAGTTATATTACACTGTATGTATACTGACGTGGTGGACCTCTCCGTTTTGCACTGCAGCCCCTCTGTGGGGAGTCTCAGTGAAGTTCAGGCTCTCGTTGCAGGGAGACCAAACATGACCAGGGCAGAAGAAGCCATGGAACTTTACCACATAGCACTGTTTTTGGAATTTAACATGCTTGCACAAGGTATGCCATTCCGATTTTTAATTTTGATTTCTAAAACTGCATATTTTTTTTTTCCAGATTGGAAACACAACCAATATGTTCCATGATTTCAGTGTTTGGGAATTAAAAGGGTCGGTTTATTTTGAATGTATAGTTAATGACCTCTAAGTCAGAGAGGGTTAGTATTATTGTAGCTCTTCATTTAGTATTAAAACCAAGGATTCAAAACTAGTGACTAAGAGCAGTTAGATGAGACTCAGGGCTCTTTCTTCCCTAATGTAAGGTGATAGGTATGGCAATATATAATTACCCGCTACCACCCCACCTCCACCCTGTCTGCACCCAAACTTTGAACTAGCCCTGTTTCCCAGATTTCAGGTTATTCTTGATCTAGGACTTCTTGGATAACTCAGATTCTCATATATACACTCAGTGCCTTATTGAAGCTGAAGTGTTTAGGATAAGAGTGAAAGCTTATGACAACAGTGAAGATACTCACAATTGGGTACAAATTTATTTGAATCAAAGAATTGGGCAGGGTTTCTGATTTAAATTTTAAAATATTCTATATCTTTTCAAGCTCAACATGTACATTAAGTAACAGCCTGTAGTGTTAAGGCGTGTGAGGCAGACTTAATGCTACACTCATGTGCCTTCTTCATTTAATTTAAACTCAAATTTTTAAGTTAGGATAGCACATTTTTTGTGTTATAGGCAAATGAATACACGAAAGTTACATTAAGATAATATATATGTCTGTTGGTAAACAAAATCTTAATATTTCAGAGCTGAAAAGAGATCTTCCACAGGAGAGCAAAGGGAAATTGCTATCTTGACAAAATGCATTCTTAGCCTTCTATGGCCATATATTAAAAGAAAACAAGCTATATGACATGAAATTACTTGAGAAATTTAGCTAATGAGTATTTGTTAAAAGAATATTAGAAGTTGCTAATTAGAAGAGAATGTTAATGGTTTGGGTTAAAGACATGAATTTAATAATAAAAAAAAAAGCCAAGCACATTTTTCTAACTTGAAAATAATATGTATTGTATGGCTAAATCAACAAGTTAATAGGACACTGAGCAATAGAAAATGAAAGCCCCAGTTAAATAACATGTCAGTAATAAAACGAGGAATTATATAGAAGAAGGCATTGATAAATGTAAGAGAAAAAGTTGAGATTTCTGTTGCATAAAGAATATTTTAAAATCTTATTTTACCATTACCTTTTTAGTAATTGTACTAATTTTGTTTTATTACCATAATCAAAATGTCATTAAAACATTTTCTTATTAGTTTAAAATACAAATCATCATATTAATAATAGTAGATTATTTAAGCGTCAGACTATAAGAAAATATGTTATCAAAAATTACCTAGTAGCTTGACTTTTTATTCTGTAAAACCAAATTTGTCAGAAAATGCCTCTGCAGAAGAAGGTATAATAGGTTGCAACATTACCAAAAAAGTAATCTCTGTTTTCTCAAATTGATTTTATTTTTGACATATTTAAAAAATAAGAAACTAAAGTGTAGTATAAATACTTGGCTGTTTTAAAAAATGGGAAACCATCCTTAATATAGTTTTGTTGTTTGTTGTTTTTAAGTTTTGAATGAAAAGTAAAATTGTGAGCCAGCTCTTGGATTTAGGTAATACTTGATTTAGAGTTCTTTTATTTTAAATGAGTTAAAACTTTTTAAATCATTTAGCTAGAAATTGTATTTTTTATAGTACTTTAAAGTATAAAACAACACTCCTTGTATGACCTTAATTTGGTTACTTAAAAAAAATAATTCCCTTAGATTTGGGTGTACATGGCTGTCTATTTCCTTTCATTAGTCAAAATATAGAATTTGGGTTATTTGGTGCTTTTTGTGCTGTATGCCTTTTCTTTCCCCCAAGCCTATGATGCTGTTCATGTTAAGGTTTATAATAGACCATTTCTTCAACATAATTTTGACCTTACTTCCATGGAAAGGAGAATATTTGGTCACTTGGAGAGGGATTTTATACAATAAAGTTTAAGAACTCAGGTGCTAAAACCAGATGAACTGGATTTGAATCCTTCACTACCATGTTTTAACTTGTGTAATATTCTGAGGTGTCTATTGTGTGTAATGCATTAATGTCTCTCCCATGCATCCAGCATGATACTACTTACGTACGCTTTTGGAGAGAAGAAAGTAGTCACAAAATCATTTTTTGTGTTTTGTGGTTCAGACATAGACTCCCAGTTAAGAACAGCTGTAAGAAAGTAGTAATTAGTATAAAATTAGTGATGAGGAGTAGAAAAGCCTGTTGGGCAACTCAGGGGTAGGGCCGTGTTCTTTTCTTGCATCTCCAGTGCCTGGAAGATAGTAGGCACTCGGTAAATGTGTTTTGTTAATGACTGTTACCGTTTATTCCAAATCAGATTTAACTTCAAAAATTAAAGCCCAGTTTTAAAAGGAGACAAATTCTATCAAGGGAGGCTGGGACCATGAGACTAGATATGCTCTTCAAGGTGGAGAGGTGATTTAAGTTTCAAGAGCATCATAAAAAGAAGCAATATAGGCAGACAGCAGGAGCGATTTGACAAGTGGTTAAAAGGGAGGATTCCTGGCCTATACTGAGAATGCGTTTTATTCGTAGAAGTAGGCAGTCACTATTAGGGAGGTAAATCAACAGGTAATGGGCTTCAGCTTACTGGCCTGGCCTTTTAGGACTAGATTTAACTTCACTTGATTTTCTATGTAGCAAATTGAACATAAGTTTATATCTGTTTCCTCCAAAGCTGTGATATTATAGTAAAAGAATAAAAGAAGTATTAATCCTTAAGGACAAAAATAACCTGAGAAGCAAACAACAGTGAATAAAAGAATATTGAAATTTTTGGAAGCCAGAAAGCAGATAAAGAACTGATTACTGGTTTGCCAGAGAGGAGAGGTCTTTTAACTCCAGAGCTGTTAAGGAGGACTAAGGAGGAGGAAGGGAGGCAGTTCTTGGGGGCACTAAGCTCTCCGGAAAGCGGGGATAAGCGTGGTGTGGAACTAACACGAGAGATGTGTCTTTGAGTCTGAATACTGAATGGATGGACCCACTCCCCCACCCTGAAATTCACCTTTATACATGGTGTCAGAAAGGAATGGGATTTTGTTTGACTCCATGTAATGAGGTGGTTTTCTGGGTACCCTCCGTAAACAAGTCATTCCCCCAACACACCTGATTCATACCACCTTTTATTAAGTTCCCATGTATATATGGATTAGTCCTCTTTTGGTTCAGTGGTCTATTTGTCTATTTGTCTATTCTTACATCAGTATCACTTGCAGCCAGGCGGCAAATCAGTTCCCTTCTCCATACAGCTCCTCAGCTAAACCCAGGAGACCTGAAAATGATTTTCTAAAAAAGTCGAACTAGAAAGATTCCAAATATGGAAATATCAACAAGGGGCTGGGGTGAGGTGGGAAGGTACAAGGTTGAAATCTGGAATTATGTGAACGCCTACAAACTAAATGATGAAATCACTCCTTTCCCCTGCTGTGGTCCAAGCCAGGCAGATGCAAGACAGTAAATTAGAGCTCTAGAAATGGTAAGCAGCCCAAGAGTGTGTATACCTATAGATACTGGTCTTTTGGAGTTCCATGATAAAGTTGTGCTCAGAAGTTACACGATGAGAAGACCAGTTTGCTTTTCAGTAGTTATACAAAGAAAAGGACAAATAGTCCCCCCTTATTCACAGTTTCAGTCATCCACGGTAAACCATGGTCCAAATATGTTCAGTGGAAAATTCCAGAAATAAACAGTTCATAAGTTTTAAATTGTGTGCTGTTCTGCGTAACGTGATGAAATTTTACGCCATTCCACTTCATCCCACCCAGGATGTGAATCAACCCTTTGTCCAGCGTCTCCATGCATATGCTGCCCACCTGTTAATCACGTAGTTGCCATATTGGTTATCAGATAGACTGTCTGGGTACAGTGTTTGTTTTCAAGTAACCAGTGTTTCGTCCCAATGCCTATGTCGTTCACCTCACTTCATCTCATCACATAGGCATTGTATCTCACGTAATCACAAGAAGGGTGAGTACAGTATAATAACATATTTTGAGACATCGCATTCACATATCTTTTATTACAGCATATTGTTATAATTGGTCTGTATTATTATTGTTAATTACTTACTGTGCCTAATTTATAAGTTAAATTTTATCACAGGGATGTATGTACAAAGAAAAAACATGGTATATGTATTGTATGGTACTGTCCACGGTTTCAAGCACCTACAGGGGGTCTCGGAACACATGGTCCATGGATAAAGGGGGACTGCTGTAGTCAGCAAGCCTGTTTGTGCAACAGAGGTTCCAGACAGCTGTTTGCTGCCTTACTCTTAAATCTGAAAACCTGTCTAAGGCTCACTGGACATTTGAGGAAAACTTCCAAATTGAGACAGAGATCAGAACAAAAAGAACAAAGTGCTAGAAGAAACAGAAAGTGAAGGAAGCAGGAAAAAACTTCAATTGAGTAAAAATATCCTTATATAAAAGAACGTTTTATTAAATCAACTGGACACAAATAGAATTCTATAAAAGTAAAAACAGGAGCTCTTGGAAATAAGGTAGTAGAAATGGAAAATATGATAGAAGGATTGAAAGGTAAAATTAAATCAGGAAAATAAAAGAAATGGACAACAGTGGAGACAAATAAGAAAACTATAGTATTCATCCAGAAGTGTAACATCTTAACAGACAGTGGTTTTAGAAACATGTACCAGAGAAAATGAAGAAAAGATGTCATCTAAGGAGTAAATAAGTTTCATCCCTTTCACTAAGGACCACCAGAGAAAAAGAAGATTCTAAAATGTTGCAGAGAGTAAAAAATAAGATTCCTTACAAAGAAATAAGAATCAGAATGGTACTGAAATTGCCAGTAGTAGCAACTGAATACTACAGTTCAGTGGCCTAGTGCCTTCAAGAAGCTGGTGGAACACAATTTTAAACATAAAATTCTATACTTACCAAACTGTCAATGAAGTGTAAGACTAAATAAAGGCATTTTTCAGTGTTGCCTCCAAAAATTTAACCTTCCCTGCACATCCACTCAGAAAGTGACTGAGGATGTATTCCACTAAACAGTTAACCACGAACAGTGAAGTGTGGAGTCCAGAAGATGGGGTCCCACGGAGGAGGGAATGCAGGGAAATCTTGGGTGCTAGCTGTGTGTTCGGTCTAGCGGGTATGTGTCCAGTCTAGACTGGACCAGGAGGGCGAAAGTTTCCCTCTGGAAGAAGGCAGTTAACTGACTGCTTGAACACTTAAGTGACAAGCGACGCTGAGTTTTTACGGATCTTTTGGCACCTTTATGAAGAATTAGCAGTAGATTTATAGAAAATGAAGCAAGCAGGAAAGGAGAAAGTATTTCTGAGAAAAAATTACATTTGGGAGAAAATTCTAGTACACATCTTGGCTCAACAGTAAACAGTATTGAAATAGTCATAATACTAACACTGAACATTGATTTAATAAAAACTATAGAGAAGTAAATACCAGAAAAAAGAGGTAAAGAACTGAGAGTAGTTACCTCTAAGGAGCAAGACTAGAAGTGGAAAAGAGAGAGAGCAAAGGGTTTTGTTTTTAGAGTAAGCTTTTTAATACTACTGGGTATAGGACTTTAAAAATTTTGAGCATATACTGCTTTGATTACAAAATTAACTTTTATAATAAACATATGACAGTGCTCAGAAGAACCAGAGAGACCTCAATAGGTCACAATCTGAAAAACCTAGGGAAATTATCATGTCTATCAGGAATGTTAACCAATGAGATCATGCTTATAATTTTAGTTTATAAAGGCCTTTCGCTTTCTCTCATTTGATCATTTTGACAACTTATGGGTATGGTGGGGCTCAGAGATTAATAACTAGCCTTTTCCCAAGCTTGTAAGTGATGCAGTTGTAACTCAGACCAGCTCTTCTGACTCCAAGCCCAGGAATTGGGACAGGGCGAGACGGTAGCAGTATGCAAACTAGTTTCCAGGGGTGAAGGTGGAAGGCCACTGTGGCCTAGTTGTAAGACCAAAACAGACTAGTGATTGAAGCATCAACTCAGAGGAGTCTCAGCCAGGAGCCTGACTTGTGCTGAAACACTTGGGGTGGGGCTATGCACTTACAGGAGGTAAATGTGGGTCTCACTAGGAGTTTTAAAAACTGGGGACAGGGGCCTAGTAGGTCACCACTCAGACTTGGCTTCAGAGCACTTAGCCAGAGAACAGAGGGCTTTTCCTGAGTAAGCTATTCTTTCTTGAATAGGCAAGTGTTCCTGTATTGGTTATTTGACTTTTTTGGCTGTCCGGCATAAGGACCTTCCTAGTTTTTTAATTCCTCACTGTATAGGTCCTGATAGAAGGCAGAGCCCAACTCCTAGTATAAAAACCTAGAAGATCAGATACTTGCTTTCCCAGCCTTCTCTGTGGTTCAGGCTTAAACATGTAACCTAGACATTTTTAATCTAGAACTGAAAACAGGGACTATAGAGGATTTTTTTTGTAAGGGGAGAGGCAGCAACACCTACTGGGAAAAGAGAGGTCAATGGCAGTGGTGCCGTGATGGCATTCAGTGTCCAGGCGGCAGGCAGGAGCGGTGGTGGCCAGGGTCCCCGGGCGGCACAGGGTACTCACTGGGCTGTTTCTGTGATACAGTCCTCACTCCACAGCCTTCCTTTGCTCTTGTTTGTTTCCTGAGCCTGGTCTCCAACTTTCCCAGCACCTCTGGGCTAACAGTATCCTTTCAAATAAATTCCTTTTCTGATTAAGCCAACTATGGTTTTTTTGTTGTTGTTGCAGCTTAGAGGTCTGGTTGATAACTACCTATATTAAAGGGACTAGTATATAAAATTCCAAAATAGAGGACTAGATTGGAAGAGCCTGAAATGAAGGATCAAGTGTTTGATCACTGACTTTTCACAATGACCTTAACATACACTATGTAAACAGCTCTGAAAATGTGAGAACGGTGAGAATATATTATTGATTTATAATTTTTTTTGAGTAAAAATCCACTCTTGAGGTTTTCTCATGAACTTTAACAACCCACAGGCCTACCATAAGAATTATGTTTTTTTGTCATAAATACTGTTGATCCCCAAACAAAATAGCCCAGAATTAGCACCGACATCTACATGCATATTCCAGTGCAGACACTTTACAGTAATATACTTCAGGCTGCAGACTTTCTTTTTTTCATCTCGATCAAACATGTATTTTTAAATCTTTGGAATATAACATTTATAATTTTAGTTCTAAAATGAACTCTAATACATTGCCCATATTTTTGGTCATAATGCATATGATTATATTTTATTGAATTAAAAATCTAATGGGGAAATAACCGAAAGCAATGACCTAATTTTTTCCCTTAGCAACTTGGTCGGATTCCAAGAGCGTGTGACTTGAAACAAATGCAAACTAGCAAAGACTGACTGATTGTCCCCACTCACTAATCCATTCCACTGTCTTCCCATCTTCTCCTTTGTCCCCATGTTGACACTGTTGCTTCTGTCTCAGTTCATTGAGCAGGCAGTTCATTTTACTTCAGTCTATAATTGTTTCCTCTTCAGCAAAGTGGTCTGAATATACTTTCCAGATGGAGCTAAGTTAAATAATTATCAGTAGATCAGAGTAGTAAATGTAGGTTTCAGCTAGACATTTAACAGATGAATTTATCTCAGTTTCAGGAATGGCAGTTCAAATGACTCAAGTTATATATCTCTAATAAGGAAACTTGGTGCTTAAAATTTTACTGAATTATGACAAGTTCTAAAGTGTAAATTTTAATTGCATATTTTATTTTAGAACTTAAATCATTTTTCATATAGACTACAAACATTCCACCTCTGACCCTCTCTTACACCTTTCTTCTGTCTTGGAATACCTTTGTCTTTGATCACTAAATGTCCAAATTTTACCCTGTTGTTCGAGACCAGACTCACATGCTACTTTCCTTGTTTTTGTCTTAAGCATTCCAAATTAAAAGTCTTTTTTGCTTCCTGCAGACTTCTAAGACACTTATTTTTCCATTAAGTGTTTACATCTTCTAACTTGTTTTGGAATTATCTATGTACCTGTCTCATTTCCTCTATCAGTTATGTATTCCTCAAAGACAAGATCAAAATCTTGGTCATCTTTAAATCATCCTAAGAACCTAATACAGTGCTTTGCTCTTACTAGACTCTCAGTTACATGTTTTGAATTATCTTTAATACCTATGAGAACTGAGTAATTTTTCTTTTTTAAAAAGGGGAATGCATATAATAAATGTTTAACCCTAGAAGTTGCAAATAAAATGAAAACACTGAACCTCAGACTAGGAAATTATATGAAGTATTATTTATAAAAGGTGTCATCTAAATGGTATATATAACTTTCTACCCTTAAACTTAGTTTTAAGTTAAATTTCAAATAAAATTGTCTCACCAGCTCTTTGTTGGTCTACTGATATGAAATAGAGTATCAGAAAGATTTAAAATATTTGTGGAAGCCAGTCAAGGCTGTTAATCTTTTGAAGCCAAAAGAATTAAATCTAAGGGCAATTCTTTTGTACTAATTTATAATTTAGATTTAAAAAAATTATATTTCAATAAAAATATTTATAGTTATAAAACAAGTATAATTTAAATTTATGTTAAAGTAACTTGGAAGTTCTTATTCTAAATTAGGCATTTTCTACCTTTTTGTCCTGTGTAATTTATTATGGAGTTGCCATTGTTCGTTTCTTGTCTATTGAAGGTGGAGTATTCACCCTTATTTGAAAACTTAAAAGACAATGAGTATAAATTAATAATATGGCTTGTTATATGACTTTGCAAATGTAAATGTTTTGGGGCACTTTGTAGCCGTAGCAAAAAGTGTTCTCTAAATATATACAATTCATTTAAAGTATAGTCTATCTAGTGTCTTCTATGTCTTTGTATTTAAAATTATGTGGTGACTAATTAGAAGCCTTTCTCAGTGATAAGCAAAACCTTTTCTTTGTCATAAGGAAGACACATTCTGTTTTATTTTTTCACAGCCCAAATTGTGTGTTTATTAAAGTCAAGATCTAAGAAATTGGATTTAATTTGAATGGAACAGACATTAATAAGAAAAAAGATAAAACTGTACTCAGGTCAGTATTGATATGAACACAAACTTTGAACAACTTAGAACTACTCTGGGATAAGAAAGACCTGAGAATCTATATTATATAAAAAATGTATTGAATAAAATGAAAACACTGAACCTCAAACTAGGAGATTATAGTTACCATGTAGTTACCATGAAGATAGCAGATAGCATCTGCAGTGATGTTGCCCAACGCAACATGTCTTGAAATAGAGAAAGACTTGTAAACTTCTGGTATCACATTTTGTGTTGAATTGAAATATTTGTTTTTCACTATATTTTGCATGTATCACCATTTATATATATGTGACTTTCAAAGTAAAACAGCACAGTTAATGATATCAACTGATCAAAAATTTTGATGTCATTAGGCCTAAAATAAGGCATATAGTTCTTTCAGGATCTTAAAAACAAATTAGCCTATATTGCTACGCAAGATTCAGTACCAGGGAGAAGAGAATTAAGCAGTTTTTTGAATGCTCTCTGTATCTAAATGACAGACATTTCACCTACCTTGTTTCATTTCGTCCTCACAACAATCCCCTGAAACTTGGAGAATGAGTTTCTAGTTTGCCAGGAGAGGTTCAGAGACAGCAGTGCCCAAATTTAATGGTATTTTATAAATATGAACTTATTTATAAAATAAGTTCTGTGTTCCATATAAATTCTGTCTGGGTTTCTCAACTTGATCTCGTTTCTTCTTCATGGAAATGCAAGTAGTATAAATTTTGCCTGGCTTACAGTTGGCAGTGAATAAATGCTTTAAAAACTGAATTGCGTTAAATCCTTAGTAGGAAATCTTTCTAAAGATAAGAATTGAGTTATTTTCATTACGCATCATTTGAAAACATGGCTCCAAGTTTCCAAAGTCTAAAAAAAATGACCAGACTCAGACTTTTAACAATGATACACATGATTATAATTGCAGGGAACATTCAATCTTAGATAGCAAAGCAGGATCATAAAAAAGTGGTCCATAGAGCTTCCCTCTGGCGGTAGACTATTTGAGCTAAACTCCTACTTTGATTCAATTATAGTCCCTTTTCTCTTTAGAAACACTAAGAGAAATGGCCTGTTGCCTTTTTCTAAAGCCTCAACTTATTTTTTTGACTCTGCCATAGTCAGTTTTTGAATACTCTGTATACCTTCCATTGGCCAAGGAGTATAAAACTAATGGCAATCCAAGATACAGGTTATTTGGTGTAAGGAAAGTAGCATTGGGGAGGGCATCTGTGATGGAGCAGGGAAAATGACAGGAGGGAATAACCTCTGCATTGTACAGATATCCAGGCCTTTCAAACTCAGTATTGAGATACAGAGTTGAAGTTTTTGCCTTAAAACGAAATATTGCACTTCTCTCCTAAAATATCCAAAGTAGAAGGACTCTGACCAGGTACAAACATTCTATCTACTGGTTTTGGAAGTGGCTAGAAGAAACTGTTCAAAGAATATAGATCAGTAATAATGATATTTAGCTATTGCTGTGTGCTAGACACTGGGCTCTTTTTGTGAAATACCCCAATCTTTACAGTAAGCTGGGTGGTAGCTACTGTCAGCTTCTATTTTAGAGATGAGGAAACAAAATCCTTAATTTATTCATCAAGGTGACTTCTAGTGATCAAAAGATGGATCAAAACAAGAATTTACACCCAGTAGCTAATTTTCCTATATACTTGGCACTTTAAAAGACTTTAGATGGTATGTTCAGTAGCATTCATAAATAAACCATCTCCTATAGCAACTTTAAATTTGAATGAATTTATTTCAAAAAGTTTATGCTTATTGTTGAAAAGGAATGATACAGAAACATAACCTAAGGTATATTTTCACCCACTACCATTCCTTTCCCCGAGTCCTTACTGATGACATACTTTGGACACTTTGGTGAGTTTCCTTGTAAACCTTTAATGTGCAGCAATGTGTGTGTATTTCACATGCATATCTTGTTCTGTTGTAGAATAAATAGCACCATCCTATACATATTATTCTGGGTTGCTTTTTCCATACTTAAGGAACTTTGAAAAAATTGTCAGTACATACAAAGAAACTTTTTTTAATAACTGCCTTTTTTGTTTTTAAAAATATAAGCAATGTAATAATGGTTGGATAGTCAGATAACACAAATAATACAAAAGGTGTTTAAGAACCCTTCAGTCTCATTCCCAGTGAAAAACACTGTTAACAAATAGTACCTTTTTATAAATCTCTCCTAAAGACTGAATATTAGTTTGGAGTGTATTTATGGAACTGCTAAAACATTCAGTGAATATAAACTGTCAGAAAGTTCCTTTTCTCCAACTATTTTTCATATATTTTGATGAAAAGGAATATCAGTTTCTACTATAAATTAACCTGAGCTAGCCTCACTAAATATGTCTCCATAAAGGGGATGACTTTGATATATTAAAAGATTTTGAGCTCTCTTTTGGTACTTTTCACTAAAACATTTTTATATACCCATATTAGCATTGACATGTTGATAAAACTTCAGATAAATTATTTATGTTATTTGAAGGTGAAATAGTCTCGCAGCTGAAAATGGTGCCAGAAAATAGAAACACAGTTTGTACACTTAAATGTCTTTGTTTCTAACCACATTCTTCTTCACCATAATAGAGTTGGGCCTTTTTCATAGTGGATTAGTTTTAGTATTGCATTTCCACTGTCAGTGTACCTTCTTAATTGAAGGTTTCATTCAAGAACATTGCTGAATTGTGACACTGTGTTTCACTAAAATATTTCTAGATAGTACATGGCTATCACTGGTTTTCTAAACCTGATATCGGAGCTTATACCTAGTTATGAGAAGTTCAGAAAATTTTCTAAGCTAAACTGTGCGATTAAATAGTTTCTTTGTTATTCTTTTGCCTCATCTTAAATTCTAGATTGATAGTTTTTTGTATTGATAGTGTAAACGATAAAAATATTGTGTCTTAAGTCTTCAGTTGTGCCAAACCCACTCCTAAACTACATTTTGATGTCAAGTTTTTAGAGAGGCATTAATTTAAATAGAAGTTGATGGATACAGTATTGTAATAGCTCTGTAAACCTGAGAGAATAGCACCTGGGTTTTCAAGCAAATTAAGGTAAAAATGGGATATTATGGGAGGTGGGGATGGGAGGACTATAACCTGTCAATCAAATGGACCCTTGATATAGAATTAACACTATAATTCCTATACGTTACTCATTTACCAAACATCTGTTGAGCTCTTTCTGTATGCCAGGCCCTGAGATTCAAGTAATGAATATGATACTCTAGCAGTACCAAAAGGCAGTTACTACTGCATGGTAGGAGAGCACATAGGAAGAAGAGGAGCCCCAGACCCCAACACAGGGAGTCAAGGAAGGGGGACGGTATCAAGAAATGCCACAGAAGCCGAGATCTGGAGAATGAATAGGAGTTAAGTAAGTAAAGATTGGATGTAAAGGGGAGCCTGTCAGACAGAAGGTGCTGTGATGAGACCAGGGCACTTTCTGCTGGGTGTGATAGATTGCAGAGGGAAGAGGTGTGACAAGAAATGAGGCTACAGAGCAAGCAGGGCTGTGTAAGGAAGAACTTGGTATACCGTGCTGAAACATTCGACTTTATCTTGAGCATAGCAAGTCCTGTGACCTGACTACATTTGCATTTTCTGGAAGATTTCTGGCTGCTGCATGTAGAGACCATAAGAAATGTTCCAGAAATAGTTAAAAAAAAAAAGTTAAGCAGATAAAATTCTATAAATTATATATCAGAAATTAATTTTTTTAAAAAGTTTCTTACTGTATATATTCATTTATTCCATAGAATTTTTTTGAGCACCTGTGTTTTGTCAGGCACTGTGTTAAGCACTTGATTCATATTGTCCTCTTTAGTCATTGCTACCTCCATTTTATAGATAAACTGAGGCTTGAAAATATTGTCACCTGGGATTACCTCACGAAAGTGTTAAGGCCTAGATTTGAATCTGGTCTTCCTGACTCCAGAGACTTTGACTTCCTCCTTTTGCGGGGAAGAGAATATGATCCCTGTAAGAAGAAATCATCTGTGAGGTGTGTTGTTTTGAAGGGAGCGTGTGATCATATTTAAGAGATAACCAGGAGATATAAAAAAATTTTCTGAAAATCATAATTACATGTTTCTACCCCAAAAAGCTTTGGATTTTTCTTTTATTATAATGGAATTAAAGATACTTATTTTGTCACTAGTGGGGAAATGGTTTAAGGATAGTAAATAAGGTGTAGGTGTAAATGGGTATTTTTTTAGATAAAGAGCTGTGAACCTGAGTTTTTCACATACTGAGGACGAGTATTGTTTTTATTTAACTTGTTAATAAATGATCTGTGAAAGGGAAGTGCACAGTATTTAGGTTGTCACTGACTTTCTGTTACCTTTATGATCTTTTGCTCTGCTTTCTTGACACTTATGCTCCTTTATTACCCTCTCCCATTCCCCACAAATCCATATGCTTGCTTTTGAGAGTACAGTAGGTACCCTCAACAAGGAAACAACTATAGTAATAGTTGCCATTTATTTAGTTTACCATAAGTTAAATAATGTACTAAATGCTATGTATATATTATTTAATCCTCAAAATAACCTAATTTGAGGATTAGGAAACATTTTCCAGATGAAGAAACAGGCAGAATTTTAGACATCACGCAGCTAAAGGGAATTTGAATAGAGTCTCTGGTCAGTCTGACCCTAGCGGTGTATCATTCATCTCTTTCAGCAAGATGCCTGCACATAAGAACTTGTGTTCAATTTCCAGGCGTCCAGCCATCCTGAAGGTCACGGTTAGACCTCCTTGAATTGTAGTATAGCAGAGGCTTATTTATGGTGCCTGTGTGCAGAGAATTGATGTCCCGTGAATACTATTCATTATGCTGTTCTCACCCCCAAAAAACACTTAAGCATAAATATTAAAAATGCCATATTAGAGAACACTTATAAAGTAAACATTAAAAAAATATATAAATCTCTATTCAGTTAAGAATCTCAAGGGTTCTTAAACTTAGTCTTTCTTTTTTTTCCTTTCATGGCTTAAAGAGAAATCTTCAATCTGATGTCAATGGCTGTCTGTGAGCTTTAGTCTCCTCCTCTATTTACTGAGTTAAAAGTTCTTCCTTGAAGGTTTTCAGCTTCTTTCTCATCTTTGTCTGTTTTTCCCTCTCACACAGCTTGGCAGAAGCTTAAGGGGAAATAGTGCAAGCGCTCAGTGTACATTTTCACGCACAAGCAGCATGAATCTCACTGATTGCCACTTTCCCATCAGAAGGGAGTAATGTTCTCAGAGTAGAGAACCTTCTCATTTCCTTTCCAGTGTTTGCTTGGGTTTTGTGGTCAGTGATTGAATTTATACTGAGCACTGAGGAAAGGAGCTCACGACAACTTTCATAGCCTGTTGATTGACGTTGTTGTTATTTGACTTTTTGAATAGATAGAACATTCACATGGAACAGAATCCAAAAGGTACAGAACAGTACTCAGCGAAGAACCTCCTGCCCTCGACCACTCAGCCCCTCTTCGCAGAGACAAACAGTGTTACCAGTTTCCTGTGTCGTCCACCCATCCAGACAATCCAGAGGCTGTCTCAGGACATGACTTTTAAAATATATTGAAAGTAAACAGAAAGATATTTAGAATAGATCTATATATAGTATTAGCAATGCCTTTTAGGATTTAGCTATTGCAAGGAAATCTTATGACTATTAAAAGGGGCAGAAACTTAAAAGATATACTTCCATGTGGATAAATATGTTACACTTTTAAGACTCTGCCCCGTCTTATCCCTCTCTACCCAGCAGGGATAACCAGATTCTGAACATGAGCCAAAAGGGTATGAGCAATGAAACCCAGACAATCTCGGCTTGCTCTTTTTCTTTGCAGTGAAAATAGATTTAATCCAGATTTCTTGTTTTCCTCAGCTTTATTGAAATATAATTAACATAAATTGTATAAGTTTACAGTGTACAATGTAATGATTTGATAAATATATAGACTGTGAAATGTTTACCATCAGTAAATTAGCTAGCGCATCCTTTACCTCACGTAATGAACATTTTGTTGTCATGACGAGAGCGTTGAAGCCGTGCTGTCCGAGCGGCTCTCAAGTGTACAGCGCAGTGTTCGCTGCAGTCCCCACGCTGCACATCACTCATAACGGGAAGTTTGTACCCTTTGAACGACGTCTCCCCATTTCTCCCATCCCTCAGCTCCTGGCACCCACCGTTTTACTCTGTTTCTATGAGTTTGATATTTTCAGATTATACAGTATCTGTCTTTGAATTATTTCACATAGAGTAAAGCATTCAGGGTCCATTCTTGTTGTTACAAATGGCAGAATTTTCTTTTTATTTCTGGCCAAATAATATTCCATTTTATATATATACACCACATTTTCTTTATCTATTCTTCCATTGATGGACACTTAAAATTGTTTTCAAGTCCGTGGAGATATCTGAGATGGTGATTTCATCATCTTTGTGTGTGTATGTGTGTGGGATTGATGGATCAGATGGTAGTTCTATTTTTAATTTTTTGAGGAACCTCTGTATTGTTTTCTATAATGTCTGTACCAGTTTATACTCCCACCAGCAAAGCACCAGGATTTCCTTTTCTCCATGTCCTCACCAGCGATTGTTATCTCTTGTCTTTTTGATAATAGCCATTCTAAAAGGTGAGACGATATTCCATGTGGTTTTGATATACATTTCCTTGATTCTTAGTGATGTTGAGCAACTTTTCATGTATTTGTTGGCCATTTTTTAATCAGATTGTTGTTTGCTGTTGAGTTGTATTAGTTCCTTATATACTTTGGATATTATCCCCTTATCAGATACATGGTTTGCAGATATTTTCTCCCTTTCTTTAGGTTGCCTTTCATTTCACTGATTGTTTCATTTTCTGCACAGAAGCTTTTTATCGTGATGTGGTCCAACTTGTTGATTTTTGCTTTTGGTGTTATATCAAAAAGTTTGTGCCTAGACCGAGGTCAGGAAGCTTTTCTCTGATGTTTTCTTCTAAGTGTTTAACAGTTTCATGTCTTGCGTTTAAGTCCTTAATCCATTTTGAGTTAATTTTTGTGAGTGGTACAAGATAGGGGTCCAATTTCATTCTTTTTCATGTGGATATCCAGTTTTCCCAGTACTATTCTTTCCACATTGAATATTCTTGGCTCCCTTGTCAATCGACCTACTTTTTTTTTTTTTTTTTTTTGCTGAACTACGATACACTTTTATCTAAAATATTTAATTGCAGTTCTTACCACACTTCAGAGAAGTAGTAAAGCTAGATATGGTCTGAGAGAAGACAGCTGAAGTAGACCAAAGGAGTAAGTACCGAGGGCAGACTGAAATGGTTGGGATTGTCCAGTATGTCAGAAAGGGTATTGCTAAGATGATCACAAACTTACTGTAACAAGTGAACCCTAAGATGACCCCTAATGATCCCCATCTTCTGGTGTTCATACCCTTATACAATCCCCTCCCCTTACGTGTGAGTGTGACCTACGGCTTGTTTCTAATCAATATGACGTGGCAAAGATGGGGTGTCACTCCCGCGGGTACCTTGCACTGTATGAGACTCCATCTTGGTAGCAGACTTGCACTAGAGACCTTTTCCTTGCCAGCTGTGAAGGAGTATGGTGTGAGATGGCCTGTCGAGAAAACCATGTGCTAAGAATGCAGGCGGCCCCTAGGAGCTGAGCAAGACCCACCCCCCCACCCCACCCGCCACCAGCAACCAGCAAGAAGCTGGGCCCTTGGCGGCCATGTAACCACAAGGAGATGAATTCTGGCCACAACCTGAATGAGTTAGGAAACACAGTCTTCCCCATTTGAAACTTAAGATGCGGATGCAAGCCCAGCTGACACCTCGATTGCAGCCTTATGAAACCCTGACTGAGGACCCAGGTAATCTGTGCCCAGACCCCAGACCCACAGAAAATATGAGGTGATTTGTTTGTTGTCTTAATCTACTAAATTTATGTTAATTTGTTACACAGCAATAGTACATCATTTAATCTTACAATTTTATTTTCTGATGTCAAAACAGGTAAATATCAACAGTTTCATGCGATTTAACTTAATTAGGGAATGATAATAATTTCAGTTCAGTTCGTCACATAGCCTTCAAGGTGGTAACAAGCCACACCTCCACAGAAGTGCAGTTCAGGAAAAGTGGTGGCATCAGCCATAGTCCCCGCTGCTGCAACTGGCTGGAGCCTACAGTTGATATTCTCATCATGACTGTATCACTCAGAGTTCAGTCAGAGTTCAGTCATGACTACATCACTGAGCAGCTCTGACTTACAGGATAAGGGAATTGTTATAGGAGTGGGCCTCACACCATTGTGGAGGAAGCTGGGACAGTGAAGACCTGAAAAGGAAAAGGATGGATCCAGAGGAATTGTCAGCCAGTCAGCCTGGGAAGCCGAGCACACTGAGCTACAGAGGGGGGCTGGGAAGGGTGCGCATGGAAAGTGTTAGGTCTGTGGATCTGCAGGCAAGCATCTGGTGGTGGTGGCCTGGGGCCACTGTCGTCACCAGGGCTGCAGTTGGGAGGAGAGCTGGACGCAGAGCAAAGGAGAGTAATGACGAGCTAGGACCCACAGGTATTTTTGTATCTGCCTCTCGCCACATTTAGCTATGGGGACTTTAAAAGAGTCATGGCTGCTGCTTCTGCCTTCCAGATCTCACAGTTCTCTTTGGCCAGCTTTAGCTTGGAACCATACAGGGATGGAGATTGCGGGAAACAAGTCTAGCTTAAGCAAGTGGAAACAGTGCGGAGCAGCATAATCTCCCTTTTCCATCTCCCAATCTAGATTTCCATCACCCCTTGCCAGTACTTTAGCAGGTCTAGGTAGCCTGCCAGGCGGCGTGACCCACATCTTCATCCCAGAGGTATCTGAGCTCTAGTTGCTTTATCCATGGTTGCTACAGTTGCCCAGTCTTCATCATCACTGGGCAGAGACGACACCAAAGGATGCCTCAGTGAACCCCCTGGATTCCAGGTGAACACCTTCTTGCCCTGTTGCAGTGCCACAAACCTAGACCCTGGTCCAGCAGTCTCAAGATCTACTCCCCAAGCCTCCCTCCCAGAACAGGGGCTGCTTTCCTGCTGAGACTATGATTACGGGTGATCAGATCCTGATCAGTGGCTTGGAGGTAGTGAGCGGGGGCAGGAGCAGGTTTGAAGAGGACAAGCATTATCTTTTCAGGTACTTGCAGGGACCTCACAAGAAGAGACAGTTTTCCTCTAACAAGGAGTTGGAGCTGCTTCTCCCAACCAGGAAAGTTCAGGCAAATCTTAGGATTTAACATTGCTAGTTTATCCACCCAAATAACCCTATTCTAGATTTCTGTGTCCAACAGTTCATATCAGGACCCAGATTTTATTACAGCAGATTTGCCCAGGCTTTGCATTCAAGTCTTTTTTTCTGTAGCCTTGATATCCTTAAAATTAAATCTCGAGCCGGAGTTTTGGTAGTCTGCCCCACTAGTGACGAGTTCATAGGTCTTTTAGAAAACAAACCTTTCACCAGTGCGCAGTGCCGATTGTAATACCGAAGGGAGGGAGACAGTGGGAAGCTCTTCAGGAATTGATGTGCGAGGTAGTAAGGATTTGGACAAAGATGGTGTTAGGAATGGAAAATAATGCTAATTGGAGAGAATTTTGAAGGGAGAATCAGTAGGACACATTGATGAGCTATACATATGGGTTAAAAGAGGATCGGTCGGCACAGCAGATGTAAGATCGCCAGGCTAGAAGAGCATAGTGCTGCTGGGCATCGGCCTCCCAATAGTATTTAGAATAACTCAAAACTCGGATGGGACGGTTTCATCTTATACGTGAGGAGGTGATCCATCACAGGGTGATAAGTGAGATACTCAAGAGTTAATGCTAGAAATGCCTGAATTCAAAGCCTCTCTGCTCTTTCTGCTACTTCACGCGTCCTCACTTTGCTCTTGTTTCATAATTCCTGTCTTAGGATTTGGAATACAGGTAGGTAGGAAAGAATTGAAGCAACTTTTCTCTCAAGCCTATTTGCACTTGAAGTCTTATTTCAAACTCTGGTGCCACAGAAGAGTCAGTGTGCCTTCTCTAAGGCCAGCCTTCTTGTAATCTATTACAGGCATACCCTGGAGATATTGCAGATTTGATTTCAGACCAATGCAATAAAGGGAGTGTCGCAATAAAGAGAGTTGTCATCTTTTTTTATGGGGAAGGGTCTTTCTTCAATTCGTAAGAAATGCAACATCTGCGAAGCACAATAAAGCAAAAATGCAATAAAACGAGGTATGCCAGTATATTTTATGTTGCATGGCAAGCTGTAATGTCCTTCCACAGTTCCTCCCCTTTCTTCATTCTTGCCTGTTTTCTTCTTTCTCTTCTCACCTCAACTCCAGTATGAAACTCTGGATCTGGAAGCTGTTTATAATGTTTATTTCCTGATGCATATGAGCCAGTGAGAAGGTTTCCTGCTGGTGCTGGCGAAACAAGTGTGAGGGTATACCTAAAATAACAAAGAGTATGAGGGTGGCAGCAGAGACAGATCCTGGCAGTGTATTCAGGGAATCTGTCAGCACTGAAGCTTGCTTGAGTTATCAGGAACAGGAAGGGGAGAAAAACAAAAATGTTGATAATAAAAACAGCAAGTGGTCGTATTTAACATGCAGCAGGAACAGTCATTTGTATTAATTTGTTTTACTTCTTTATATCTCTGCCTTGATCATGTTATGTAGCTCAAATTTTTGAAAAGAGGCATTTTTGCATATATTAAGGATTAGAAAAAATATTCAGGTGAGAGAACAGAATAAAGGATCTGTGAAACGAGGTTGTCACACTAGCAAAAATAATTGTAAGAAGTTGACTTCATACCATCTGCCAGCCTCACAGCAGCATTGTTGAAAATCTACCTGGCCAGAATGCATGGGCACCTTTGAGCCATTAAATGTCTCAGCTTTGGCTACAGGTGAGTTTTTCTGTTAGACAAGGAAATTGTTAAAAGCTTTTAAGTTCATCCAAAAAATTACATGGTTTAGTAGTCAACCATTGCTGTGTAACAGATACCTGGGGAATGCCAGTGGTGTATATTAATGAACATGTATTTCTCATAGATTTCCACGCCAGCTGAAATCATATATTTAAGTTTGCAGCAGTTAGGTCACTCTGGTTGCCACCGTGGGTCAACAGGGCTGAGTGGCTCTGTTCCCAGTGTTGTTCGTTCTTCTCCTGGGACCAGCAAGCTGTCCACAGTATGTTCTTACTGTGACAGTGGCAGAGGCAAGAGGGCAAGCTCAGTTCCTAAAAGTACTTTTCAATTCCTAAAAGTATTTTTAAAGCCTTTTGTCACATCACATCCACTAACATTTCATTGGTCAAAGCAGATCTGGTCAATTCCAAAGTCTTGGGGCAGAGACGCATACTCGACCCCTAGGGCGGTGGGGAGATCAGGAGGCTCATGGTTGTGCGTGTGTTTGAACAGTAACCTACCACATGTGGATAATAGTCTAAGCTCTAAAGTTCTACTTTAAAATGATAAAGTAGTCATTCTGATTGTATCATGTAGTTGTCTTTAAAGAAACAGATGTGTACTGTTTTATCTGTCATTAGGAAATGAATCAGTATACTCTATGGGGGGAGAAGGAGAAAGAGAGAGTTCCTTCTGAAAGTTAATTAGTACAAAGTGGGAGGAAACAAACTTGACATTCATATATCCTGAAACTGGCAAAGGGAAAAGAATTCTAGACAGCAGTGCTCTTCGAAGTGTGTCTACAGATGTTCATAGCAGCATTATTCATGGCGGCCAGGACATGGAAGCAACCAAAGTGTCCTGCAACAGATGATTGGCTAAAGAAGCTGTGGTACATATATACGATGAATTATCACTCAGCCATAAGAAAAGATGAAATACTGCCATTTGTGACAACGTGATTGACCTTGAGATAATCTTGCTGAGCAAAATAAGCCAGACAGAAAAAGTTGAAAACCACACGGTATCATTTTTATGTGGGATATAAACCTAAAAGCAACAAACGAACAGGACAAACAGAGACTGGTGGACATGGACATGGACAATAGACTAGTAGTTACCAGAGGGGAGGGGGGAGGTAGACAGGGTAAAAAAGGTCAAATATGTGGTGACAGAAATCTTAACTGGTCAGTGAGCACACAGTGTGACACACACACACACACATGCATTACTGTTAAATTGACACCTGAAACTTACTGGATTTCATTAACCAATGACACCATTAAAAAAGAGAAACAAAGTATATCTACAGGGAGATAAATCCAGAAATTGAGAGTAAGCATTTAGAAACTTTTGTAGCAATTTGGCATTGCTACAGTATTCAAGCAGCATTTTTACTGAATTTTTGCTGAAGTATTGATCCATGGCAGATTAGAAATTTAAAAAGATAAAAAACTGTTCCTCAATCCAAGATAGTTTGAGAATAGCCATGATAGAATATGGAATTTTGTTGGATGTGATTGCATAGTGTAGTGGTTAGCACGTCTGCTTTACATGCAGAAGGTCCTAGGTTCACGCCCCAGTGGAGCCACAGTCTATGGTCAATGGCCATGCCACCCTGAACAAGCCCAATGTCTGATCTCGGAAACTAAGCTGGGTAGGCCTGGTTATAGTACTTGGATGGGAGACCACCTAGGAAGACCAGGTGCTGTAGGCATAAATAATTTTTTTTAAATATGGCATTTTGCTCACTAGAAATGAAAACCTGCAGTACATGTAAGTGGACCTTCTGATTTATACATAGGTCTTCTGAAATATAGGTTGGTACCACTTTGTCACCAAAGAATCTGACCATCTTTAGTGTAGCAATGTTTTTGGGACCTACAAGCCGGGTATAAAATTTACCAAGAAATGGCATTTTGTGAAGCCTCTTTGTATCTCACTTTCTGGCTTTCCCTGCCAGCATCCCTTTGGCCTTGCTGCTGTATTTACATTTTCATTTCATTATCGATAACCTTGACAAAAGGCAAATTACCACTAATTGAAATCTTTTACTGTAATATGAAAATATTATGACAGTATTAGATAAATCTCTTTAAAAATACACCAGGATTCCTTTTTTTTTTTTCTGCCTAATTGTCTTTTACATTTGTAGTAGTTAATATTGCCATGTTTGGTGTATTTATGGAGTGCTTTTCTGTTCATAAGAGAAGTGAACAGAAAAGTGAAGAACTTCTAAAGAGAGTTGATTATTGGAAGGCCTGAGTTTAGAGGCACAGAAAGGTCAGGGAGGGGTAATTCTTAGAAGGGGAAGGAAGGGTATCTTTGGTTAAGTATAACTTGTTTTCTTTCTAGTTGTATGAACTTGGCAAGTTAGTCTTTCTGAATCTTAGTTTTATAATCTGTAAAATGAGAAAAATAATACCGCCTTCTTTGAGAAGTGCTATAATTAAATATTCTAAATCAAGCACGAACTTAGTACATAATAAATTTCAAAAATGTTAGCTATTGTTTGTTTCTAATTATCTTATAGGTGTCAGGCACTGTAGAATGAGAGATCAGGTATGGCGTACTCCAGAGAGCCAGTAGAGGATGTAGACAAATGTATCAGAAAGATAAAATAGTGTCAGAGTTTGATGCTATTACAGAGAGAAACACAGGTTGGTTCTATGAGAACGTTTAGGTAGGAGGAACACCTAACCTGGGTTTTGGGGACCAGGATTAAATTAAGCTTTTGAAAGAGGCAACATTTAAGTGGAGTCTAAAAGTCGTGAGGAGTTAACGAGAATTCAGAGCATTTCAGAAGAATGTAAACAACATGTAAAAATGTAAACAACCTAGAAGTGAAAGGATTTGATGTAATTCTAAGAAATTGTAAGTAATGCAGTATGACTAGAGAGTAGATAGCACATGAGCAGGGATGGGGCTGGAGACGCTGGCAGGGGCCAGATCATTGAGAATAAGTGATTTGGATTGTATCTTGAAGTCATTTGCAAGCTCTTTGCATAATTTGTTACATATCTAATCTACATTTTCAGAGATCATTCTGGCAAGTATTTAGAATGGATTAGAAGGAAAAAAGATGAGATGGGAATTTTTGTAAGGCTATTTCAATAATGCAGGAGAAAGTATCAGATTCTGAAACAAGTGGTAGAGATTCAGTGAAAGGGATGGATTCAAAATAAGATAGAAAAATCAGCATTTGATGGTAGCTTGGATGTGGGCTTTGGGAGACAGTAGTATTCAGATTTCTGATTTTGATGATGGAGAGATGAGATATTCTTCATGAAAATAGATTTAAAAAAATAAGGGGGGAGGGGGTACTAGATTTCCCAGAGGAAATGAATGACTTTTATATTTAAGATGTCTGCAGAACATCCACGTGGAACTGTCCAACGAGAAGTTTAAGGAGTGAGTCTGAGAGTGAGGGGATAGCTCAGGGCTAGAAGCGTAGACTTGAAAGCCATGGGATGCAGATGAATCACCCAGGAAGGCATGCTGTAGAAAGAGCTGTGTATGCACAGTGCTTGGCAAATAGGGACTCCAGAATGTTTGAATGATGGAGGAGTGTCAAGGGGACAGTCTCATTTAAAGCTCATGATAACCCTGAGTTAGGAGTATAATCCAGTTTTACAAATGAGAGGATTTCAAGCTCAGAGAGGTTAAGTAATTTGCCCAGAGTGACTGCTGCTACAGAGAGTAGCATTTCAAGTCCAAACTGTCTGATTTCAAAGCCCATTTTTCCCCTGCCACGTCGTCTTTGTAAACCTCAGACGTTTAAACATATGCTATTATCATGAATTCTCCCTTCTTTACCTCTGCCAACACTCTGGTTTAGTAGGAATGTGAACATTCTTTTAAATAACCACTTTTTCTCTAATTTCCCCTCCTTCATTCCTGAACATAGCTATCAGATTGCCTTTCTGTCAGATTGATGCATCATACCCAACTGTAGTCCAGTGCCTGCTTTAAAACAACAGACTGACAGAAGTCCCCCATGGCCTACTGCAAGAGGCCTGTCCTCCTCAGCTTGGCCTTCAAGATCCACCATAAAATCATGAGAACTGTTTGGAACTTTTCCGTACTTCCCACTTCTCATCAGCACATATTCATGTGTTTGGGTATTGTTTACATGCATATTTCTTTGTGGTGGTCTTGCTGTTTCTTATAAGGATTTCATTTTAATGTTTAAATTAAATAAATATTTAGATGAAATTACTCATGTTTACTCTGTTATCATTTTTCTAAATCATTTTATCTTTTTGATGAAAGCAGCTTAGATGCGCTCTGACCTTAGTTCCATATCCAGCGTAGGCGTTCGTTGTCCTCTGTCCCTAACGTGGTGAGCCAGCCTTTGTGCCTACACTTTTCTGGAGGGAGCCCTTTTTTTTCCTGAGGGAAGGAGAGGAGAGCAATTCTAATTGTTAGAAATTTGAAATTCAAGATTGGAAATTTGTTTTAATTTTGAAGCAAAATCCCCCATTCGTTTCCCAGGACCTACCCTTGGAGCAACAGAGCAGGCAGCTCTCTTCTTTGCCTTATGAAGGTCTGTAAGACATTTAAAGATAGTCTTTATGTCTCTCCTCAGGTTTCTCTTATATAAGCCAAATAATCTTTATTTTGAGCTTTTCTCCTGTGACAAGTCTCAAACTCTCTACTGTTCTTCTGTCCTCCTCTGAGAAGTTCGGAGTTTTGTCAGTTCCCCATCCAAAACACAGGGACCCGAACAGAACATAGCACCCACAGGAGAGCACGACATAATTCCTCTGATTAGGGCTCTATGTTTGTATCTGAAAAGCTGGAGATCGCTTCAGCTTTCTAGCAGCCATGTCACATTTTGCCTTCACTAAGTCAAAATACCCAGATACTATTTTTACATAAGTAGTAGCTAAGCTGGCTCTCCCCTACCATGTACTGTGCAGTTGAGTTTCTTTAAATATAGAACGTTCTGATCTTCCTAGTTACATTTCATCTTCATTTTGACCCATCATTTTAGCCAGTCACGATCATGTTATCCATTGTGTTAACTGTGTTGCCCAGGTTTTGGTCATCTGAAGATTTTGAAACATACTTTTCACATCTTCGTTCAAGTTCTTGATAAATATCGCAAAAACAGAGACTCCTCAGTCCATTCCCTGAGTTAATCAAAGCTTCTTACAAATGGTTCTATTAACCATTGTTCTGTCATCCATCTACATCTCTTCATCTTATTTGCAAAGATCTCATTCGTACATTCAAACAAATTTTTATTTAGCACTTACCATGTGCAAGAAGGTGCTAGAGATACAGTGAAGACAGCAGTCTCTCGTGGAGCTGACAGTCGAAGAGACATCATGAAATATTTTGTTAAATGCTTTGCAAAATCAGGTTGCACAGTTTTCTCTGATACTTATCTGGTACAGTATCAGAAAAGGGAATGAAACATTAGTTTTTGCAGACTTTATATTGGCTATTAATGATTTCGTATCACCTGAAAATGGGATTTATTACTTTTCTCTCTTCACCTTTCATTGTTTCACGATAATTTTGAACACTGGAAGTCTCGAGTCATTGATGTACTTTGGTTTGGCTCTCTCTTCTAAAGCTCTGAGCTCATGAGTCTATTTAGCAACGGTTTTGTTGGTAGTGGTGGTTGGTATAAAGACCTCTTTTTTTCTCCCCACATTTTTAGGGTTCTTTTTTATTTTTTAGTAAATGTAATTATGAAGAATTTCTTCCAACTTTAGCCATTTTCCCTTCCACAATCTCTGTCATTCAGATTTTACTTATATTTTACCTTTATGTTTTGAAGTTGTCTTTCCTAAGGAAAATAGTCTCAGATTTAATCTTTTCTTTGAGCCCTTCAGATGCCAGAGTCACTTTCTCCAAGATCTTGGTCTTTTTCACTTACACTACTTATTTATTTTTAATTTACCAGAATTAATCCCAGCTGAGCATAAAACTGCAAAATTTTGTCTATCCTAAGGGATTAAAGTATCAAAGTGTAAGTTTTTTGTTTTTGTTTTTTGGAATGATACCAAGAGCAGATGGCCTCATAGTTCATAGAAGATACCCCACTTGTCTTCACGAGTGGACTCTTATCAGTCAGACATCATCCATACCCTTCCTCTGGCCAGTTTCTACAACTCTGTCATTTCTACCAGCTCTTCTTTCCCCTTTGGTCCAGTGTCCTCCACTACAATGTCTTACCCAAAGTGTTAGATTCGCACAAAGATATTTATTTTCCTAAACAGTTCTGAGGATTCCCTGCCTTCTCCTATGTATCTGTCTCTATAGAACAGCGTCATCGTCTGTTGTCACCTATTATTGCCCCATCCCACCAAGTCTTGGTGGTATCCACGAGATTTTATTTATCTCCTTGTTCTTTTTTACAATTACTACTTTTAAGTATAGTGCTTAACACACTAATGTTCAAAAAGTAATATTTATGATTAATCTCAAGAAGTATTTGCCTTCTCTTTTAGGCTGTGAGGATATCATTGCTGAGAGCATCTCATTAGATACCTTAATTGCCATCCTCAAGTGGAGCTCTCATCCATATGGCTCTAAATGGGTGCACCGACAAGCTTTACATTTCCTCTGTGAGGAATTTTCCCAGGTCATGGCTTCGGATGTTTTTTATGAACTCAGCAAAGACCATCTGCTTACTGCTATCCAGTCTGACTACCTACAGGTAATCATTTATACACCTCTCAAATTCATTGTCATTCATATGTGCACCAAGAAACCTTTTTTGTAATCATCCTCCCTTGTCAAGAGATCAGCCTGCCCAGGAATGCCCACTTCACATTCGCACAACAAAGCCTGCTAGCTCTCTGGCCCTTTGTGCAGTCTGCCACTAGGACTCGGCATTGTGAGCCAGCTCGGGTCCCAACCAGCCACACCATAGGGGTTGAGGCAGCAGGCAGGGTCAGAAGCATAGCCCAACAGCGATTTTCTTGGCTTTCATTAATAGTAGACTTACGATACCAGGTTCTTATTTTCGGTGGAATATTAGATACTTAGACTCTAGATAGTAGCTTAAGCTATACAAAGTAAGAATAATAATTTGTGATCTATTCAAGTGCTCATAAAAACTCAATATGTGTGTTCTGCCAAAGTGTAATAATGTTTTCACCTACTAATTTTTCATCAGAAGCAGCTTTTAGCAAATTCTGTGCCCTCGACTTATTTCTCCATCTAATTTGTAGTTAAAACTAACAGTATATTTAAAATATTGCAAAAAATATTTTCAGATAAAGTATGTTCAAGCTTAATTTTCTTTTGCAATGCTTTTATGAGTTTTATGCTGAAAGTTGTACAACAGTTTTAATGTTGTGAAGACATAAAAACCCATTGAGCCATTTCTTGTTTATATTTGTACTAGAAAAATTATAAAATGCTCTGTCTCAGTCAGAAATGCAGTGAAGAGTTAAATTATCCACTTAACGTCTGTGCTTTTCCTTGTACACTGCTTTGATTGCAGTACAATGTTGTCATTTGATTTGGTTGATCAAATGTGGGATTTGATTTATTTAGGATCTGTGTTTGCTAATCTTGTTTCACTGTCCTGATACAGACTGCATGCATTATGGGAGTTAGAATCTGTCAGTTCTTCTCAGATTATTGTCTTTAAAAGCTTTGCATTTCTTTTTAGAAAGTAAAAGCCCTAGCAACCTAGATTTGCTCTAAGATTTTAGATAAAATACAAAGAAATGAGGGACACATTACAGTTTCACAGATTGTGCTTACAGGGTCTTTCACCAATCAGTAGTATAGCATACCTATGGAGAGTGTAGCTTTTTCTACCAAAACAATTTGCTATACTTGTTTTTTCTGTTCCTACAAGAGATAGTAGCTGCTTTGTATCCATATACTTTTACTTTTATTTATTTCCATCTTATTCTCCCTAAAATTTAAGGCAGCTGTATAGAGATCATATAAAAAATTTAAAATAGGTGAAGAGAACAGGATAAATAAAAAATAATGGTGGAAGTAAGAATTAAAATTTTATTTGGAGTCAGGAGTGAGGTTACTGGACAAAACTCATGTAGTTCAGCCTTGCATGTTTGCTGTTGATGGACCGCGGGGTTTAATGTGAACATCTCAAACGGCCAGTGTAAAGAGTGAAATGTGGCAAGCTGCAGACTGTATTTACATTGTGACCTAGGAAAGGTCATTAATGAAATTAACCATTTACCTAATTTCACCAAAATAAATATAAACTATTTTTTATTATAGGCAAGTGAACAAGATATCCTTAAATATCTGGTTAAATGGGGTGAGCATCAGCTGATGAAAAGAATAGCGGACAGAGGTAAGCTCAGAAAATTAGCTTGCGCAGTAAGTTTTCCCCAAAAGCTGACTGGCATGCAGCTACCCATCAGTCTTGACAGTGGCCACTGTTGTCTAGTGAAAATAAAAATCTTTACAACTGGCAAAATTCTTTAGTGGAAAGGGTACACTTTCTTAGCAATAAATACCAAAAAATTATATTTTGTAACTTTAAAAAGCAGTTTGCTTTTAATGTTATCTATGTGCTTAATATTATATGTTGACTGATTTACAGAAGTAGTAGAATGAAATTTTTCATTTAATGAACGAAGTGTTACAGTGCATGTTGTTGATGAAAGTATTCTGGAGTTCGATAATGGCGATGAGTGCACAACATCGTAAATGTATTAGAAGTCACTGACATGTACACTTTAAAATGGTTACAATGGTGAGTTTAATGTTACATGAATTTTACTTCAATAAAAAATATGTGACTACCTCCAAAAAGCGTATTTGCTGTTTTTTAAAAAAAATTTGTGGAAGGTAAAAGAAGAAGTAATACTTTTGAATGGCCTCCAACTGGGGATACTTTAGGAAGAATGGAAGCATCATGTGGAGCTGGGCTTTCAGCTTTGGAAGCTTGTGATTCTGTAGCAGTCTTATTTATGTCTCAAGTTAGCCCACCCACCTACTCCTTCCCTCAGAGAATACCGTGTTTCTCTATATAATAAACCCAAATCAAAACATTTCAATTAGAAAAATTAAATACAGATTTTCCGTTCCTGTCACTTTTCAGTAGCTTTATTTAGATATAATTTACATACCACAAAGTTCACCTGTTTAAAGTGTCCGAGTCAGTGGTTTTTAGTACACTTACCGAGTTGTTCTGCCACATGGTGAAATATATAAAAATATCAAGCTAAACAGCCTTCAGACCTTTTTATAGTGTTCCTTTAATAATGTGCTCCCCAAGCACTTGGGAACAAAAGTAGTCCTCCTCTTCGGTTTCTCCTAATTTGTTTCTCTGTGGCCTGCAGAAGCCTTTAGGAATTCTCAGATTTGAATTTTTTAAAGTATAATAACCCCTACTATTAATTTGGGACATTTTGGAAATGCCAGTATACAGTCTGTCCCCCCTTACTTGCAGGTTCTGTATTTGCAACTTCATTTACTTGCTAAAATTTATCGGTACCCTCAAAATCAGTACTTATGGTGCTTCTATGAGCATTTGCAGACATGTGCAGAGTGACAAAAAATTTGAGTCCCCTGATGCACATGTTCCCACCTTCTTGTTTCCACTCTCATATTGTAAACAAGTGTCCTTTCACAGTGTACTTAGCGCCATGTTTTTCACATTTTTATGGTTTTTTGGGGGCGATCTCACTGTTTAAAATAGCCTCCAAGAGGAATGCTTAGTACTCTCACATGTTCCTAAGGACGAGAAGGCTGCGATGCGCCTTACAGAAAAAAATGCATGTGTTACACAAGCTTTGATCAGGTATGAGTTACAGTGCTGTTGGCCAAGAGTTCAGTGTTAACACATCAACAGTATACAAATAAGGTGTTTCTGAGTAGAAACATATGTAAAACAAAGTTATAGCTTGATTGGTTGACAAAAATGTCATGACCAGAAAGCTCCCTGGAACCTGACTCTGTGTTTCTTTTAGCAGTGGTTCAGTATTTGCTCATTAATTGTTCTTGTTGACTTTATAGAACATAACTACCCCAAGAATTGAATGTATAATAATACTACGTAGTCATTATAGGTCATAGGTTTGTTCATTGATGTAAAGTTGGTAATGTCATTTATTTGAAGGAGATAACGAACATCCTTGATAAAATTTCCCTTAAAACAGTAGTTTTCAAACTGGGTTAGGATGAAATCCTCTTCCGTAGGAATGAGAAGGAAGCTAATAAGCAAATCAGGCTACACGTTTGTTTCAGTTACATTCATATATAAGGGTTCTGTCCTTACCTGTTACCTATTTGGAAGTTTTCTGTAAGATTTCATTTGAAAACAGGATGCCACTAATTTAAGAAAACTTTTTTTTGAAAAACAATGCCTTGTGTAAGTATGAAGCTGAATCATAGCAAGGCAAGGAAAAAAACCCTTTTTTATACTCCTGCAATAATTTTATTTGAGATGACTCCAGAAAAAGCTTAGCTTCTTAAATATAATCATTTTACCTATTTATCACATAATTTAAGGGAAATTCCAGTTTGCCTATAGACTGCAAAATATTTAGCATTTATATTAGTGAATGATAAAGATTTTTTTAAGCAAAAAAAAGACAACCCCCCCAGATGAAAGACAAGATTAAAGATTCCCAAAATTTATGTAAATTTCCCCCACTTCGACACCATAAGCATATATGTACTTCAGATCTTTCCTTTTTGCTAATACTCAATAATAAAAACCTTTATTCTGTGCTGTGGACAATGGAAATATATTACATGTCAGAGATGAGACGGTTCACTTATATGCAGTAACATTCCCATATTATGGAAATTTAGGAGACTGTCATAAAAATCTTAAATAGGGTGCACTTCGTTTTGCTGCTTTAGATGCTAGGTGATTAATATCTTGTTAAATTGCTGTTAAATAAATGGCAACCTAATGAGCATACTGATAACCTACAGTGACCAGAAATAGCATTTGCCCTGCAATGTTCTTATTATACTAAAAACTAGACACACAAGTGAGAAAGCTTAAGGAAAAGCCCTTAGTCAAACTAGAGTTTAATAGATTTTAATAGATGGCCAAAGATATTTTTCTTCAGAGTTAGTATATGGAAAAGAATCCTTTATTCTTTAGCACAGAACAATCATAAAAGAATGTTATACTGTTGATAATCATGCTTTTTCTCTATTCAAGAATATCTCTCTTAAGTAAACTTCCTAAGATATAAACATTATTTATAACCCTTTTTAAAGCAGATGTACCTATGTATGAAAAATGGCACTGAAAGTATACTAGAGAATAAAGAAAGCCTTTCTCTGAAAATTTGGATTTGGCAACTTTTCATTTTGTCTCATAGAGCCAAACTTATTGAGCGGCACTGCTCATAGCGTGAACAAAAGAGGTGTAAAAAGACGGGACCTGGACATCGAAGAGCTTAGAGAGACCCTTTCTTCTCTCTTGCCTTTTGTGCGAATTGAACACATCTTACCTATAAACGGTGAAGTCCTTAGTGATGCAGTAAGTGTTTTTCTTCACTTATCCCTTTTGTGAAAAGAAAATGCAGTAAACTGTACAGGCTTTTTTTTTTTAATCATTGTAAATAACTTTTACTAATAGAGTATTGTGAGATTCCAAATTCCATGAGGTCAGAGACAGATGTCTGTTTTGGACTATATGTATCCCCAGTGTCCTATCCTGCACATGGCACAAATGAATGTTTGTTGGATGGGAGTTGAGTGGGTATATCAGTCTTACTTTTGCAAGAGGATAGTTTCTAAGGAGTTAATTCAGCCATTTATCAGTGTAGGTCAAGTATATCCTTATTAAAAAAGGAGAGGGTAGAAATTACCTTCGGAGACTCTTCAAGAACAGCAGTAAGTGAGAAAGCAAGACAAAAGGCAGATGATTCAGTGTAAAAATGTGGAATTAATCTTATAACTGTATTTCAGTTTAAAAAGTAATGGAGCTGATCATGTTACTTTTATAAATTGTTTAAAGTGAATTATTTAAACTAATAGAATTGTTCAAAGTAATAGATGGGAAAATAAATATAAATATTAGTTCCTCATACATTGGTTTATAACTTCAGTGTAATACTATAAACATAATAGTTTTTTTAACTACACAGAAGTATTATAAAAGTCATTTGAAAAAAACTTGATAAGAATTTTTTTTTAATTCTCTAAAAAGAACATAATTAAAGAGAGATAACTCTTCCAAAATGTAAAATACACTTTGAAATTCTAATATTTAATCTATGGTGCTAGCATATTAATAGGCGAGATAAAATAGCCTAGAAAAAGATACTAATAAGGATATATTGACCTTATTATATTAATATTACATTAATATTACTATATGTTTAATACTATTAAACATAATCGAGCTATCACAAGTCAGTGTGGCACTTGACTAACTGATGAGTGGGGGAGGGAGGAAATTTGTTTAAAGGTAAACCCTCATTTCATTTGCCCACAAAATTAATTCCTGTTAGAATGAAGAATTATATATTAAATTGAAACATGAAAAAACTAGAAGAAAATAATTAAATATTTATGGAATCTCTGATTAGAAAAATGTTTAGTCTCACTAGTAATTACACATACACCAAAGAGAGCAAAATAAAAGTTATTTTCTTACATATTAAGTCAGTAATTTTTGAGATGATACTGCTATCCCATAGCAGGAGTGTAGCTGGTGCATTGGTAGCGTTGTCATTAAATATTTGGAAATAGCCTAAATATCTAAGAACAGGGAAAATAAATTAGAGTATAACTACTGAACAGAATACTTTGCTGCCCTGAACAGAGGTTATAACAACTAATACAACAACATGGAAAATAATAAATATAATTTTAGTAAGGATACAAAATAAGTATTTTTATGTATTCTAGAAGACAGTATGTTAAAATTCATTTGAAAAGGCGATATAGCAACATTACTAGTTTTAATAGATTAAATTTATGAGTGTGTTCTCTATTTTCTAAATATATCTAATACTACATTAAAAATAATTTTAACTAATATCACAATTAGACACTTATATTTAACAGGAATAATATTAGAGAAACAGTGTTTGCTTTTGTTTAAAATCTAGGACTCAGACCAAGTTGAACCCTGAATTCAGTTTAGAAAAATATTTTAGAACTTTGGTTTAGTAGAGTTAGAAAATATATATCGCTGCTTTTAATTCCATGCCTAACACATAGTAAGTCCCCAGTAAAAGTTTGCTAATAATGGCTCTTAAGTGTTATGCGCTCTTAGTATGTGCTAAGCACTGTGCCAAGTGCTTTTATCTGCATTACCTTCACTTAACTCTCACAACCACCTTAAAAGCTGTAGATAATAAATTTATACTCTCTTAGCATAGTTAAGAGAACATAACAGTTGTGTAGTGTTGCATCTCCAGGACCACGTAGGAGCCCTTCTCGTGAGGTCCAGGCAAAAGGAGATGCCTGTGGTCACGAGGCTCTTAAATGGGAAGCGGAGGTGTGAGCCAAGTCTGCCTCCCCCTCTAGCCCCTGCCCGTGAGTCCTTTGCACACCGCCTGTATCCTGGAACTGTAGGTGTGAGCCCTGTAGGTCTTGTTTTGTCTTGGGAGGGAAGCAGATTGGGTAGCGGTAGAATCAGTTCCTAGGTGAGTAAGAGAAAAAATAAAAATCGGTGTTCATTAAGAATTCCGAAAGTTAATCCAATTTATTGCATTCTTAATATAGCTCTTGTTTTAAACTCATCATTCCTTTATTTAGAGAAAAATGGGAAATTGTGCTACCTTTTTCGCTGAATCCTTCAAATATTATTAAACATTCGAAGCATTTTTAAATTTCACGTATGCCTAAATTTTTAAACAAGTGGCAAAGTTTGAACATTTTGATTTATAAGTATTATAATTTTTCTCTTAGTAGTATAGCACTACACAAATGTCTAATTTATGTAAAAAATAATTTTTTTCCAAGATGAAAAGAGGCTTGATTAGTACTCCTCCATCAGATATGCTTCCTACATCAGAAGGTGGAAAGTCAAATGCCTGGTTACGGCAGAAAAACGCTGGAATATACGTTCGCCCTCGACTGTTCTCTCCCTATGTGGAGGAAGCAAAGGTAATGAATACCATTTTAAGATATTAGATTACTTTATTACAAACTATAAGCACAAAAATATTTATTGTGGCACTATGTAAATATTTAGAAATAGTCTAAATGCCCAATAACAGGGAAAAGGAAAGTAAATTCTAGTTGGACTACTCAACAGAATAGTTTTTTGAAATGTTTAATTATCAAGCATGCTTTTATGACTTAGGTCATGTTAAATTGCATTTTACATTTTTCTCATCTTAGTTGCCTTGCAAATGTTAACGTGGAAAAACATTTTGATTTCACTGAAATGGTTATCAGTATTTTGTAATCTTCAGGATAGGGAAAATGTTCTGAAAGAAGATTATACACATTTTGTCTTCCTTCATAAATTAAAGAAATGACACTAGTTCTTTAACATCTTTCTGTAATGGCTGACTATTGGAATTTGTGTTTAGTTTTAGAATGAGTGTGCAAACTAAGACAAAATTTCAGGCCTATTAAGTAAATAGTTGGCATTATGTATATTATAGCTCTCCAAGAAAATGTGGTAATGTAAAAATGAAATACTGTAATTTTTATTAGATGTATTCAGCCATCAGAACTTTAGTGTGGCCTTTTGAGGAACTGACAGTCTTTGAAAGTCAGAAATCACTATTAAGCTTTATGAAATACATTAACAGGCAAAACAATTAAGTTACTTTAAAATTATTCTCATCTTTTGTGCTCACTATGTCAGCACATATACTAAAATTGGAACGATACAGAGAGATTAGCATGGCCCCTGTGCAAGGATGACACACAGATTCATGAAGTATTCCATATTTTAAAAAGTTGTTCTCATTTTTGTTGTCCTAGTTTAAGGTATATTAAAGGATTTGTGAGAAGTTTATTTTATTGACTAGGTTGATACTCTGCCTCTTATTGAGTAGGTGACATTTTAAATAGTTCTAAAACAGGAAAACAGAATGATTGCATCTGGTCTTTCTGGGATGAGTTCAGTACTTAAAGTCACTGCAGTAGCTGAGACCTCTACAAAAGGTTGAGTCTAGTGATAAAAGGTCTGTAATAAGCTAGAGCTACGCTCCATTCTACTTTGTCTCAGAAAATGCAATAATCAGTAGTCCTCCTGGAACTTCCCTGTTTCTCAGATGGATGGCTGTGTCTATGTATAGGTAGGTAATAGCCCCAGGAAATATGAAAAATGTTTATATGTTATATCATTGTGGCCATTATGCAATGCAGTGAGATAGAGTCATCTGAAACAGATTTTAACCATTGAGTTTATTTATAGGTCTCTTGAATTTAATATCAATATTAATATTTTGTCTTTTGAGCATTTTTTGTTGAATCTGGTGTTTAGCCCATATATGCAGTGTTTTCTTAATTTATAGAAACTTTAATTTCTGATTGATTTTATAGTTCTTCAAATTTCAAATACTTTAAAGGAAGCTCTTCAGAAGATGATTATTTTTCAAAGATACTCAAAAAGTCCTTTAAAAATTAAAGAAGTAGGGGTACTTTCTCCTTAAACCACTGATTGTAAACTTCATACAGTGAAAACAGTAATTCCCTTTTTACATGCTGAAGGTAATAATCTTTCTCCAAATGTGATTTAACAGAGATGAAGAGTTGACTAATTCTGTTAATACTGAATTGTTATTTCAGTCAGTACTAGACGAGATGATGGTGGAACAAACAGATCTTGTGCGTTTGAGAATGGTTAGAATGTCCAATGTGCCAGACACACTTTACATGGTCAATAACGCCGTACCACAGTGCTGTCACATGATCAGCCACCAGCAGATCAGCAGTAACCAGTCAAGCCCTCCTTCGGTGGTAGCCAATGAAATTCCTGGTAAGGCAGTAACCTTGTTTTAGGCATTGATGTTAATAAATAATCAGATCTTTTTTTTTTTTTGGTAATCCCTTTATACAAGCTAATTCTCTCCACGTTCTAATACTCATTATACATTGTTCTCACAGAATAAATACTTACAAGCTAAGTTTTTTGTTTCGTATTTTACTTTACAGTAACAGGTGTGTACAGTTTTTTGGTTTAGCCGGGGA
>CM053509.1:5992241-6073308 GCA_028627145.1 Eidolon dupreanum
AAAGTTATAAAAATATGTAGTACTGAGTACTATAATACGAGTTATGTGAATGTGGTCTCTCAAATTACCTTGCGACACTCTACATACAGCATGGGGACTCTGGACAAAGGGATGATTCACGTTCTGGGCAGCACAGAGTGGGATAGCATGAGATTTCATCACAGCACTCAGAATGGCTCACAATTTAAACTTACAAATTGTTTGTTTCTGGAATTTTCCATGCAGTATTTTTGGACCGTGGTTAACTGCAGGTAGCTAAAACCGCAGAAAGCAAAACCTCAGACGAGGGGTCTGCTGTAGTCTACTCATGGCCACTAAATCAGCTAAAATTAAATTTCATCTGGTCAAGTGATTGAATTGTTTTTGTTTTTTTTTTGCCACTGGCTCCCAACCCCTTTAGCCTGAGTCTGCAGTGGGGAACGCGTGTGGTGCTCGTAGGCAAGGAGCAGGCCTTCATAGGTTCTTGATTTTCATTTTGCTGCTGTTTCTACTCATTAAAAGATGGTTTGGTTTTGTATTCATTTCTCTTTCTTTTGCCATTCTAAATTGTATCTTATTTGATATCTCTAATTATATAAAGGTTTTATAATTTTAGTATTCCCTTATGTTTATCAAAATATTAAACTTATTCCTATAGAATGGGTAAGGAATAGTATTTTGTAGTTTTTATTTCATACTGAGAGGATACAGCTGTTTCGTCGGAAAGTTGTAGGAGGACCCTCACTTGTATGCCTTTTCATTGGTGTTTAATTGTAATTTTGTTTTCTTAGCAAAGACATTTGAATTAGGTTTTATTTCCTGTTTTTGCATTATCGAGATTACTGACCTGCTCACTGGAATACATTCAGTTAAGCCGCTCTTTTTTAATAGCTATATGATAGGCTACAGAGGCTACAGTCTGTCCTTTTGAACTACTAAGGCACTTTTTTCTTGGAAGCTTCTGGCCTAGAAAAGTATGTTGTGCCTTTTACTCTTGCTGCATGTGGTTTTCTTAGGTCCTCGCTTCACTCTCTCAGCCTGTAAATTTTCATCTAGGAAATCTATTAATAAATGTCTCTCTCTTTTTTTTTTTAATCTTAGAATCCTCACAAGTTCTTTCCTGATGAACGTTTTGGGGATGAAAGCCCGCTCTTGACAATAAGACAGTCCGGGAGATGCCGAGTTAACAGCACCCCCACTGCAGAAACCATGTTTACAGACCTGGACTCTTTCGTGGCCTTCCATCCACCCTTGCCCCCTCCACCACCTCCATACCACCCCCCAGCCACCCCCATCCATAACCAGCTCAAAGTGGGCTGGAAACAAAGACCCCCCCCTCAGCATCCTTCACGCTCGTTTTCTTACCCCTGTAATCATTCCCTGTTTCACTCCCGCACGGCTCCTAAAGCCGGCCCCCCGCCAGTCTACCTGCCAGGTGTCAAAGCAGCGGCACCTGACTGCACCAACACCACAGGCCTGGGGAGACCGACGGCCGCCGCCACTGCTGCCACCTCAGCAGCAGCAGCATCGGAGAAACAAGCGGTAAGTTAGCACTTCAGTCACTTACCTAAAACAAAAGCTCTGTGGACTGCCAGACGTATCCCCCCCGGCCCCAGGAGCCCCAGCAGGGCTCAGGAGTGCCCAGAGCGTTGCCGGCAGGCCGAAAGCATGGACTTGGAGGATATGGGAAAGAGAGAGAAAAAGGGTGTAGGCGAGTGAGAAGGGACAGAGAAGAGAGACCGGGGTGTATGTGGAGGGAGTGGGCGAGAGCCTGCCTTACCTTTAGGTTTCTTTGCAGGTGTTGGGAAGGGGCGAGGTTACTGAGCAACACAGAGGGCAGTCACCAGTTTCACAGTCTAGACTCTGCCCCTGACTTCTGTAGAATCTGCTGTTCCACCAAAGGCTATAACGGGGCAGGAAGCTTCCCATCAGGAACAATGTGGCAGAAGACTGCCCATTCAGAAAATCAGTCCTCTTGCCCATCTCTGCCTCCGGCAAGCTGTCCAACAGAGCGCCGTTTGGGGATCGCAGTAGCTGGCACTCACTACTAGCTAGTTAATGAAGCGAGAGTTCTTTGCTTGATTTTGCACTGCCTTAGAGGTTGAATCAGTGCTTTATGTAATATATTTGAAAAAAAAAAAAAAACAATAGTGCTTTTTAAGTTTTCCTGCTCAGTCACACGCTATCAGTAGCATTCAGTATAGAGAGAAATGAAAGATACATGTATTAGTTCAGGGAATCTTCATTAAAATAGAACTTTATGACATCTAGGGACTAGTGTACAACTTGGGTCAAATTGTGATCCTTCCTCACCTTATACCACCCTTCTACCCACTCCCCCTGCTCTGCCCCCCAACCCCCCATAAAGGAGAAACAACAAAGGTCGAGATAGTGTTTGATAAACCAAATTCCCATCATCCTATCAGCCTGGACTTCAGTTGTACAATTACAAAAGTTCTACTGCTTTCTATGTTAAATAAAGCTCCCTTTAAAGGTGATTTACATGTATGTTCATTACATCCTCTATTATAATGAAAAATTAGAATGACTTATGTCCAGCAGTGGGAGTTAAGTGAGTCACACTGAAGTGGGATATTGCACAGTCATAAAATAGTAGTCACAAAGAAAATTTAGCGACAGGATTATACCATAAACTTTGTAAGATTATATGGACAAAGAAAGTTGAGAGGAAATACCTCAAAATGCTAACAAGCAGTTATCTCAGTAGGGAAGGTTAGGGGTTTTCGTTGTTGGGTTTTGAGGGGGTTTTTTTGCAGTTGTCTGTTTTTATCATTCTTGTTTATATGTTTGTTTTTATTCTTAACAATAAGCATGTATTAGTTTTATAGTGAGGAAACAACATCAGTGAACATCATTTTACAAAGAGGAAGCCATGGGCCTCGTAACCCTCCCGCCTTTTCTTTCTGTTTGCAGTGTGCACAGCCTGTGCTAAATGATCTAATGCCAGATATCGCCATGGGCGTGTCCACACTGTCACTCAAGGACAGGAGACTTCCAGAGCTGGCTGTAGACACAGAATTAAGCCAGTCCGTTTCTGAAGTAGGACCAGGGCCCCCTCAGCATCTGTCGTGTATTCCACAGAGGCATACACACACGTCTCGAAAGAAACACACACTAGAGCAAAAAACAGATGCTCGAGAAAATCAGCAGGAATATCCGGATTTCTATGACTTCTCAAATGCTGCTTGTAGACCTTCTACTCCTGCTCCTGGCAGACGCACCCCTTCCCCTTCGCAAGGTGGATATTTTGGTCCCGATTTGTATAGCCACAGTAAGGCATCACCAAGTGGCTTAAAGTCAGCCTACCTGCCTGGCCAGGCTTCTCCTGAAAAGCAAGAAGAAGCTAGGAGAGAGCATCCACTTTCCCCCGACGGGCACGTGCACAGACAGAAGAACGAGCCGATACACCTCGATGTCGTTGAGCAACCTCCGCAGCGGTCAGACTTTCCCCTGGCAGCCCCAGACAGTGCCGGCAGTGGTCCAGCCGATGTCCGGGGACGAGCAGCAGTGGAAACTGACTTGACTTTTGGGCTGACTCCTAACAGACTTTCACATTCTGCATGTAGCTCTGAAGCTCCAGAAGAGAGAGCCAGTAGAAGACTAGCAGACAGCGAGTCCCTGGGCCACCGAGCTCAGCGCAATACGGATTTGGAAAGGGAAGATTCGGTCAGCAGAGGAAGGAGGTCACCAAGCAAACCAGACTTCCTCTACAAAAAGTCTGCCCTCTGAACGCAACCTCCAAGTCGTCTGTGCCTGAGATGTGAAACATCCCATTTTTGATGTAACCCAACAACTTAGAGACCAGTTTATCGATGCCAGCTGATCACTCAGTCTCACGTTATTTTATTCCGGTTTTGTATATACGTGTTTATTAGACATGGCATGCTAAGAGGGTTATTTTGAATGCTGCATCTGTCTGTTTTGTGTTTGAACAACTGTGTGGGGAAGCATTTTTAAGAGCAAGCAAGCTGGCACTTTTTTTCCTCTTTACAAATGATGGAATTTTTTTGCACTTGTACATTTATTTTATCTGTATTGATTTTATATCAGTATGTTAAATTTTATCGCCACATTTAAAGGACTGTATTTTCATACTTTTTGCATTTTACCGTTCATCTACCAATTTCCACGTGCATTGGATTGCACATAAGATGTATTTTCTTATGAAATAGTTCTGTGTTTATTTTTTAATTATAGAAATTCCAAAGAACAGCACATCAAAATGCTCCTCTCTTTTCAGTAATCGTTTTGGTTCAGAAATCTTCCTGCTCAATCTATAAATCTATTGTCATTCTTTTTTAATGAGTCCTGGGAGCTGTTCTTCATTCCTCCAGCGGGAGTCCAGTCAGGACCCTGTATTTTCTGGTTCAATAAAGAACAGGAAGGAGAAAAGCCTTTGTTCCCCCCCTGGCTCAAAAGCTGTGGCTGCATTCGCAGTGTGGACATTGTCAGAACCGCTGCCGGTTCTGGTAGTGTGGGTTAGCGGGTCACGAGATGCGACTCTAAAGAGATCAGCTCTCTTGGAATCATGAAGCCGAGGAGATTGCAAAGTCACTTAAAGGTTGCACTGGGGGATTTCTGGTTCTGAGCGCCATCAGCTCCCCCGCGGAGATGGGGAAGTGACTGCTTGCTGCCTTCCGTTGTCTTGATCTCTGTGGGAAACAAAAACAAAAAAACAACAAAAGGGCTTCAGTCTTACAGATGTCGTTTGCTGTTTGTAAGCATATGTTTTAAATGTTTTTTTAAAGTGTGTCTGGATTTCGGTGTCCTATAAGAAGTCATTGTATAATGCATAATGCTTTGTCACCAAAAAAGAAAAACCATTTTTTGCAGTGAAACACTAAATGTCCTACTTGAACTCCACTGGGGACGCTGGTTTGGGATTTTTCTGAACCACTGAGCACATGGGATCTTAGATCCTCTCCCTGGGAAGGGCAATGTGTGAGCTAAGGACTGTTTTTTCTTACTCTCCAGTGTAAATATATTATTGGTCTTTGAGTTTTTAAATCACTTCAACATTAGTTGAGCATTCACTTTGTACTTTTACAGACACAAACACATACAGCCGTAGCACTTAGAAGAAAAGAGACTCCTCCGCACGTTCCCTCGTGCGAAGGATGTTCAGGGGCCTCTTTTCCGTGTATGTGTGTGTATATATATGTAAACTATGAATCACTCACACTCACTTCTAAAACTATGCAGGGCTAGGGAGCCTTTACAAGCTACCGTATAAACGAATTACATGCACTTTTAAGTCAGTAGGTTTCTATTGGGTGTCGACAACTCTGATTTCTCCCGAAACTGTAGTTTCTCTTACAGTCTCTTCCTTCCTACTTTACCCTGTGGATATACGCTCAGGAATAATCTGACATTTTAGAAAACCCTCCCAGTAGATCATCTCAGAGATGGCAGACGCATCGGTGCGCATGCGTTCGCCGGCTTGCCGCCCGCCTCAGCCGCGCCGGCGCGCGCGTCCCTCCGCGTTGGGGACGTCGCCCACCGCGCTCCAGACCTCCCCGAGTTAACACTAGGCTCCCGTCGGGCCAGCTACACAACACCTTTGAGGCTCCCTTTTTTAAACATAGAAAAACATAGGACTCTGTTCTCATTTTTAGGAGGTTTGACTATAATAGATGATGGTGTCTTTTGAAGCCAGTCTCAGTCTGTCTCTCAAACAAAAATCGTTAATTCCATCATATTCCTTAATGTGTGTTTATATACATGTGTTGACATAAATTATTTTGATAGATTTAAATTTCTAATCTGAATTCAGACAGTAGTTTGCTGGTACTGCAAATAAGAATGAGCAGAGCTAATCTGGGTAGGAAAAACTTTCTCTGACCTGTTTTTTGGTTTTTTTTAAACGTTCGACAAGAGCTATTGATGCTACACACTTTTTTTTTCTGAAAACTTACTAAATATTCTTTCATATCCCCAAAGTGTAATTATAAGTGGCCACTGTTCATAGCTTAATTTATGAAGTTTGCTTTTAACAATTTAGTATCTTAACTGGCTAAACTATGTGTGTAGAGAGAAACTTGCTTTAACCCATGGGACTGTGGACCGATGTGACTTGCAGAAGGTAAACAGGTGTGGTTTTTGCGAGTGTCAGGGTAGGTGTTAGCGGGCTTTCACTGTATCTGGTGAGGTATGGTTAATAGCTCTGTGCCTCTGGCTTTTGAACCTATCCAATCTTTTCTAATGCTTACTAAGATAAATGTGAAGTCTGAGTAAGATTGCTCTCAGAAAAAAAAAAAAAACAAAAAAACAGGTATATTATAAAATTTAGGCCACAGGACCTGGCATGTTACTTACTTGGTGTAGACATTTCATGAGAACCAAATTTTAGAAAACCAGATCTCGGTCTTGAGGCTCCGGACAATCAGGCAGTCAGACAATCGCCACCTTCGGTGCCCGCCTTGTTGAGATTAGAGGACTACCATTTAGATCCCGGATTCGAAAGAGAAGATCCACATTTCTTCAAGATGCTGTTGGCCTTTTTCTTATATTTTTCTTTTAGTTTTGTGATCTTGATGAACGATTTAAGTTCAAAGTTACCTGTAACTCCTAAGGAAAAAAATAGCAGCATGAAAGGCAAAAATTACTTCTGAAAAATGGTTGGTTGAATTTTCCACATACCAAAGTCGTTCTCACATGACCCTTTAGCTTTCTCTAGGCACGTGTCCCTAGACTTTAACTCTCCTGACATTTTGATAACTAGCTAGATTCTAAGGATTTTTAATGAGTTCCTTTGAGTCTTTTTTTTTTTTAATTATCTGAAACTTCACCTAATTCTCATTCTTGGTTCCTCAGAAACTCTATTTTTGTTGTGATTGCCATCCTTTACTGGGTTTTCACTTGATCTGTTGGTTAAGTTCTAGCGATGGGCAGTACTTGTCCTTTTGGATTAAGGTGGTGACACGGTGGGAGGGAGAACAGCACATGCGGCAGTGGCACCAGCTGTGGGTCTCACGGTTGACCTGTCAGAGGCTAGAGGTGAAGGATCACTTTCTCAGCAACTACTCAACAAAATAAGATCTTTTCATAACATTTAATCAGCCTTTTAGGGGAAAATGTGCTTTATGAAACACTTGTAAGATACTTGTAATTCTAAGGCATTCATGTTTTTATCTTAGGGCTGAACTCAAAGGGAAATGTTTATTTGACTTCTTAAATTATTTGGTTGACTTTCAACTTTCTGTTGAAAATTACTATTAAAGCAGTAGTGATGGGTGCTATTCCCGATTCTGCAGTGGTTTACTTCCTGTACTAAGTAATTTACTTTCAAACCTCATTACAGATAATCTTGCTAAAAGAGTTACTATCACATGCTAAAAGGTATTTTACTATTTTCCATTAACACTTGTATGAACAATGTTTTATGAATGTCTTTTTGTCTGATGAATTACAATAGCTGTCATTGTTGTATTGGTAAGTCTTTCTATTTGTTTTCCCCTATACAACCCTCAGACTGTGTGTCAATCTTCCATATTCTGAATATTATAATGCCATGGCTGTTTGTTTCTATAGAAAGATTACTTGCAAGTGTCTTGAAAATAACCTCTTGTGTTTGTGTGTTTACGTGGGTTCTGCCTAAGAGATGAGAGATAAGCTCTGGAAGCTTCGTCGTGTACCTGCACGTGACTGTCTGGGTTCCCTGGGCAGGTGGTCTTGCAGTCCTGCCCTTGTAGACGGGGCGCTGAGTTTCCCAAACTCCTCTCGCTGTGTATGTGCCACATCTGTTCCCCAGAGAGGTGGTACTTCTGCCACACTGCATTTCTTGTGGTTGTGCTGTTACTGGTATAAAGTCAAGTGCCTTCAATGCTAAAGGCTCAGAAATTTTTCTTAAACTGATTTCATGTCCTATGCAAGTGTTTTCTACAACCTGCATAACCAGTACTTTGTAAAACTTGTTTACGCTTCAATTGTACATAGTGTTTTTTAAAGAAATATATAGTATTTTTATTTAGGTACCTCCAAACTTGAATTCGTCTGTGTGAAACATTGTAAAACGATACATTTCTCTTTTGAGTATCATTACAGTTGTACAGAGGTTTTCACTGGTTCTATTTTTCTACTGTTACTGATAAGCATGTAACACTGACTTTATCCTACATATAGTTGGCATTTCAAATAAATAAATGGCTTGTCTAGAACCTGCAGAGTTGGATAATCTTTTTTAGCACAGTAGCCTACAGTCCTCGATTACAGAGGCGATTGTACCATCTACGGTGGAACCAGGAGCTTTTCCGTGGGAACTTCCCTTCTGTTTCTAGGATTTCAGTTATTTGGGGCCCTTTTCTTTATTATTGTGGTTTTCCTGGAAATACGTTTTCATTTGTCAAATGTGAGCAAAATGTTACTTGCCCAGTGGTCTTCAGGTTAAGCTCACCATTTTACTCACACGGACCCAGCACCCAGAGTGTGCCAAGCACTGTGGTCAGCTGGAGACCCAGGTGTACTCCAAGATCCACAAGCTTTCAGGTAACAGAGACCTGGCTCAGATCCCCCTTTAAACTCAGGCTTATTAATACTTTTCAATTTGAAAGGAAAATGGTTGTGATCTAGAGTCTAGGTTTCTGAAAAAAAAATAGAAAGTCTCCAATTTCCATTTTTAATAGCTATAAAATAGCTATTTAAATTTTTATTTTAATCGTTTCACTAATAAGTTCTAGCATTTCACCCTTCATGCCTCTCTCTAAGGCAATTCTGTATATTTTGTAACCACCTTAGGTTTAACTATAGAGTATCAAGATAAAATACTAAGGTTTTTGTGAGTGAACTTAAAAATCTGAAAAAGGAACTTGAACAAGTCAGCTCTCAACGTCTTTACTTGTGGGTTCCCCCTGGAAAAGTGAACTCCGGCCAGCTTCCCTAGCCACTTTGGGCCTCGTTTCTCCTCAGTGCATTAAGAAATGTTTGAGGCCACTCTTCCCAGAGTCTGGGAATACGGAGCAGCAGACAGGATACCTATTCTCAGAAATATAAACTATAGCTGGAAGTGACTTTCGTCCTAGAAACAATGAGATGAGTACCTAGCAGTAGGAGGTCATCGTGGCTGAGGGCAAGGCTGGCTTGCCATGGCCAAGGAATGAATGAGAGGAGAGGTACCCTGGTTTCAGTGCTGCGCACTTTCTTTTTCTTTAATCAACGAATTAGGCACTATTTAATCTGACTTACATACTGTTTTTAGTGCCATTTTACAAGTGAGAAAACCAAAGCACAGATAACGAATCACTGGTCCAAGGTCACATAGCTAATAAATTAACAGAGCCTGGGCCTAAACCCAGGCAGTCTGGCTCCAGAGCCCAAGTTCTCAACCATGGTGGTGTACTGTGCACCAGGAAGTATAGTGGCCTGGGCAGGGGGGACACCGTATGTGGGGGATGGGGGGGTGCAAGCGTGGCACTCATTCATTCGTTCAGCAAACATTCGTTCATCAAATAAGTCAGCAACTTCTACCTGCCAGACACTGCTAGGTCCTGAGGTAACAGTTATGAACAAGACAGGCATAGTCTTCCCCTTAACAGTTTTTGAGTCTCAAGAAAGAAAAGACATTGAATTAATTACAAAGGTAAGGCTAGGGGCGTCTAACTGGTCCCAGGACTGGGAAGACCGCCATGTGGAAGCGGCCTAAACGCAGGTGAAGGGAGTCAGGACCACAGGGCAAGGAGGCGAGGGATTCTGGGAAGGGCTCCCAGGAGGAGGCGGAGCCTGAGGCAGGCAGGGCAGGGCGCTGGGGGAAAGCTCTGTGGGGTGAGAGGTGGGTTGGGCCTGCCTTGCCGGCCCTGATAGGACAGGCCGAGGATTTTGAAGTTGATCCTGACAGCAACAGGAAGCGGCTACGCAGTTTTCAGCAGGAGCAAAAGGTAATTGGATTTCCATGGTCTATGTTATGGATTGAAGAGGAGCAGGAGTGGATTGGGAACCAGGCAGGAGGCTGGCAAGCCGGCCAGGGGAGAGCCCAAATCGCCCACAGAGAACCCAGAACCGATCGTGAATGTGATTAGGGTGTTATTTCTACAGGACTTGGTGATTGGATGTGGGGAGAGGGCAGGAGGTGTCAGACCCAGGGGAAGGACCATGAGTTTAACGTCTCTCCATTCCCAGCCTCGCTTGGGGAGGCCAAGCTGGATTCATGTTTCTTGGATGGTTTAGAATACCCTCCCTGGACTGGTTTAGATGCTGGAAGAGAGTCCAATTCCGTCATGTATGTCTAAGCTAATTTACCAAAACAAATCTAAGAAAAGAGTCCATTCAGTGTCGCTCTCAGCCTGGGGAAAAACATGATATCCTGTGATTTAGGCAAAAGTTATCAACATCTTCTGTCATTTCTGCCCCGAGAGTCTCCGCTGCTCCCTGGTGCCCCATTTCAGTGAGGCCGGGCTGGTGGAACAAAATGAGCAGAGCCTGGGATCCGGCAGATGTGCATTTAACACCCAGGGTCACCAAAGACTAGCTGCGGAACCTCAGCTTCTCGGAGTCTCAGTTTCCACACCTGTAAAATGGGGGTGGACAATAATATTCTTTGAGTGGGTGAGTGAGATGAAATCACGTACGCAGCAGTTTCCAGCCCGTGGCTGTGCTCAGCATGAATGAGCACACTCATTCATGCATTAACCAACGGACTGCCCATCGTGTGGCGGACACGGTATCCAGCACTTCAATGCTGAGCTGGAAAGACAGTCCATGGCCTCACAGAATTTCTGATTTAGTAGAGAGGACAGATATTAAGCAAACAAGCTCGCAAATATTAACGTACTATTACAAAGTGAAATAACAATTAGAATATTAACCACACAACAATGTCTCAGGTCTTTTCATCCATGGTTAAGAGGTCATTGAGCGGGGTGAGGGTGCCAGGCAGGAAGGAGAGGAGAGCCTCAGCAGCATTCGGCCAGCATAGAAAGAGAATCTGGGGAATGAAATTACTGACGTGACTCTGCAGCATTGCAAATAAACTGTGGAGTAGGTGCACCTGGCATTCTAAAGCAGTTCTTTTTTATCCCCAGTTGCTGCCCCATTTTATTTATGCTCCATGCCTGCTAACCCAGGTGAGCTTTCCTGATGGAGCTGAGACACCCCTTCCTTCCCGTGAGGTGCTGTGACTCTGACATGGTCACCCCACTGCTGTGTCCTTCCGCTGGCCTCTTGCAATGAGAACAGTCTGAGTTGCACCTGGGGCAAGACAGAGACTGCATTAAGAGGCAGAGCACAAGTCACTGTTCATCCCAGGTTTAGGGTGCCCAGGATCTACCAGACAAATAAATAGGTAGTTTGTCGTGATGGTTAACTTTATGTGTCAAGTTGACTGGGCCATAGGATGCCCAGACATCTGGCTAAACATTGTTCGGGGTGTGTCTATGACAGTGTTTCTGGATGAGATTAGCCTTTATATCCGTAGACCAAGTAAAGCAGGCGGCTCTCCCCAGTGTGGTGGGCCTCATCCAATCCGTTGACGGCCTGAATAGAACAAAAAGGCACAAGAAGGGAGGATTCCCTCTGCTTGACCGTTTGAGCTGGAACACTGGTCTTCTGCTCTGGGACTGAGACTGTCATCCACTCCTCTGGCTCTTGGGGCCTTTTGGCTTGGACGGAAAGTACACCGTCTTCCCTGGGTGTCCAGTTTGCAGATGGTAGATCAGGGGACTTCTCAGCCTCCATAATCCCGTGAGCCAATTCCTTATTTTATATATAAATATATAAAAAGATGGTGGAGGAGAAACCCAAGCGGGAGTGTCCAGGTGAGGGAGGAAGGCAGAGCTGCTGAGCAGGTGCTGGGGAGCACCGTGAGGAGCCCCCTCTCCTCATTGGGAGACCAGAGCACAGACTTGGATGGGAGGCCCATGGAACTCCATAAGAAGTGTCTTGCCTTTTTTCCACAGGAAAAAATACTGGAAGAATAAGGGATGAGTGTTGTGTGAGGGAGTGAGCGCTGTCACTAGAAGTATTCAGAAACAGAAGCTAGAGCACAGAAGTGTTATCCGCTACAGAAAAGTCCTCATTGCACAAGCTTCAGGCAAGGCTTAATCCACTGGCTCAATGCCTCAATCACCAAAGCCCTGGCTTCTTTCCCTCCTCTCTGTCTGCCAGGGTGTTGGCTTCCTCGGGAGCCTGGGTCCCTGTGCTCACAAGATTTATGTCCTTGGCTGGAAGAGACGTGTGGCCATTGCCCCTCAAATCACAGGGCAGGGAAGTGGAGGGGCAGATAGCCAACTAAAAATTGGGGCACTGTCATCAAGATCACAGAGCCAGGAAAGCCAAGTGGCCAACACCAGCACAGGTCCCCTGTGAGGATCATCTGTGAGAGGAGGATTCCTGGGAGGAAGCGAGGCTAGGTGACTTCTCAGGTTCCTAGGGATCCTGTGACTTAAGTATGGAACACACACCTATCTAATGCCCAGTGGTTCGGGGAGACAGATGAGGTACCAGCATGGCTTTGGCCCAGTACCAACTGCCAGATGCCCCCTCAGAGCAAGAGCTGGGTCTGGCAGCCACTTCGAGGTGACCTGACTGGGAGGCAGCCTCAGTAGCTCCTGGGAGCTCTGCTGGGTGGGTCTCCTGTACCTCCCTCGTTCCCCGGAGCACATTCATCTTCTAGGCAGAGCCACTGCCAAGACCCGACAGACACTTGGATGGCTCTCAGTTGTCCTCTGCTCCACTAGGGGCCTTTAGGGGAGCTGGGAGAAGTGCAGTTTTCCTGTCATCGATGATTATGTAATCCTGACTTTTCAGATGTGTGAGCAGCTCCAGGGCCATAAAGAGCATTTCACTCATCTGAGCTTAACTCACATGGGTGAGGACCACAAGTCTGGGTAACTTCCAAGGAAGCAAGAGCTGGGGGGAAGCCAAAGATGGACTCTACATAGGCTTCTTGGTGTGTTTTCACATTTACTTTTGAAGTAACGGCCACCATGCGGGGTGGACCTCATCTTTTCCTTAGACTGAGCTCCTAGCCCCCTCGCCTCACACAGCAGCACCTCAGCAAACCGTGATCGCTCACAGCCCAAGCCCATTTCTTTGTTCAACTGGTCATCTAGGTCCCAACGGGGACTGTGGAACCTCCCTTAGAAAGGAGGGGGACGAGGAAGCTCTGCTGGCGATACCTCAGACCACATCGTATGTGAAAACAGGAGAAATGAACCGGTCTCCCTGGGCAGGAGAGCTGTCGGAGTACACTCATGCTATACTCATTTTCTTAAAACCTGCAAAGGGACACTGTGTACACTTAAAAATGACAAAAACAATCTGAAAAGCCACTATTTTTGAATTGGTTTTATTTAATCTTACATAAACCTGATTGGAGTTTAGTATGTAATTATAAGTCCAGTAACAATTCTACAAAAATGCACATACAATGCCAGAATTCCTTAAAAGCAACTAATATCATATTCTTTTGCATAAAACATGCATTAATATTAACTGCCACATGTTGGCCAAAATCAGTCTCTACAAGAAGAGACGGTCCAATAGTCAATAAGAAAACCAGCTGTGAACAGTAAGTAAAAAAGAGGTTTTCTGGTTAATGTAAAAGAAGGAACAGTACCTTTCATAAACAGCCCTTCAGCACTGGGTGACTTGTTCAGTGCTGCACAGTAATGCGTCACCTCTCAGACTTGGTCCTGACCTGTCCTAAGTAAGGAATTTTCTGGTAGTTAAACATTTGAGAAGATAAAAACTTCCAGGCCACAGCGGCGCACTACTAGCCGCCCTGAGCTTCCCAGCCTCGCCTGCTGACTCTTTATCCACGAGGCCAGCTCAGGGCACACAGCAATCTCCTGTGGCCTAAGACCTTCCAGGTCCACACGTCACTCTTCGTGAGGATCTGTAATTAGGTGTGACACAGAAAAATGGGATGGATCATGTCTTTGAGGCCTTGAGTTTCTGCGGGCCCAGTTCGCCTCGTCCAGGGGTCAGTGGGCACTCACTGACTGCTGAACACACAAAGGAATATTAATATACACTTGTGGCCCCGAAGCCTCAAATGCTTGCAGTCACATACCTCAAAGTGTGTCACCTATTGTCAGGTAAGACCTTGTTCCTCCAGAGGGAGAGCAACTGAGGGTTCTGTTTATCAAAAGGTGGTTTCCACACAGACTGAGGGGCTTTAAGGAGATTTCAAACCAACTGAAAGGACTTCCCCTTAAGTATGGGGTTTTAGCAACATTCCATGAGGTTCTTTGAAAGATCTCGTAGTCACTAGGGAACCAGCTAGGGGCGCTGACGCTTATATACACACAGCCCATCATTCGCACAGCCTAGGGCCTTGTTTGCACGCTCTTCCACACAGCCTCTTCGAAACGGGGCATTCGCTGCCCTGATCACTACTGCAAGGAAGCTAAGCCAGTATCTTTTTTTCTTCAGCACAATTTAAGGGGAAAAAATAATAATTTATTGGGGTTCTAATAACATTTTCATAACAGAACAATATCAAAATAGTTTTGTTTTTAATATATGCTTATGAATATCCCTGATAATAGAAAGGAACCCAGAGGACTCTGTAAACCACCGAGATTTCACAGGGTAGTAGCCGGTCTATTTCTAGGCAGCAGAAGGGGGGCCAGAATGCTGGCGTTTTCTCCAGGAAGCCCTGTGAGCACTACAGCACTGAAATCCTCATATTCCAGTACCAGTAGAATTGTGAATGACATTTTCACTTGAAATTTATTAGCAGAATCCCTAACAAAGGCTGGCTCCCTCAGACCTGCCATCAGCCAATCTCCCTGCCTGTAACAGACAGCCAGGACAGAAAGCCATCTGTCCCAGCGACTCCAGAGGTTGGGCCCAGAGGAAACGTGTTCCGAGATCAACTCTGTGTCATGACCAAACCTCAGAAAGCGGGGAGGTGGGAGAAGCAGCCCAGGCCTGAGGAAGCTTTGACCCAAGGCACCACGATCATAGGGGTGAGGGGACCTAGAGAGGGTCTAGCTGACAGGAAGAGGATGTCTGTGATGCCCCAAAGCAGGTCCTGGAAGACAGCAGCTCTGTGGCAGAGTAGACACATTTGGGAGTTAAAGAACAAATCATTAGAAAAGAAACTAGTTTACTTTCTCAAAACCAAATCAAACTTCCTAAAACTTATAAGCAAATAACCCTGGGTGGACGGGAGGCGGGGTAGGGGCTGAAGTCTGTGGAATGAGTTGCTTTTAGCTGAGTCAGAAAGAAGAATGCTGGTTGTGAAATCAGCATAAACATTGTGGCTACTGTAGTTAGGGAGAGTGAAGGAAGACCAAGGCCAGAGGAGGAGGCCTCTCCAGAGAGAGGTCAGGAAGAGAACCAAAGGTGAAACAGGCCTCTTTTATTCCTGGAACAGTAAGTGGCATTTTCACCGGCCTGGATGAGAAGGCGCCATACTCCACTCTAGCTGCAATAATACTGCATCCCATCCACTCTTCTTCTCTTTTTTGACTGAAATTCTTCAAAGAACTGCTGGATGTCCTCTCTCTTAACAACCTATTGACGAAAAGCAAAGATCGGGAAAAGAGAACTGAATTATAGAATAGCAATACCCAGTTGTAACATTCACACACAAATTGAATGGTATTTGCCTGATAAAAATGACTTTATGAAGAAGTATAAACTGGTAGTTACAAAATTGCACAGGGATGTGAAGTACAGCATAAGGAAATATAGTCAATAATACTGTAACAACTAGATATGGTGCTGCGGGTACACTAGACTAATTGGGGTAATCACTTCATAAATTATATGAATGTCTAACCACTATGCTGTACACCTGAAACTAATATAAAATAATACTGAATGGCAACTCTAATTGAAAAACAAGAATAAAAAAAAGAATTACTTTAATGTGTAACTAATTATACTATCTGCATTTTATAGAGAGCTCATCCAGGCTCAAAGGGACGGGCCTGTGCAGGGTCACATGGCTCGGCAGAATAGCACATGGTGCCACGTGTAGGTTCCACCACTTCCCTCGGCTTCCTCACACAAAAAGGTAAAGGCAGCACTTCTTATGCTTGGAAGGGCAGAGGAGACATCATGCCTGTAGAACACTGGCATATAGTAAGTTCTCAATAAATATTAGCGAAGAGAAAGGAGGCAGAACCAGCATAAAAGCTGAGAATCCAAAGGTCTAGACCCTGCTCACTCCGTCATGACCACAAATGTTCTTTGGAAGCGTCCTTCGTTCTGCATAAGCAACCAACAAAAAAAACAGTGTTTTGTTTTGAGATCTGTGCTGTCTTTACTGGGGAAAAAAAAGGAACCAAAAAGCATTTCCCTCTTTGAGAGTCCAAAATTAAAGATGTTCGTATATGAACAGAAAAATAATGGGCAAAAGCTACTACTGCTTTTTCTCTCTGCAATGAGAAATTTATCTTCCATTTTATTGGAAAAAAGATTGGAGCATGACACAAACCTGTTTATGACATGGGCAAAACAAAATATTAAAAATAAGAAAATAAGACAAAGGGAAAATTTGAATAAAAAGTACCCTGGGACGGCCCAGGAGGAGTCCTGCTCAACTCAAGAGTGAGTCTTGCTGGCTGATCTGTTTGTTCTAAAGGTCTCAGGGCCAGCACCAGAGACAGGTTGGTTGATTTACTTTTAAATTATTAACGTTTATTAACGTAACACATGCATATTGTTATAAAAAAATGAAGGTGAGGCAGGGAGGAGGGAAAGAGAAAAAGAAAGTAGTGAATGCATGTGAGCAAGAGAGAGAAAGGTAAAGAGAAGTAAGGAAGAGAACAATTACTGGTAAGTAAAATGAAAACCTCCCTATCACTCCCCAGGGGTATGTGCTGCTGACATACGAAAATAGCAGGATTAACTTGAACTTTCTTGGGGTAAGATACTTATTAATCCTCTAAACGAAGGAACTTAACATTTTCTCAGTACTCTACCGCAGACCAGTAGCTGATATACCAGTTTCACAAGCACCAAGAGGAAATCTGCTGGTCAACCAGTGAGGCATTAGAGTCCTAACAGATTCAAGATCTAGACGGCTAACACGTTCTGAGATAAACTGCGGCCCAGGGCTCTAATGTACTTGGCTAAATGGCCTGGAAATGTACACTTATAAAATGCTAGCGAGATACCTGGGAGTTCCAGCACGGAGGATCTGTCCTTATCTTGAATCACAAACATTAAACACTAAAGGCAAAACATTTCTCCCACTAGGTTCTGGTGGGAGGACACCTAAAAGTGTACATAGTAGTGTGCAAGGTGTGGTTTCTAGATGTCCCCAAATGGTCACAGCCAACATGCAGAGTAGAAATGTTAGAGAATACTTGGGTTCCATAAAAATTCATTTGATGAGTTTGTCTCAGAAAATGTGTAGTTTCTAAGTGTTTTTTTTTTCAATAGTCAGACACACACATTAAACAGAGGCAGCCCACCATCTGAGAACATCTAGAACTTATTAGCATTATCTTCTGTGGACAAATACAACCCCAGCAGACAAGTCTTATGGCAACTTAAGGTTTTTGTTTGGCAAAGATCCAGTTAGTAATGTCATGGAACAAATAATAGAAACATAGTATTTTGTCTTTTTAAATCATGACATCAGAATTCTCTCATGAGGAACAGTTCTAGTGATATTGAAGACCCATATATTAAAGATACATGTGAAGACTGAATAAAACTGTTTCAAATGGAATGGAAAAAGACAACATATTTATTTTCTTTCTTTTATGTGATTTTAAGTATGTGTAAAATATTTTAATAAAAAGCACTGTGACCACCAATGGCACAAGAGCAAAGGCTCATGAGCAGAGTCAAGAGCACGTGCTTTGGCACATCTGAAAGACCACGACTGTCACTAACAACAAAGAAGTTAAAATAGTTTTTCACCCATAAATGTTCTGTTCTTAGTTCTAGCAAGAGAGAAGCATGAGCCTGCATTAACCAGAGGATAGAAACAGGACTAGCTCTAGTTTAAGAATTGCTGGGAAACAGGACGACCTTTGCGTGACAGTGAAGAACGTGCTCTAGAACATGAGGAGGCCGTCTAAGGGGAGGTGGCACTGGGACCCTGTCCACAGCTACGGGTTCTTCTCATATTTAGGAGTAAGAAGAAAATGACCTAAAGTTGGATGGCAGAGGATTCTGCTGACAAAGCTAGTCTCATGGCGCTTCTGGGTATCTGTCAGACCCACGTCTGGCTTGATTTGTGTATCTGGCTACAGCAGAGCAAAACGTTTACTGTCCAGACATACAACCTTAGGCCATGAAAAGAAAAGTTAAATTTTGTTTTATGTCTGCCTTCGGAAGATAGAAAAGTATTTTATTTGTTTTTTTCCAATTAGTGTTCTACCATAAACATTTTTCTATATTATAACATATTTAGTATTTTGAATATTTTTCAAATTTTTTAATCACAGCTGACATTCAGTATTATTTTATATTAGTTTCAGGTGTACAGCATAGTGGTTAGACACATATATAACTTATGAAGTGATCCCATCAGTCTACTTACCTGGCACCACACATAGTTATTACAATATTTTGACTATATTCCCTATGCTGTACTTTACATCCCTGATAGAAGCGTATTTTAGGAAACAATTCATCACAAATGTATGAATACTAAAGGGCTAGGAACTATTCACAAATTCACCTGGAAGATTATTTTAAAACATTATACATTGTAGAGTCAGTGTTCCCTTAAAAGTATATAGATTTTCCTGCTAGCAAGAGAAATGTTTTAGTCCCCCAATTATAAAGTTCTTTTATCCTAAACTATAGAGCACAGAATCCCCCAAATGGCGCCTGGCTTTAATTTTTTCCTGCCTGGTCGCTTTTCCTTCCTCCTCCTGGGATCCCTGCTTGAAGGTCAGGATGGACAGCGTCAGTATGGCTGACCCAGTGGCCTTCTCCTAAGCTATCACGACGCCCTCCAGATCCGTTGTGACTGTTGTCCCCGCGCTCCTTCTGGCCTGGGGTTGGGAAGGGCTCCTGCCGTGGACAGTCTGTCGGTGTTTCACCACCTCTCACTGACTTCCCTTAGCTCGGCCTGCACTAAACTCTCAAGTATCCAGTTTAAGACGCACAGTTTTTTCAAGAAAGAAAATAAACAGTTTACTCAAAACATGCAGGCTATGATTAAAATTCTTTAACTCAACATACCGTGCCTTCATCAGCAAATCTCTTGAGATAGTCTTTAAGTTCAGTCTTCAAGTCATTATATTCTAAAACAACAGAAGAAAAGGACTTAAATTTCAGATAAGTGGAGTGCTTTTAGAAACAAAATGCTTCACCACTCATCATCACTGATGAGTATATTAATAGTTTAAACTAAATTTTTCTTTAAGTGAAACCTGCAAAGAAACTGTTCCCAATTCATCCCCAATTCTTTCATTTTGATACCTGGAACCCATTTTCATTAAAAACAAAAACAAAAAAACCTCAAAAGCCAGAGATATCCTCATTCCCAAAAACATTAGCTAAGAATTTTTTCAAGGACATCCTACCTTTCTGGAACTCTAATATTTGAAATAACCTCGAGATTGTCAAACATTAAGTTTTAAAACTTGTACATTCACTTGACAGATCCTTCAAGAGGATCCTTGAAAACTACAAAAATCATTTAGATGCAGCCTTTATTCTCGAAAAGCTTTTAGTCTAATAAAAGACAAAAGGAAGTTAATCAAATAGTTATAAATACTAAAAATGATCAATACCAGAAAAGGGACACAAAGGTGGTGGCATCCCCAGAGAACCTGGCTGGGATGAAAATCACTAAAATAAGCCAGGAGCACAGGGTAGAGGGTGGAGGGTGGAGGCAGGACATAAAAGCCTGCAATTAAAGGTTTGGGAATATTTTCCTCTCTAGTGGTTTCCTGTGGACCACTGAACCAACCTCAAGAACTGTCAAAAAGATGACATGTAATACTCCATGAAAATTATTTTTCATTGGATGAAAAAAGAAGTTGATTCTCTAACATTCTTTATTCACACATCTACCCTTAATCAAAACAGCACATGCTGTGGTTTCTCAAACACATAATTATTCTGGTCTGTAACCCTGATTCAGTGGTGACAACAACTGAATACCCAGCAACATTACAATTAAGCAAGTGTAGCTGAGGTCTACTATACAATTCTAACTTTTGTATTAAATGAAAACAATAAGTATTAGTTGTGCTTATATATATACTTTTAATAGAGAAGGAAACTTTATGAACATCATGAATTTCCACATTCGAACAGTACTCACCACAAATAAGTTCCACTTGTTGGACTCTGCTCATGCTGTTAAGGGTATCCATTAAAGGGTCCGTCCTGTCGGCTGCCTGGTCAACCTTGCCCTTGTTTTCATAAGCCAAAACTGTGTCATATTCATCTGTCAGGAACAGGACATCTAGGTCGCCATACATTTTCTTTAAAAAATAAAACCAGTTTCTCCATTAAAACTGTGTCATTCTCAGAAAGTAAGCCTCATGAGATCATTAAAAATTTAATTTTTGTAAATTGACTCCCAGAAAAACCTGAGCCTTTGAACATAGAGTTGCTTGATTTATTATTTTTGCTTAAATCTCTCTTAGAAATATCCCAGCTGCCCAGTAGATGTTGTATGATCTAGGACAGTAGTCCCCAAACTTTTTGGCATGAGGGATCGGTGCTCCTATAGAATCTAATGCTTGCTGATCTGAGGTGGAGCTGAGGCAGTGATGCTAGAGCTGGGGAGCGGCTGCAAATACAGATGATGCTTCACTCACCCGCCCATCACTCACCTCCTGCTGTGCGGCCCGGTTCCTGATAGACCGGTACTGATCCGTGGCCCAGGGGTTGGGGACCCCTGGTCTAAGAAATCTTTACTTAAAAACCACTGACTCACTGTAACTTTCAGGCAATTTGTGTTTCCAAGAAATTCTATGATATAAAAAAGCTAAGAACTGCTTTTTTTCCACTGCAATGAAGATAAGTAAAAATGCATAATTCTTCATTTCTTCCACAAGCATTCAGACTGCAAATACTATTTCACAAATTTGCTTAATACAGACATTTTTTAAGTTCTCTATCATCAATTTCATAAATACATTTTTCAGATGTTTCTATTTTAGGCATCAGTCTCTAATACATACTAACATTGAACTTGATCCTTTACTTACCATGCAGTCTTTGCAGGTACATAACTTGCTACGCCAGTTCAGGGGCCAATAGGTGGCAGTGTCCTTCTTTATAAAATGCTTAGCTTGAAGCTCCTGAAGTTTGCAGTCAGACTGTGATCCTGTGTTGAGATGTTGATTCTTAAATGCTGTCTGAAATAAAATTAAGTTTTGAAGTATGTTTTTTAAACTATTATAGTTTGATTTTGTAAAAGGATTTCTTTAGGCAAAGAACACAATGCTACAGAGCTTACAGAATTAATTTTGCTTAAGTTTGATTTCTTTTATGGCTCTTACTTCATATGTTACCTGGAGAGCAGATTCAGAACTAGAGCTGGTACATGGTTCATTAGTCTGCTCTGCTTTAACTTCCTTGACAGCATCCTTTCCAGGTTCTGGAACATCCTCTTTGAGGGTACTATCTTGATGGTCTCCATTTTCAGGTTTAATAACTTCCTGATCACCTACTCCATCGACATTCAGCACCAACCCATCATCCTCGGCAGACACCTTGGTTACTATGGGTTCAGTGAAAACACACACATGCGTGCACGCACATGCACACACACACACAGACCTATTAGACAATGAAATCACTTTGCCTAATTAAAAAATATTTCAGAATCTGGAAAAGGAGAGAGTCAAACTTAATTTCTGAAATAATGAGAAAGAAAATATCGGTCCTTTTTTTAGGTTATGAATGCCTAATCCGAAGAGTTCAAATTGAAGTTTGTTTAAAAATGGCACAACTTAAGCACTTTATATGTAAAGGGGAAAGGAAAATACTACAGACATTAAAGAGAGAGGGGATATCTCAAGAAGCAAGAGGCAGTAGGAAGATATTTAACTGCAAATACAGGTAGCAGGGTAGTTTTGAAAAGACCACCAGCTTTACTTTGGGAATAGAGGCAGAAACACTGTGAAGGAGAGAAATGATAAGGGATCTAATGGTGCATGATGGCACTTCAATTTGATAGATGAAGCCATGTGCTGACAGGGAAGGAAATGGAGGGAGCAGGGAAGGTCAATTAAGAAAACTCAATGAATGAGAAATATACACATGTCCAGTGGAAAGTGAGAGCTAGAAATGGGAAGGGTATGGATAGAAAGAGGGAGCACCAAATTTAAGAACTCAGAGACAAATCGAAAGTATAGGATGAGATCTTAGGTGTGGCTATGCTGCTTGTGGCTTGTATGGTGAATTGTTCCCTAGAGGTTAGAAGGGCAATAAATTATGAGGCCAGAGCAGTAACCGCCGCTTTAAAAATTCAGTAACATATAGAGTATTACAAAAAAATACAGAATGTTTAATGCCTCAAGAACATTCATTGCTGATTGATTAGTTGTTTTGGGTCAATTACTTAGTATACAAATTTCACTAGCACAAGTTTGTGGCACACCAGCACCACGGAGACACCTACCTGCCAGCTGCGCAGCATAAGCCCACAAGAAAGAGCAGCGCTTCATACAAGCCTGGCACACCATCTCCTGGAAATCCCCACTCTCAGGCGGAGTAGCACCAAGATGCTGTGAATACAGAAAACTGACTATTTTCCTTGTGATCTCCAAGTCATCCAAAATGCTTGTTATTTTATAAACAAATGTCTTTACAGTATATGTCTAGAATAGTAACTATAATGTAAAATATAACACAGTTCAAAGCAAAGATTCTTTTCTCCCTTTGTGAAGACAGTGGCTTTTAAAGGTCAAAGTTTTCCTTACCCTTCCATGGAACCAGTCTTCACAGACTATACACTGGATCATCTCATCTGGAATCTAACATGGAAAAGCAGTTTGTGTGTTAATGATGACAGTGAATTCTGGGAAGTGGAAGTAAATGTGGCACACGGTGGAATTACATTAATAATTCTCTACCAAATCTGTGAGGCCGCTACCCATGGGCATTTCCAAGGGGAAAGGGAAAGATCAAGGGGCCAAAGAGCAGCTCATTCTCCACGAACTGGTGCTACAGAGATAAGCGCTTTGCAAGCGACTGTCAAAGCTCTTTCACATTAGTTAATTATCTGATTCTCATAAAACTTTATAAATAAGTCATGTATTCTCACGTATACATGAACCCAGGCCCAGGGAGGTAATACAAGTTGACCGATACAGAATGTGACAACTGGGGCTTTTTACCACCACATGCCACCAAGTAACTGAAAAGTAATGTTACAATCTCTTGATAAAACAAACAGCAACAACTCCTCTAATTTGAATAAATTAAATAATTAAATTCTGGCCTAGGAAAATTATATACTAAAGGGCACAAACTGTTTCTAGAATTATTTTACTTTTATTCACGGACTTTCCTATCAGCTAATTAACATTCCAATATTTAGTCTGCTTCCCCATTATGGTGTCTTAAAGGAAACAAAAACATCTATCTATATTTATATATGGCTATTTTATTCTTTCTTCTGCCTTGATCAACTTATTCATCTTATTTTTCTTTTGATTCAACAGTGTTATAACACTTTACTCAATACCTTAAAATATCCAGTTGTAAGGTTTTATCTTTGTTAACTCAAAGATATCTTCAAAATTTTCCTCTAAATAATTTTGTTCAATAATTACAGTTCCAAGACAACAGAAAGCAAGGAAGACGGCAGAAGGCTAATTTCTCTAAATACAAAGATTCCTTCAAATCAGTAAACACATAAGCAAAAACAGACTCAATCACAATATGGGCCAAATATATGAAAGAACCATTCCGATAGGTTATTAATATGTACAATAAACTCACAAAGAGACACATAACCTTACCTATGATCAAGGAAAGTAAAAATTTTAAAAGATACTGTTCTTTATCCATCAGAATGGCAAAATTTTAACACTGTTAATACGTAGGGACGCTGAGAATGTTGGGAAAAAAAACAGTATTACATACTGGTAGTCGAACCCCTTCTGTAAACATGATCACAATTTTAAATACAAATATCCTCTGACACATCAACTTTAACTCTAGGTATCCATTCTACATAACTCCTTGCAAGAGTTTACTCAGTTATGAGACTGTATAAAGATGTCCACTGCAGTTTTCTTTATAATACTGAAAAAAACAGACAATGCCATTCTGCTATAGAAGAACAATTAGGTAACTGACTTATGGCATGTCAAATTATGGAATACTCTGCTGCAATTAGAATGAGGTTGATTTGTACTGTATGACACAGAAGATATCTAAGATAAACCAGTAAGTGAGAAAAGCAAATTGCAGAAGTGAATGTATAGAATTTTCACTTGTTACAAGAAAGGGAAACTAAAAACTGAAAAATATTCACTTACATGTGCATAGAAAAAGGTCTAAAAATATACACACCAAAAAGTGTGAACAGTAGTTATGTCTGGGGGGAAGAAGGTATAGGAGTGAGGAGGAACTCTAAAATTTTTTGTATATATCTAATTGAAATTTTAAAGAGGATCCAATTTGTATCTCCCATTTCTTTCCTTCCAGGGAGGCAAAAAATTGAAGGGCATTTTTGGAAAGTCGGGGAGTGGAGCAGGCAGGCAATAAGGGAGCAGAAGGGGTAAGGTCCTAGCCTTGAGAAAGTCTTGCTCAATATTTCATTCTCATGAGGGAAGAATGAGAAGAATAGTTGAGACCTGTACCAGTTATAGTTACAGCCCAGATTCATCAGAAGGGATAAATGCAGAACCCTTTCACAATCCCCAAACCCCCAGCGAACAACTACAGAGGTCCAAATATGACAAGAGACTGAGTAGTGAAGGCTAGAGATGACACAGTCCCATGTGTTAATCCCCAAGTCTCTTACCTCATCTTCAGGATCAGGATAAGGTCTCTTGCAAATGCAGTACAATCCAAAAAAGTTGTCATTGTATTTATTGCCAGTATTTATCTTTGCTTTGTCCTGAAAGATATTAATTTCAATATGTATAATATGTTCTAACTTAAACTATAATTTCATGCATTATGAAATTTCTGCATTCAGTAAATTTCTGCAATAAATATCTTCCCCACAGAAGCTGGTCTTTAACTTTCAAAATACAAAGAAAAAAATTCACTCCTATTAAAAGGACATTTTCCCCAAGAAACAGGGAAAAAGAAAATTTATTTTTTGTATCTTTTTTGTAGCAATTGGGGGAAACTGAACACACCCATGCAATAAAATAGTAATAAAAGTTAAACATGAGTATTAATTATAATTTAACTGACATTAGCTTGGAATTTCAAAGTACTTCTTAATGCCCAGCTGTAATAGCCAAAGCCCCTAGGTTAGCAAGAGGTAAAAATAAAAAGCAGTCAAGAAAGTTGTCAAAAATAACCTTCAAAAAAGAGAACAGCAAGACAGTTTTAGCAATGATTGAATATAAAATCCCTTACTTTCTCTTCATTTCTGTTATTTCACTAAAAGTTACTGTATAAACATAGTTTTTATTAGGCAAAAAGCAGTGAAAAAATCCTCTGTGCACCTAGCCCACATTATTACCAAGTTTTATTTATTCACATTTTAAAAACCTTAGGGCATGAGCACAACCAACATAATTAAACCTGAATCACGTCAAAGAACATTCCCCCAAAACTTTTCATATTTATTACCATCTATACTGTAGACTCTGAACAAGTTACTTAGTTTTCCAACAGGGTGAAACAGGACTCTAACGCTGATTTGGCAATTTGCAAAGAATAAGCATAAGAACTTCCTTTTTGGAAAATATTTGGCTTTTATCAACTCTGTTAAATATCATCTCAGCTACTTCCGATGCCTTTATAGTTACAGTGCTTACTTACAGGAAATAATTTGCATTCCAAATTTTTAAACTTGCTGTTTCCACAATCACAACGAAAATTTCTGAAACAAAGAAGAAAGAGCCAATTTAAATTTTTCTTTTAAATCTAATGACTTCTTGGATGTGGTTCCATAGTGTAGTGGTTAGCACAACTGCTTTACACTCCTGTTAAAGGGATTGAAGTTCCTGGGTTCATGCTCCAGTCAGGAAGTCCTGGTCCATGGTCTACGGCCATGCCACCCTGAACAAGCCCGATGTCTGATCTCGGAAGCTAAGCAGGGTTGGGCCTGGTTAGTACTTGGATGGGAGACCACCTAGGAAGATCAGGTGTTGTAGGCATAAATAATAAAATAATAACATTAAAAAAAAATCTAATGACTTTTTCAAGTTCATATAGCTCTTCCCTTTCAACTTATTTCTTGGTTGCTGCTCATGTATCCAAGTCAGAATTTCTCTAGGCATAAAACAATAAAAGATTTGATAATTCTGGAAATTAACTTGCAGAGACAAATATATCATGCCCACAGACACAAGTAAATTAATGGCAGAGAAGGATGAGTTGTTTTGAGTTTGTATCATATTTTAAAAGGCCCTTGGGAAAAATTATTGTCTCAAATTATATAAAATAATTATAATAAATTTTCCCGGTGCACAGCTACTTTGACTGAACAGCAAGATTGAGAAAAAAGTGCAGCTGGGAAAGAATCTAAACATTTACAAAGTAGTCAGCATTAATCTGTCTTTACCTTTTTGTGTATAGCTCAAATAGTTTGTGACTTCCATGACATTCATAACTGCAAGCGAGGCAAATTCCTGCTGGTTCTTCTCCTTCTGGGGTGCAGGTACTACAGGCATATAGTGCTTGTCTCTTTACTGAGCCCTAAAAAAGACCCGAAATGGGAAAAGAGAATTAATGCAATATGGCACAGTAACCTAATACTCATACTATGATATGAGAAATAATTGAAAACAGATTACTTGTGGTCAAGATCTTCCTGTAAAAACCACTGAGACCAAAAAGCTTATACCAGAGTACTAAAACACTGTTGCATGTTTCATTATCACTCTATATACTATACTAGTGCTTGTTTTCATACAATGTTTTCTTGAAGTGAGAGGTAGCTTAATCTTTTCAGTCAACTAGGAATAAGCTTATCTGCTTAATCATTTTTTTTTTAAGCAAGGCAACCCTTGGTTGACCTCGCAGATTGCAAGGACCTTGTCAGCTTACGATTCCTTATTTTTTTATTTTTTACACCTACAGCACCTGGTCTTCCTAGGTGGTCTCCCATCCAAGTACTAACCAGGCCTGACCCTGCTCAGCTTCCAAGATCAGACATGATCTGGCTTGTTCAGGGTAGCGTGGCCGTAGACCTGCTTAATCATTTTAACACATGAAAATGTTGGACAATGTGTGTATGTTTATGTAAGTAATATCACACTTTAATTTTGGAAAATGTTGTGATTCCACCAAAGAGAAAATCAGTACATTAAAAGAAGCCCTTTGATTTTTAGTAGATTCATGCTGAAGTATTTAGAGGTATAGTGTCATGATATCTGGAACTTATTTTCCAATGGTTCAGCAACAAACAAAGGAAGAAAATATAAAAAAAAGATAAATGTGATAAAAATGTTTAAAAGTTTATATATGAAATGTACACAGGTGTTCACAATATTATTCTTTCAACTTCTTGGTAGATGAAAAATGTTTCAAAAGAAAAAGTTGAAAAAAACAGGCAAAATTTTTAGAAATCTTGATGATGGAGTCACAGGGACGCTTATGGGATGCCAGTAGTGTTCTATTTCTTGATCCAGGTAGTAGGTACCTGTGTGTGTTTCTTTTCAACCTTACACTTAATTCGAGCAATTTTCCATATATTTTACTACAATTAAAAGAACATTTTAAGGAAGTCTGTTTTATAATGCTTACATTTCAAAAATAGCTTACGAACAGATTTTTTAAAGGAAAACAGAAAAAAATTTGTTCTATTGGTGACTATCTCAGGATACTAGGTGTGTTAAAAAATCTAACCACTTTGTCATATAAACTCAACTTGTCAATGATGACAACTGGTATTATGATCTCAGTCCATACCCCATAAAGACCCCAAGACTCTCTCCTCATTCCCCAGTGTTCCACTCCACCGCCTGGAAGGCAACCGCCTTCATCCTACCAATTCTCCACCATCAGTTTTCTTCTACCCTCCTCAATTCACTTTTGTACCTAGAAATAAAGGATGAGTCACCCGACAATACATCACACCCCCTCAAATCCTTGCTCACAACGTCTTCCAAATGCCAAATTTCTTCTTCACGCAGATCTTTCTCTCCTCTCCTCCTTTCCTATGCCAGTGCCACCTGCTGTTCTGGTTCTGGTCTATCCCCATGGGGGGCGACGGCAGTACGACCAGGTGCTTGCTTTGTCTCGCCAAAAAACTACCAGTGAGCACTGGTCAAACTAAATTGCAGAGGAACTAGCTGTCAAGGAGCCCAGCCCACACGAGGAGGTTATCAAATCCAGGGCTAACTCTGCTTCGATTTTCCCATTCGGTTCCTAATAAACACTCTTAGTATGCGAAAAGTAGGGACAAAGATGTTCGGATTCTAGAGGTCACAGAGATGGCTTCGTAAACAGCAGCCGGGTCATACCAAAAAGACACAGGGGAAGAGGAAAAGAGCAGCTGCTCCAAGGCCAAAGCCTGGGAATCCTGAGCAGCCGAAGACCGAGGTGTCGGGGGTGCCCTGTCGGACACAACCTACCAAGGGTGACCCAGAGGCCGAGGGTAAAAGGGCAGCTGGGCCTGGGATGGGGAAGCCTACGACGAACGGCGGCCTCAGACTACCACGGGCAAGCCGGCCGCAGCAGGTGGAAACAGGACAAGTCTAGTCGGGAAGAGAAGAAGGATCCGCGGGAGCCTGGGGGAGGCGAGGGCCCCGCCCCGCGCCCACCTGCGAGTAGGAGCACTTCTCCGAGTCGCTACCGCCCAGGACGGCGCACGCCTCATTCTCCAGCTCCTCGTCCTCCTCGAGCACGTCGACCAGCGACACCACGGGCTCCAGCTCCGACTGGCGCCCAGCAGGGCCCTCAGCGCCCGCCATCCTCAACTGTCACCAGGACCGCAGCTCTGCGCCGGCGGAGGCGGGAAAAGCAGCCACGAGAGGCGTGGCCGGAGGAGGCGGGTCCTGAGTGCTTGGAACCAATCCCAAAGAAAGGAAGCAAAGGGAGTGGGAGGAGCGACTTCCAACGAACGGAAGTCACTCCTCTCCCGTCTCCCGCCCGCGGCCACGGCTGGCTGGTTTCCGCTTCCGGTTGGTACTTCACTATATCGCTTTCTGGAAGTTCAGCTGTTGCTATGGAGCTGTTGGCAGAGTTTGTCGGGCCAGATGGGCAGTTGCAGCAGCTGCGGGTGCCCTGTGAGGCGCCGGGCGATGCTGACCCTTTCCAGGGCCTGCTGTCGGGCGTGGCCCAGATGAGGGAGCTGGTGGTCGAGCTTTTTGACTCTCTGGTACAGCGGGAACCGCAGGGCAGAGTGGCGGCGGCTCCAGACGAGGCCCTGGACGGTGAGCTCTGAGACGGTGCGCAAGCGACTGGAGGGCGGGCAGGGGAGGTCCGGGGAAGTCTGTTCGGGGTGCCGGTGCAGAGTAGCAGACTTAAAGAAAGTGGGCCTCGGGGTTGGGGGTGGGGGATGGGGGAAATTGTTGGTACCTTCTGCCACATCTGGGCAGAATCTGGGCCGATTTATCTGGGCTGCTTCTACCCAGGCATTTTAACGACTCTCTTTGCATTTATATCACAAAACGTGCTGAACGCCTGCTACTCTGTGCCAGGCACTGGGGCTGAGCTGTGGAGAAAGAATGAGAACGATGCAAGTCAGTTACTCTCTTTGTGAAACTCAGACGGCTGAGGGATTAGACAGGCAAACACTCCTATTAAAGAGTGGAAATATGACCCCAGGGGCATCTGCAACTATTGCAAACCGAGGGAACCCAGGAGGGCTTCCGAGAGGGCATGACTGTTGAGCTGGGTGTTGAAGGTTGAAAAGGAGTTTTACCAGGTGTGAAATTAAAAACGTGTGGACGACTGCCATCTATCGTAGAATAGGAACAAGTTCTGAAGATTGGGACAGATAGCAGTTTAACAAGTCTTAACACCTGGGCAATACTTTCTCATATCCCGGTTTTGTGGATGCAGTTTGAAAATAGAAATGTGAAGTATAACTGCATTAGTACTTTTTTAAATCTTATCTTGAATGCAAAAATAGATATATACATTTTGACTTCCCTGAACTGAAGAACCTAAGAACTAAATATTAGAGTCAGGACTTAACTCTTCTGCAGAGGAGCTTAAACTGTATTTTCCTTTTCTTTCTATCTTGTTAACATCTTGATAGTCTCAGATAATGTGAAGGAGCCAGTTCAGTACATTTCACTTTGTTCAGACAATAGCTTGTTTCCATGAATAAGGTCATTAGGCGTTGTCACATAATTGAAAGTGAAATCCTGTTTCTTGGCTCCAAAAGTACCTCTCTAATCTGTTGAAAATGTTTTCATTGGCATAAGTACAAGAAAGAGTATAGCTAGAGCCATTTTTTTTTTTAATTTGTTACTTAATGGAAAAATAACTGCCACCTGTTCTACTAATGGTGGGGCAGTAATATCTTTCAATAGGGGACATGTTTTTGTATTATTTGCTTAATGAAAGCCCCATAAAGCTTAGGTTTAAATTACCTTTGTTAAAAGTGTTAAGACATAAAATGGTGAATTTCATGTTATATGAATTATTTAATAAATAACATACAAAATTTTAAAAATTCTAAGTACTAAAGAAAAGTGATAGAACCCGACACTAAAATGTAAATAATTCAATTATCAAACTTTACAAAGGATTTGAATAGACAGTTTTCCAAATAAGATATACAGGGCCAATAAGCACATGAAAAGATGTTCAACATCATTGGCCATCAGGGAAATGCAAATCGAAACCATAGTGAGATCCCACTATATGACACTAGGATAGTTATAATCAAAAAGAGCAATAACAAATGTTGGCTAGATATGAAGAAATTTGAGCCCTCTCCATTGCTGGAAAAAACGTAAAATGGTGTAGCTTCTTTGGAAAAGATTTTGGCAATTCCGCAAAAAGTTGAACATAAAGTTACCATCTGATCCAGCAATTCCACTCCTACTTCTCTATACAGAATTGGAAACATAGGTTCACACAAAAATTTATACACCAATGTTCATAGCGGCATTATTCATAATAGCTAAAAAATGAAAACAACACAGGTGCCTATCAACTGATGAGTGGATAAACAAAATGTAGTCTGTCTGTACAGTGGAATGTTGTTCAACAATGATAAGAAATGAAGTACTGACACATGCTACAACATGAATGAACCTTGAAATCATGCTAAGGGAAAGAAGCCAGATGCAGAAGGCCATATATCATATGATTCCATTTATATGAAATGTCCAGAATGGACAGATCTATAGAGATAGAAAGTAGATGGTTGCCAAGGACTGAGGGGACTAGGGAGTGACTACTAATGAGTATGGGATGATGAAAGTGTTCTAGAATTAGATAGTGGTGATGATTGTACAACCTTGTGAATATACTAAAAATCAAAAGCTGCATACTTTAAAAGAGTGAATTGTGTGGTTATATGAATTATATCTTTTAAAAAAGTGATAGAAAGGAAAGGTTTTAGGCATCAAAATTACTGAAAGCTTTTTAATGATACATCTTTAAAATCTGGAATATGCATGGTTTTATTAATCCTAAAGTGAAGTGAGCTCAACCATTTTAACTATATTTCTTTCAACCATTGAACATATTATCATACAACAAATATTTATTTTAAAAGGTGATGATGAAGATGATGCAGAAGATGAAAATAACATTGATAACAGAAATAACTCAGATGGACCATCTGCAAAACGGCCAAAACCACCATCTTAATAATAACTTTTATGAAATTTGAAAGACTACTAGTTATCACACACAGGCATTTAAGGAAGACTTGTGCTCTAATTTGGAGAAGCATTTGTTTTGTACTGCTGGGACAGTTTTGTCAAAGAAAAAAAATAAATTTTGTTTCCAACCAAGAAAGATGTAATAAATGTTTAGGGATGAATCTTTTCTTGAGTGAGAAATTTCAGACCACAGAAGTAATAGAGAACACTTCATAATGTATAAAATCCTTTAGGTTGGCAACTGAATTTTTATTCTACTTTTAGTTAATTATTATTATTTTTTTGGTGACATTGGTTAATGAAATCCAATAAGTTTCAGGTGTACTATTCTTTTAAAATAACCATTGAATTAATTCGTGCGATGTCTACATCTTTTAGCTTTCACTTCCATTTATGCCATGGGTGGTATCTAAGTATTTTTATGTCTCTTAATTCCTTATGTATTTAGCACAGGATTTGGCACATAATAAAAGCCAGTCGTGATTGGATATTTCTTTTCCTGTTGTTCTGGAACTACCACATGTGTCTCCAGCAGTTTTTTTTTGGACTCTCTTGGGTGGAGTCAGGCCAGGACTGTTTTATCTGGCTTCCCCTGAGCACTTTAAACAAAGTCAGCAGCCCATTCCAGAGTCCTGGGATGATAATCACAAATTCCTGTCTCTTTCCTCAACTTCTCACCAGGACCCTCCCCTTTCCTCACCATATCTGCTCACATTTCTACCCTTACTATGTGCCTGCCTTCTGAAATGCTATGAAACCCAACCTGTGACAGTTTCTAGTATAGAACTTAGTCTTCCACAGAAGAAAGCATAGGGGGTCTCAGAGTCTTACTGCAGATCAAAACTTTAACGGTTTTAGAAGTGGGAATACTACAAACTTAGAAAAGGCAACACTGTAAAGGCCACTAATTTAACATTATAAGATACTAACATCTTCCTTATTGCATTAAAAATAACCATTGTCTGGTGCTAGTGATCCCAGTCAATTCTCAAAAAAAAAAAAAAAAAAAGTACATAACATGGTTTGTGGGCAGTAACATTTCAAAGAAGTGATGTGAGCAAGTGGTGAATATTGGATATTAAACATAATGGCAGTTCTGTATAAGTAAAACTAAAAGAGAACTGAAAGAGAGCCCTTGAGAAAAACCCAAGGAAACCTTGAATCCACACTCACATCCAATATACAGGCATCGAGAGATGATACCACTTAGTGAATATATATTTAACTTGTACCTTAGGAGAGCCAAATGGGATATGCTTTACACACACACACACACCAATATAAGTCTTCAAGTAAATAAACTATGTTAACTGTAACAAGTATTTCCTCTCATCCTCTAGCCTCTGATTTATTTCAGAGACAAGTAATTTTAGAGTATGTGTTTGAGTTACAGCGCTAACCACTGGCAGAACTGGGGTACATGCATAACCTTTAAAAGACTACCATAGCCTTTCTTGCTCCCCAGCCATCTTGGTGGCTGCTCTTGGTTAGGGGCCATCCTGCACCTAAGGCAGGAAGATGGTGGTCGCCAAGACGATGAAATAGTCACTGGAGTCGATCAACTCTAGGCTCCAACTTGTTATGAGAAGTGAAAAGTACGTGCTGGGGTACAAGCAGACTGAAAATGAACTCACAAGGCAAAGCGAATCTGGTTATCCTCGCCAGCAACTGCCGAGCCTTGAGGAAATCTGAAACAGAGTGCTACGCCATGTTGGCCAAGACTGGTGTCCATCATATAGTGGCAATCATATCGAATTGGGCACAGCATGTGGAAAATACTGCAGAGTATGCACACTGGCAGTCACTGATCCAGGTGATTGATAGCATTAGAAGCATGTCAGATCAGACTGGTGAAAAGTAAATCATGCAAATTTTTTCTTTACTAAAACTGTCTAGAAATTGTTGAAAAAAAAAATTGCTGTAGTACTGTCCCAGCTACAGATTCTGAAATCTATAGCCTACAAAGTATATACTATTAAGGAAAATGAATTTACACACCTTTTCTTTAGAAGTATTCTTTGGAACATAAATATTTGTATATAATCAAAACAGTACCAACTAGAAAAAGTTTTATACAGATGTTCCTTGACTTATGATGGGGCTTAAATCCCAGTAAGTTCGTTGTAAATTAAAAATGTAAATCATTTAATATACTTAACCTGTCAAGCATCATAGCTTAGCCTAGCCTGCCTTACACATGCTCAGAATGCTTATATTAGCCTACAGTTGGGTAGAATCATCTCGCTGCCACTGTCCAGTATCACGAGAAAGTAACAGCACATATTGCTAGCCTGGGAAAAGATTGAAATTCGAAGTTCAAAGTATGGTTTCTACTGCAAGTGTATGTATTGCTTTCACACCATCATAATGTAAAAAAAAAAAAAAAAGTCAAATCATAAATTGGGGACCATGTACGTAAATGGTCAGAAATTATTTTGTTCAGTCTGTGATGTCTCTAATATTGGGACTTCAACTTGGTTATTGATTTATAATTTTTATCTTCACACACTCCTTTTAAAAACTAGTTAAAATAGTTCATATCTTTAATAGATGAACTTTGCTTTTGAACATTGTGTTTCCTTGTTTGGTAAATATGTTTATAAAGAAGAAATTTCAAGATATTTGTGCTTCTGGTCCAGTGTTTTATGGTACGGATTATAGGTTTGATTGATTTTTTCCTTAACTTTAATACTGATACTGTCTTCATAAGTGAGCCACATGTGTGACAGAGATCAGTTTGAAGGACTAGTACAGAAGAAATGCCTTGCCTGGTTATCTGTCTAATCTGCTGCCTTGTAAGGGGACAGACATTAGCCACAGGCAAGCGGAACACAGTTACTCTCTGTAACATCTCCAATTTTACTTTTGTGCTGGAAGGTCAACCCCACGATCCTACCTAAAAATAAACTTGACACTACACTTAGATAAGTAATCTTGAAAATAGCAAACATATGGAGTTTGAAGTATATGGACAAATGCAAGATAGATATGTTTTCTAAAAGTAAGTTTGTGTTACATTAGTTATTTTAATAGAATTCTGTGGCCAAGGACAAGAATTTTTACTCTTATAATAGGTTGTTTGGCTATAATAGTTCAGAAGTTTGAACTTCTTTTTTTAAAAAAACACCTGGGAAGAAAAATTTACTTTGGAAAAAAAAAGGGTGTGTGCTTGGGGGGAGTATGAAAGAGAAATCAGTTTTTTTTCTCCCAGTTTAGAGATGTTCACAGTCAGAGAATTCATGCTTCTGCAACTAACTTGCCTTTCAAATCCTGGGCCAAGTGACCTCCTCTGCCTGTCTGGCTCTTCTCCTTTAGGTTTCAGTTTCAGCATTTCCTCCAATAGACCTTTCCTGGCTTTCTAGATGTTTGGTCCTCGTGCTGTGTCTTGAAATGTACTATATTAGAATTATAACTTAAGCTACTCAGAATTTTTTTTAACTTTTATTGAGAAGGCCTATACTTTTAAAGGACATAAAGTTTGTTTTCTTCTAAATGAGAGAATCAGAGATGTCTGTGGCCCTCGGTTTATTATGCAGTACTTTTATCCAGTTTCTGTTTAGCTTATTAAAGAGACACCTATTATTCAGTGGAATCACAATCTCTACAAGTATAGAATATCATTTCTTATATGGCAATAAGATTCACATTTAAGAGATCCTGAAAACCTAGGATTTTTTAAACTCAGTCATTATGTGATGATAAAATGTTTACAAGATTCCTGTGTCAGCTGATTGTGGTTGGAAGTTGAGCACGGCAAAGTTCAAACTGTATTACCATAAATGCAGCTAGTGATAGTTGCAAATAAAATTAACATGATTTGAGCAATTACACTACAATCATTTTGTGATGATTATTTTTGGGATACCTAAGTATAATTGTAAAATTCTTACAGAAACTGAATATTTGTAAAATAACACTTTTATTTTAACAAATGAGAAATTTTCTTGATGAAGTTGGGTTCTTTTCTCACTACTTCGAACGTAATAAATTTCAAGTAGACCGAAAATTTTTAGTGTAAAAAAACATAAAAGTACTAAAAGAAAAGGGAATAACAGTTTTTATAATTTCAAAGTGAAGAACTTTTCCTAAGCAAGATTTTTAAGGCCAGAAACCATAACAGAAAAGATTAGTAAATGTGATTACCTAATAAAGTTTCCAAACATTCTGTAAATAAGGTTAAAAGACAAACAGTGGGAAAAGTATTCAGTATCATCAGCACAAATGACTAAGAACTAATTGCTTTTACAGATCTCATGTGCACCAGTCAGAAAGACAACAGAAATAGGCAAAGGAAAGAAACAGCAAGATTACAAGAAATACACATAGTTTTTAACAGAAAAAATGTGCCACCTCAAAAAAAAAGAAAACCATAATATAGTAACATTTTTTACTTTTCAAACTAAAAGATCAAAAGTTTTGATGCAATATTGAGCCGGGAAGGATGTGTAAATTGATATAAGCTTTTTAAAAGTCAAGTTGACAATTCTGTCAAAATGTTAAATGTATATACTGTTTGACTCAGCGATTTCACTTACAGAAATTTATCCTACAGGTAATAGCACACATGTGCACAGATCTGTTTACAAAATTATTGCAGCATTATTCTTAGTAACAAAAAAATAACCTAAACGTTCATCAGCAGAAGGTCCTAGTGAAATAAAAAGAAAACAGTACATTAGAACGTTTTGTGGCATCATTAAAATTACCAACGTATAGTTCTATGTATTTTTTAAGGACCAATCTCAAGGGTATAATGTTAAAACTAGCAAAATACAGAATAGCATTAGAATGGTACTATTGGAGACTTGGCTGGATATGCATATAACATCTTTGAAAGGCTAGTCACATGGCTTATATAGGTAGAGGGAGTAGGGGTTGGGAGTTAGAGGGAGATCTTTCGTTGTATACTTTTTGCTCTTTGCATTTAAAAAAATCGTAATATTTTATATGCAGATACAGAAAGTTATGAAACTTTCAGACAGTTTTTACTTTTAAAAAGTCATGCTTTAAATTTAATAAGGGAAGATAAGCCCTATTAACAGTTTAAAACATTATTGTGTAATTCAGGACAAATGAACTAATCCATACTTAAAAAATAAAACAAAAAATCCACATTTTCCATTTGAATACTACTTTGTTAGAAAAGGGAAAAGAAGGTGGCTTGTAAAGAGGTTAGAAAAACTGGGCTAAATATGAGGTGGGATACCATAAAAAAAAGATAGGAGGTTTTCTGAAACTGACGTGCCTAGCCTTAACCTTGCAAAAATTGCCATCTAAGTCTACGGCTATGCCACCCTGAAGAAGCCCGATCCCGCCTGATCTCAGAAGCTAAACAGGGTCGGACCTGCTTAGTACTTGGATGGGAGACCACCTAGAAGACCAGGTGCTGTAGGCGTAAAAAATAATGAGGTCAACCAAGGGTTGCCTCGTCTGAAAAAAAAAAAATTGCCCTCTAGCCAGTGAATTACTCTCAAAGTAGAAGACGCATTTCAGTGTTGCTGTGACTATCCCAGTTCTTTGGATTGGGATCAGAACTGCTCTAAAGACACAGCGCAGGAAACAGTGAATGCTAGACAATAAGCTTCTGTTTAAATCTTTTAACAAGTAGCAGCTCATATACGTGTACAATTTTAAATGGAAGTTTACTCTGGTGCCAAGAATTCTGCTGGAGATAGAAGTACCATAGAAACACATTATTAGTTTGAGTGCTTTATGAGGCCAAGGTATTGCCTTCAACATCAGAGTGGAAATTGTGCACCATAGCTCTAAGAGATCAGCATGACATTTTATGCATATGTTAGGTGGTTTAGAAAACTGTTATCTTCATGATTGTAACTTTAGAATTTCTCAAGGCTCTAACCACCACTTAAAATATACCACTTGTTTGTGAATGTGGTATGCTTTTCTCTGCATCAGTAAGAAAAATCCCAAGATAACCAACATCACAAGAACTGTTAGCAAAAATAAATTGAGACTCACTTTAAATCTTGGCCTTAAAAAAATACATTACTACATCCTTATAACCAAACTTAATAACCAAACTTATCTGGCACATGCGACAGATTATGCCATGCACTTAGGAGTAAATGTTAACTTTAACCTTCATTCTCTCTGGAGAGTGAACTAGATTGTTTTGCAGTCTAGTGACAGAGGTGTTCAGTGGCACTGAGAATCATTCATGCAATAAATAATTTATGAGCACTTAACTATGTTCCAGGCACTGTTCTAAGCAGGGGGCATACAGCAATGGACAAACAAATAAAATCCCTGCACTCGTGGAGTTTAGATTCTGACAAAACATAGGAACATGTCATATGATAAGTCGTGTGGTAAGTGCTGTGTGAAAAACAGGGAAGGAGGATGCTGAATTTTCAATAAGATGGCCAGAAGCAGCCTCACTAAGCTGAAAACAGCAAAGTTCTGAAGAAGGTGCTGGACCAGGCCAGGGCCAATAATCCAGGCAAAAGGTATGCTGAGCGCAGCGGCTCTGAAACAGGTTTTTCTGGTGTGTTCTAGAATCAGCAAGAAAACCAGTGTGGCTGGAGTGGAGTCCAGGACTGAGAGAGTAGCAGAAAATGAAGTAAAGGTCAAGGGCCACTTATTTATGACTCTGTGCCATGTTAAGGACTTGGCTTTTATTCTGAGAAGGGGAGCTAGAGGAGGGTCCTTGAGGGGAGTAACAGTTTGAAAGGGCCTCTCACCAGTTTGGTAGTGGCCCTGTAGGGGACTTGAGTCCATTTTGGTGGGCGGAGAGATCCGCAGCTGGGTTTTGGGCACCGTGATAAACATCAAGTAGGCAGCTGGATATTCAAGTCTGGAGCCCAGGAGGGATGCAAGGCAGTGAGGTAAGTCTCAGCAATTAAAGCCATGAGCTTGGATGAGGTGATCGAGGGAGTAAGAGAACTGAAGCATGCTGACATTTAGAAATCGGGCAGATCCCCAAGGAGGAACCAGCAAAGGAGACAGAAGCTGGTGAGGAGGCGGAAAACCAGGACAGTATCTGAAACGGGGCTAACACATAGTAGCTACTAGCCACATGCAGTTATTTAAATTTAAATCATTATTGAGATTTTAAATTCAGTTCCTCAGTCGTGTTAGCCACATCTCAAGGCTCATTTCATGTGGCCAGTCGCTACTGACTTGGAGAGCACAGAGGACACCTCCCTTTTCACTAAATTCCACTGGGCATTTCGGATCCAAACGCCAACTGAAGGAAGTATCTCAAGGAGAGGGAGTGTGTCAGAAACTGCTAAGTGACTCGAGGACGCAGACCTGACCAGTAGATTGCTATATATAAATGAACAGTGACCTGTCGACAAGAGCAGTTTTGGTAGAGTGGGGAACAGAAACCTGACCAAACTGTATTCAGGAAAAACTGAGAGGAACTGGAATCAAAATGTTGACACCTCATTCCCAAACCTGGGCTCCAGCTGGCAGCTGTCACAGTCTGCTCGGTGTCGTCCACTGCTGAGGGGCCTGAGACGACGGGGCTGGGCCTGCTGGTGCTGCGTGCCAGCAGCTCGGAAGCATGGATGTCACCATTGGGCTCACCTCCTGCTGTGGGGCTGGGTCTTGTCACCTGGAGAGCTTCAAGCAGCAACAGTGAAACCGTCCTCTCCCTGACCTAGCAAACTGACTGCCCCAGCCCTGTCCTGGTCATGTCTACTGCATTCCTGGCTGGCTGCGCCTGGATCGTGGCCTTCGATTAGCGACGTCTACAATCATGACCTATTCATTTCTCCATGGTGACACCTTGGGACCACATGTCAGTATAGAAGGCCATGCTCAATAGGGTCCCCTTGTAACAATAAAGTCTATTTAAACCTAGGAAAAAATAAAATATAAATACCTCATTGGCAATTTGAACAGCTGGGATGAACTTATGGCAAAATATTTGATGCTGTTGTTCCAAAGACACAGCTCTCATGAGTAACAGTTGAGCCTTTATGGTGCCCAAGACCCCATGGCCCAGTGATTCTCAACCTGACGGAACCTTGTGAAGACCTCTGAAAACAGGATGGCCTGCTCTGCGCCCCTAGAGGTTGATATAAGTGGTTGAGAAAGGACCCTGGCATTGTTCAAGTGAGGAGTTCTACCATTTTTTATTTCCTTGGGTGATCCTAACATACAGCCACAGTTCCAGACCCACTCACTGCCTTAGACAAAAATGAAAATACTTAATGCGTGATTCCCAGTCATGGCCCAGAATTACATAAAACTTTACAGATACGCTGTATTGGCACATGCTTGATGCTAAAATGAGTCATGTGGTATTTTAAGTTTTTCTGCCAGTGTTTTGGAGATTGAGCATGTTAAACCACTGAGAAAGAAATCAACACCAGATAATTTTAATATAGGACTTTACCCACGGTGAACAAACATACCAGTCTGATTATTTTATGGGTGCAGTGATCTCTTGGGAGCACTTTATCTAATGATTCTACTTCCCCAAAGAAAAGCTTTTTGTTAATTATAGAAGTTTTGAAATAGACTCAATTCTAAACTTAGGGAATCTCATTTTTACTTCAGAACTGATAATGTCTTTAAAACCAGTGAATTTACGTGGTGACTAAAGCTCCATGAATTAGATGTTTGTTCCTGCAATTCACTTATCAATTCCCCGCCCTGGCCATATTTAAAAACTAAAATATCTGGCATGTTTCCATGAAAAACATTCAATAGGTATTACTCCATTTCAGGTATAATTGCAAATAAATGACTCATTTAACCACTGTGGATATAACTATTTTCTTATATCTGGAAGCAAATAGCATTGACTAGTTATGGATCATAGGATGCTTGTCCCTTTCCTAAAATCTTTGAAGCACTTCTTATATTTGCCATTTATCTCACTACTTAATCCTGTGGTCACTGCTTTGTGCATTGTGATGTGAATATAAAACAAATGATCTGCTATAATACACAGGTCTCCTATCCATCAGTTTCAACCTCCTCCTTAGTCTAATAGAGCTAGGAGATAAATTTCACCTTTTTACCTAAAGAGCGCTTTGAACTATGAAATAGCCATAGACAAAATAGTAATAATCCAACCTGGATAATTCCTAAATAACCAAACATTAACTCTGTAATCTGAAATTTAATAATTACATTTAGAAATACGGCATTACTCCTACTGCAATTAGTTTACTATTTCAACAACCAAGGCCTTGAAAGATAGAAATGGTTCAGCCTTTACTTACCAAATCTCAAAATACTAGAATTTTAAGTATAAGAGATAAAGTCTACTTTAATAAAAAGGAATTAGTACTTGACAAGTGACAAATTCACAAACCTTGTATTACTTCATTTATAAAACAAAAAATAATTGAAATAATTTTCTTCAACCATTTCCAAACTATCACTGCCCGAAAGTTAACCAAATAAAACAAGAAACTGCTCATTGCTTTTCCTCAATCATCCTTTTTTTGAGAAGCAGTACGATGGAATGATAGAGCTGGAGATCCAAAGCCAGATATGCTGGCTTCAAGTCTTGGCTCTTCCACTTACTTGCTCTGACCCTGGGCAAGTTATTCTTATGTGCTTCGGGTTTCCTCACCTTCCTCTCCTGTAAAATAGCACTGTTGCCAGCACATACCTGCCTCATAGCACTGTCATGGAGAATGTAAATAAGAGTGCCCGCAGCATGCACACTACAGCGCTCCCTGACCTACGATGGGCTTACATCTCAAACCCATCATAAACTGAAAATAATCCTAAGTCACAAATGCCTTTAATATGCCTCACCTACCTAACCTCAGAGCTGAGCCTGACCTGCCTTCAATGTACTCAGCACACTCACATCAGCCTACAGTTGGGCTAAACCATCTCACTGCCGCTGCCCAGCCTCATGAGACTACCACGCTGCACGTTGCTTACATGGTTAGGAATGAAGGCATCTGTTGCCTGGTTATAATTCTATCTGTGCCACCTACCAGCTGTGTGACCTTTCGCAAGTTACTTCTCCACCTCAGTGTCCTTACCTGTAAAATCTAGGTAATTGTTATCTCATAGGGTTGTTGGATTGAGTTAATTCATGTAAATCTCCTAGAACAGGGCCAAGAGTCAGCACCCAAAAAAGTTATGATTATTATTAAAATCTATCAGTATAAAACATTTCCCTGGTATTAGTGACATAACTATATAAAAATATATCTGGATTTGCCCAGAAAAAAGAAAAAAATCCTAAAATCTAATACTTCCATTTTTTAGTTATTTATATCGGTACCAGACATGAGGTAGTAATTACGAATGCAAAGGGGAAGTACAAGGCTCATGTCTTGATGCAACTAACCGATTGCCTGAAGACCAGTCCCTAGGCTAGAAAAGAAAATCAGAGACTTGGACTTGACATCTTGTACAGCGCTCTCTCACATGACAGGGACTGCACTATGTATTTTCACTGAACATCTTGTTTCTGTCTTCTATGTTTAAGTTAGAGTTCTCAATGTTCATTCTCTTCCCAAGTATTTTTTAAAACCAATAGCATTAATACTGCTAGTTAATGATGCAAGTAGCATTACCAAAAGGAGGAACAAATTCTGCTTATCAAGACAGCCATCACCTCAATAATTTTATCCAATTTCTCACAAGCTGAGAGCAAAAAAACCTAAGTAGTTGGCTTACAACGGAAACTGGTGTTTTAGTTTGAAGAATTTTAAAGCAAGCCAAGTAATTGTATAAAATTTAAACTTTATGACCATGTTTGGACCTTTTTACATTAAACACAATGGAAATGTTCATATTCATTTTTTCCCCAAAGGAAAAATTTCTGAATCATCACTATGTTGCACAGTAGAATAAAAATATGAGTTCAGGTACTTATTCAAGTTTCTAAAGAATGCAAATAACAGACATGATTTTACTTCCAAAGTCTGAAGTCATCAACATGATTTTGTAGTACTGTATCTCAGGCTTTACCTAAAAATACATTATTCTTCAGATAAAGATAGCCCCCTTGTCACATTTTTTAAAAGCCTCTGCCCCACCACAATTTCCTGAGATCTGTGAAGAAACTGCAGTCTTGTGATCAGGCTCCATATAGAACTGGCAGTTTTGTAATCACATGGAAAAAACGGTGACTGATTTTATGTGTCAATCAGTTGCAGTCTGCTGATCTGATTAGAAGCCTTGACAAATGCCTGGTGGCGATTGCAAATAACTGCCAAGCATATGGGGATAATACAGTAGCCCACCGTTTTGGGGTCAGCTCTTGTACAAGAGTAAAGGAACAAAAACATCTGTAAGTAAGGTATCAGAAAAATAACTGTCCAAAACCAAAACGGCAGGGAGAGTAACCGAGCTTTCAAGGAGTGTGTCCATGTGGTTCCTTCAAGGGGCTCCTCTGGGTGCTGTTGAATGTGTTCCAAGGCCAGCCTGTTGTAAGTCTCATTAATTTCAAAAACATAGTAAAATGCTGCTGCACTTGCTAACAGATACAATCCCACTCCAATCCATCCCATCCGCTGGCGGAAGTTCATCATTCTCCATGCTCTGTGCCTTCAAATTAAAACAGACAAACAAACAAACAAACAAACAGAAAATACAGTTAGGGTCTCATAATGCTGTCACATCTATTGCAAATGTACTTGCTTTATTTCCAATGAGTTCTAAAATACTCCACTACCGCATTTACATTCAAAAAATTAAAATTACATTAAGAAATGTAAACGACTTACAGGTTGTTTTATGTAATAGTTGTGAAGAAGTACAAAAAGTTTCAGTATATATTAAGTCTGCTTTTACGTGAATCCCACAGAATAAATAAATCATTATATCTGGTTTAAAGAGGTTCAGGACACCCTCCATTAAGACACGAATTAAACTAGTGTCCTAAGGAACTTTTACAGTTCAAAATTTTTGTGACTTAATAGTATTGTTTCAGACGGGAAAACTTGGTTCTCCAAGTCAAACCGATGTCGGGGCCCCCAAGTCAAGACAGTAACTCTTAAACACTTACAGTGGTCCCGAGAATCTTCCTGTTCCCACGGCAAGCGTTAAAGAGTCACTCAGTTCTGAATAATCAGGTGGCTTTGGCATTTCAGAGAAAGCCACCATGAAAGAAATCCCCGGGGTCACCGGCTGGGAGAAAGGTGAACGCGACCAGCCTGGAGCACAAGCTAATTGTGATTAAGCAAAGCGTGACTGCGGCCGGTCACGCGGCGGTTCGGCCCCTGTTGCTGCTGCTGGAGCCCCTAGCCTGTGTCGCCTGGCCGGGAGGCTCCCCAGCCGGCCCCGCCCCCTGTCGCGCTGCAGAGCCCGCCGGCCGCGACCAGAGCTGCGCGTCGGAGCCAGGCCCGGGCCACAACGCCTTGCAGCGCCGGGAGCCCAGTGCCCGGCAGCGGCCACCGGCCGAGCCTGCAGAGCTGGGCAGGCCCCGGATCTCACCTTCCTGTCGGGTTGGCCAGCCCGCTCGCGGTCCCGGATGCTGCCACAGTCGGGGCTTCCGGCTCGGCCCGGAAGCGCGCGCGCCCCGCCCCGCCCCTCCCCGAAAGGTCCGCCTCCCGTGGTGACTGACGTCAGGGCGCCTCCGCCAGCGGCGCGCCTCCTGGGTCGCGCTGCGAACAGCTCCAGTTGGGACACAGGAGTAGGCTGCGGCGGCGTCTGGTCGGTGTGTCCCTCCAGGTGGCGGCCGCCGGGGTCTGGCCGCTGCACCTCTTCTCGGCCTTTCCCCGGTGCCTCGCTCGCGACCCTCATCTCCCCATCGCTCCTTGCCGCGGAGAGCACTTCAGCAGCGCGGCGGTCCCCCACGCCCCCGTCGCGCCTCTGCACAGTCCCCGGTAGCCCTCTCGAGTGCCCATCCAGGTGGAGCAGCTGCCTTCCAGCTCCTCAGTCTGGCCTCCCGGGAATCGTCGGGACCCGCCTGGCGCCTGGGCCCCTGGCGTGGACGCGGGCACAGACAGATAACGGCGGGGCGCCCGAGGACGGGGTAAGATGGCTGCTTGTCGCAGTGGGGGTGCGCGGGGCTCCCCGGGCCCTGGGCTTTTGACACCTTCAATTGACCTGACTGCTTTGTCCCCACAGGCCGTCGGAACTCGAGACGTTGACCGGACATATTTGGGGTATTTCGGAGGAATGCTGTGAATTGAGGTGACACCAGAGCCCCCAGCAAATTGAAATTTAAATCTTACCGTGTTGGACACCACCATGACACTGAGGCTCTTAGAGGACTGGTGTAGGGGGATGGATATGAACCCTCGAAAAGCGCTGTTGATTGCCGGCATCCCTCAGACCTGTAATGTGGCAGAAATGGAGGAGGCTCTGCGTGCTGGTTTAGCTCCCTTGGGCGAGTACAGACTGCTCGGGAGGATGTTCCTGAGGGATGAAAACAGGAAGGTAGCCTTAATAGGGCTTACCGAGGAGACTAGTTATGCTCTGGTCCCTAAGGAGATACCTGGAAAAGGGGGCGTCTGGAGAGTGATCTTTAAGCCCCCTGATCCAGATCATGAATTTTTAAGACGATTAACAGAATTCTTAGAGGGTGAGGGCATGACATTAGGTGAGTTAACCAGAGCCCTTGGGTATGGAAACGACCCTTTTGACCTAGACCAGGACATGGTCCCAGAAATATGGGCCCCTTTGTTGGCGCAGGCATTAGATGAGGCTCTGCAGCCTGCCCTGCAGTACTTGAAATACAAAAAGCTGAGAGTATTCTCAGGCAGTGATCCTCCAGAACCAGAAGAAGAAGAATTTGAACCTTGGCTGTTTCATACCACGCAAATGATGAATACGTGGCAGGTGTCAGATGCCGAGAAAAGAAGGCGATTGCTAGAGAGCCTTAGAGGCCCAGCATATGATATTATTCGTGTCCTCAAGATAAACAATCCTTTAATTACGGTCCCTGAATGCCTGCAGGCCCTTGAGCAGGTTTTCGGGGTTATCGATAATCCTAGGGAGTTGCAGGTCAAATATCTGACCACTTACCAGAAGGAAGAAGAAAAAATATCTGCTTATGTTCTAAGGCTGGAGCCTTTATTACAGAAACTAGTAGAGAGAGGAGCAGTTGAGAGAGAAGTTGTGAATCAGGCCCGCCTAGACCAAGTCATTGCTGGAGCAGTCCACAGAACACTGCGCAGGAAGGTTGCTCTGACAGAGGACGGCTTGGCACCTGGCTTGTTAGAGTTACTGGCACTGATAAGAGATGAAGAGGCAGCTGATGAGGAGGAGGAGGCCCTTCTCCAGGCAGGATTAGAGGGGCACTTCACCTGAATCTTAGGAAACCAGGAAGGGGTATTTGACAGCAGATCATGGAGGCAGAACCGTCAGTATACTCCAGTGATAGACTAACCAACTCCTACCTTGTGTCAGGTAGCTCATTCTTGTATAGTTCTCAGTATAAATCCATTGTCGTTTCTGTGCCAATTTAATGTCTCCTGAATGTGTCATTGATTAGGAAGGCTGTAGCTTCGCACTGGTATTTATATATTTAAACTCACCCTTGTGAATTTTTTGTCATAAAATAATTGTACCAAGGTCTGTCACTGCACGTGTGTGGTACTGTGAGAGGAAGACGGGTCAGGTATGTCTGCCCACCAGCTCTCGTGGAGATATCATATTGTGTGGTAACAGGTGCAAGTGTAGCATGTCAGATGTGATAATGTATCATAGTTTTCAGGTGTGTATTGTCCTCTCTTTATCATGAAGATTGTGAGTGGTGTTTAAGATATTTTCTGTGAACCAGAATTTTATTGATTCTGCGCAATCAAAATGAGGCAGAGTTAAATGCTGAGGTTGTGGACAACTGCCATCTCTAATCCCAGGTTCCTGTTTGTGTGTTATCAAAACATCTAGTTCTGAATGTCATTTTAATAGGTGTTATAAAATTATAGGCATGAACTCATAAAATAAAGGAATGCTAATAAAATGACATCTTTTTCTATTTGGTTTTTATCAAGTGGCCAAAGAGATTTCATTTGAACAAAGGGTTCCAAAAGCATGAATCTGAAAACCACTGAATTTACATGATCTTAATCCTTGGACACTTCCCTCATGGTGCCCTGGGGTTAGGAAGTAGTTTTCTAAGTGAGATTGGCAGAGGGACCTACTAAAGCACACAAGCACACGGGATGAAACAGTACACAGATTAGTGCATGTAGTAGGTGAGTACATTGATAAATCAAGTGCATTGATCTGGGGGATGAAAGGAACGAATGGCATTGCATACGTCTGCGTGGCAGACTGGACTAAACATTTTTCCATGTCATTTCTCAGTCCTCCTGCAGTATAGGAATGGACAAAAGGTTACAAAAAACTTGCCCAAGGTGAAACATCTTGTTTTTACTGCCAGGCCCATATTTTTTCCATTGCCAAGCAGGAGACGCAGTCATAAGGGTATCTACTCAACAGCCTCACAAGAGAAGCAGAGCGGATGTTAAAACACATTTTATAATATATTTTGTATGCGTTATTGTGGAGTGCATTATTCCAACTCACTACTGCAAACTAGATAACTGTCAGAAATAGGGAGTATGAGAACCTGTAAGGGGCAGCTGGGACTGTGGCATGGGTCAGTGATTCAGTCCTTAAAAAGAAAAAGTGATAGCAGGCAGAAAATCATAGAAGTTTGAATATCATAGATAGGATAAAGTCGTTACTTTTAATAATACCCAAGAGGACCAAATTTGGGATGTATACCACTGGTTTAGTTTCAAAGACATAGTAAAATGTTTCTGTTAAGACTAAATGTCATTTCATTGTAAGCTCTTCCACTATAGAAAGCTTATCAGCCATAATTTTGTACACTTTGATGCATATAATTTTTATTTATCAATTATACCTCAATAAATTGAAAAAGCTAAATACTAGATGATATATGAGCTCTGGGTATATTCAAAAGTATAACTCTGATCTCCATATATAGTCATTTATGTGCCTCCTTAGTAGTGGGAAGTGGTATCAGCTGCATTTTGCTGATACAGACATGGTGTGCACACAGGTGTTAATAAATGTTGCAGCTCTTCTAACATGTGAAGCACTGAGCTCGGGGATATAGTTAAATTTAGGTTATAATCCCTGCCATGGAGGTCTATTCAGAGTCAGTGATAGCTGACACTGCACTTGCTGTGGGCCAGGCACTGAGCACCACTGAACGCATATCATACCATTTTACAGATGAAACAGGCACAGAGAAGTGACTTGCCCAGGGTTTCTCAGCTAATGAGTGACAAGGCTAGGATTTACATCCAGGCAGACTATTTCCATAGTCTTTGAGCTTAATCTATTCAGAGCTGCCATGTTAAATTCTCAGAAGCCTTCGAGAAACACCATTGCAATTGCCCCTGTTTTATAGATGAAAGGCTTGAGGCTCAAAAAGCCTCAAGGGCGAGGACAAGGGCATGTAGTCTGGCTCCCTAGATCTTTTCTTAAGGTGCTCTGACATATGCATCTGGTTAAAACTGCATCATTGTCAAAGATGACAAGTTTATGAAATCATGTGAAATAATAAAAAATGTATGTTCTTTCCAAGCTATGTTACAACATGAACAGCGAAACACTAAAATGTATAACTAGTATTGGGATGATGGGATCATAAGGATAATTTAGTTTTTTGTTATGGTTTCCTAAATGTGTTTTTTAAATGAAAATATGCAAAGGAAGTGCTCAAAAGGCAAGAGGAAAGTGGTATGTCAAAGACACGGGAACCAGCCTGAAAGATATTCATTGAAATAGATACATACATGCACACGCAGGGAAATAACAAACGACCCCGGATACCAGTGGATGAAATAAGTGACTAGGAGCAAATAACTGGAGGGCACCTCCTTTCCTAAAAATGGCAATTCGTCTAAGTACCACTAGATGGCAGTAGGCGCTCAGGTTAGGCCTCGGCCAGGCCATACGCAGGGAAAAGGATTATCACATACGAAAGTGGCGTCAGACCTGCCCTCAATGCGGGACAATGACTTCCTCTCTAGGTCCATGACACTTATAGAATCATCTAATTCGCTTGTCAGAGAGGTCTGGCCTTGGCAAATGGACTGATCCATCGACGCAAGTGAGCACATTTATAGCAATTTCACTCCACTCCCAGCCAGAGCGTCTTATAACAATGAACTTAGACGTCAACCTCTGAAAGTCTCTTATTTCAAAGAAATGACAGTTAGATCAAAAGTATGCATTAGCCATCATGGGTTTCCCACACTCTCCAGCCTCTGCTACCAGCAAGCCTAACTCCGCTTTTAGAGGTGTTGGTTTTCTTATGCACGTGTGTTACCATATAAAATGGAACAGTATATGAAATAATTTAATTCAGTGTAAAATACGACTGTAAGGCTCTTAGTCACCCCCCTAGATGTGGATTGGGAGTCAAAAGGCTGGGGTCTAAAAGAATAGAACATTGCAGATGAGGTAAGTGAGGCTCAGAGAAGGTGAGCGGCTTCTCGACACACAGCTAGTTAGTGACAGAGCAAAACTTGAACCCAAATTTGAGCCTGCCCCTGGCTCGCTCTGTGACCTGATGCAAGGGCACTTAATTCCTCTTGGACTTCAATTTACTCGCCCATAATATCTATGGTCCCTTTTAGCTCGAAAACTATGTGACTCAAAACATCTTCCATCTTTATATGAATATCCTTAATTTAAAAAACCGACTCTTAAGTTCTTAACATGCTTACTATTTGTCACTCAACATGTATTCCCAAATATTATCAGGACATCTTTTAACGAGTGTGCTTTCTCATTCCCTAACTAGATTCTATGTTTCCCTTGATATCAAGATGTAATATATTTCCATATAAACCCAACATGGTGTTTCACATTTGCAAGGTAATATTTCTTAGCTAATTAGTAGTGCTCCAATGTGCCTTAGTACATATAATAATAATCCGACTGTCATTTCTTAAGTTCTTCCTATGTGCCAGGCAGGTTGCTAAATGCTTTACATATATTACCTCATTTAATTTTAACTACAACCTTTGTGGGTATTTACTATCCTTAATTTCAAGTGAAGAAACAGAACTTTGGAAAGATGAAGTGGCTTGTCTGGAGTTGCACAGCTAGAGAAGGTACCGAGATCGCTCAGGTTCCAAAGCCAGCTCCTTTGCCACTGTGCCAGACAGCCTCTAAGTGTATCTTGGCTCTGAACCAAACTGGCACCACTTCAAGAGTGGGTAGGAGTATGTGAATATAATCATTAGCAAACCCGTTTCTGACCATATAACCTGAAACCCTATCACCACTCCCTGGTGTCTCCCTCCAAAAATTTAATAATAATACAATCCAGATTACGCTGCTATAGGGACAACACTGCCCCCACCCAGCAACCATTGGACCTCTTTCTCCTTTGTATCTAAAGCCAGATATGTTCACCCACTTTACAGAACTGTGAATTTCAGGGAACCCAGCCTTTCTCTAGCCCCTGCAGGAAGTGGGGGTGGCAACTCTTGATTAGTTTAAGGTGATCCCATACTCTGCCAAACTACTTGTTTGAGGCATGGGCAAAGTATGCAATTCTATCTGGTGAAACATGAGCAGCTTTTTTTTTTTTTTTATCTTTATTTATGGGAGCATGACTCTGCGGCCAGAATGCCTCAATTCAAATTCCAGCCTCACCATTTTCTAACTCTGTGACTTGGGACAAGTTTATTAACGCTTCCTGGGCTTCATTTCTGCAACTGAAAATGGAGATAATAATGACACTTCCTCATAAGGTCGCTGTGAAGACAGAATGAATGAATAATGTAAAGTGCTGAGAACTGTACCCGCTACTAGTAAGTGCTCAACCAATAGCGATTGCATTTGTTCTCTATTGCTGCACAGTAGATAACCCCCAAACCTAGTGACTGAAAACAAATAGCCATTATCTCTCAGTGTCTGTGGATCAAGAATGGGGGGGAGGGCCTTCACTGGGAGTTTCTGGCCCGATGACAGACTGCATCCGAGGTGTTGGCCAGGGCTGTCTCTTGGGAAATCATCCAAGCTCACACACAGGGGCCTCTCCATGCGGCTGCCTCATGATGGGCAGCTGATTTCCACTGGAAGCAAGCAGTCCAAGAGAGAGTAAGAGAACACCCCAAACGGAAGCCACAGTCTTTTTATAATCTTCTCTCAAAAGTGACATCCCATTACCCATTACTTCCGTCATATTCTATTCTTTAGAAGCAAATCAATAAATTCAGCCTTAAACACACAATAGAATATATAGATATTAAATTATAATGTGTGCCTGAAAATTATATAATTGAATTAACCAATGTTACCTCAATAAACTTAATTTTTAAAAAGTTAAAAAAATATATTAAAGAATGATAAATAAATAAATAGATAGGTAGATAGATAGATAGATCAACCAATCCAGCCCATAATTAAAGAAAGGAGATTACATAAGGATGTGAATTCAGGAGGTGTGAATCATTGGGGGCCACCCGAGAGGATGCCCATGACAGATATAGATATATATAATTTTTTTTTACATATACAGAGAACCTCTACTTTATATTTTACCCTAAAGTGATAAAATTCCTTTATTAGATTCAGGTTAAAAGAAAAAAAAAATCCAGTCTATGGCCACGCCACCTTGAACAAGCTCAATCCTGTCCAATCTTGGATGTTAAGCAAGGTCGGGCCTGGTTAGTACTTGGATGGGATGTCACCTAGGAATACCAGGTGCTGTAGGCATAAAAAGAAAAATTTAATTAATCAATTAATTAATGAATGAAAGGATTGTAAACTGACAAGTTCCTTGCAATCTGTGCGGTCAACCAAGGGTTGCCTCACCTAAAAATTTTTTTAAAATCCTCCATTGCATTCCTGGTCACTAATTTAACTCTTTCGTGTATCAGAGCGATAAACACAGGGTTGTTCTTTGTTCTACAAGCTGCTATGGCCCCTCACAGGTTTTACAACCAGCATATGTTCAACATTTTAGAGTACAGGCATAATTACCTCCTCAGTCTCCCTCCTCTCCAAGCAGTGAATGCCCAGCTGCTTCTCACTTTCCTCCTCTTTGAAGCCCTTTCAGGAGAAGCAATAACTGCAGGCCCCTGGCACACCCATCCCCCTGGGGGCTGGGAGAAGACTTACCCTGCACCAATCAGCTTCTGGCTTCTCAGGAACTATACCTTCAATACGCAGCAAAAGCTTCTAAGAAGTGCATTTCTTTTCATCTAATGTATGCCATTTATGGATCTGTATCCTAAGAAACTAAGCAAGGATGTTCACACAGAATGGGCAAAGTTTCCCCTCGCAATACTTTTCATTATTGTGAAAAAAAATGGAAACTATATAAATTCCCAATAATAAGTGATAGGTTGAGTAAATTGCACCATGCCCAAAGGGCTATAAACTTTGTAGCCATTAAAACAAAATTGTATTGTGTGGAAATATGCGATTGCTGTCTTGTAGGCCACAAATGATTGCATTTTGGTAATCTCATATGGTTCAACCTAATCGAAGGATATTTTGAGTATACGAATAGGTATACGAATAGTTTTTTTGAGTGAAAAAGCAAAGTGCAACAGTATTTCTGGAACGATCTCATCTTTGTGTTGACAAACACCCATCAATATATTTGTAAAGAAAAAAATCTGGAAAAGCACACACTAAATGTTAACAGTAGTTATCTTTGGATGGCAGAATTATGGGCAATTTTATCTTTTTTTTTTTTTAATGAAGGTCTAGCTTTTCTCCAATGAATACTTTCTATTGGTAATGTTAACGGATCCTTAACTAAATAAAATTTAAAAAGCCATAAGAGAGAAATTCCAAGAAGTAAACCCTGGAAAACTCTTATTTTTCATTAGTAATTTATAATTCATTAAGCAAAGCAGGGGCTCAGCAGCTTCTCCTCAGACAGTAGATGTCCCAGTCTGAGCCAGCAGGAGAGTGGCCCAGCCTGAGACTCTCCAAAGACGGGCTTTTTCTCTAAGTGACTAATCCCCACTTGAGTTTAGTAAAGACCAGAACAGCTGAAGGAATGGGCACGTTCCCCAGGATATCTGCTTAGACGCTTGCTTTTTCTCTCCAGTGTCCATTCTACCGCAAGACCCTATTTCTTATTTAGGGATTCTCTCCCCCATAGATTAGCCATAGTCTGGGGTGGATCAATACCTAGACCCACACTGATTAGTGAGTCAAGAGGTGATCATGAGACTGGACCTAAGCTACTGAGGGATGAGCTCCATTTCCTCAGCTCTTTCTTCCAGCTTTTCTGTTAAATTTTAAATTCAGTTACAGCTTTACTTTCTGAGCACTCATTTGCATGGTGTGATTATTCCATTTTATTAGTTTTTTATTCTTTGGTCATATTACTATTACTACCTATTAACTATTACTGCCTAACCAATTACCCCAAAACTTAGTGACTTAAAACAACAATAGTCACTTATTATCTCTCACAATTTCTGTGGGTCAGGAATTCAGACAGGGCTTAGTGGGGATGGCTTCTCAGTTACATGAGAGCTTAGGCCTCGGCTAGAAGACTGTGGCAAGGGGCCGGCGAGCTAGACTCATCGGAAGCCCGTCCCTCACTTGTGTGGCCAGTTGTGCTGGGGTCAGCTCAGGGCTTAGCTGGGGGATGCTGTCTGCCTGGACACAGGCCTTGGTCCGCCTGGCCTTTCCGTGTGGTTGGGTTCCATGGGCAAACCCACCAAGACTCAGGCGGAAGCTGGATCCTCTTTATGACCTAGCTCCGAAAGTCACATGGCATCATTTCTGCCATACAAACTGGTTAATGGTTAGGCCGTCACAGCCCCTCCCCAACCCGGACTTAAGAGCAGAGATCCTACTGCGGGCTCCTTAGGAGAAGGAGCCTGGGATAAACATGCCTGAGAAAGGCAGACTGTCTCAAAGGCTCATTGTCTTTTATTATCACTTTCAAGACACTGAATCCAGCGTTTTTGTCTATTTGGTTTTTAGTTTATCATTTTAGTTTTCTACTGTTCCCATTACTGTCTCCTCCAGTCAGATCCAGGGGCTGAGGCAACTGGACCCACTGTCTGCACCCCCCGACTTGGCTGGAAGCCACGGGGACTGCCACTTATGATGTTCCTCTCCCATCTGTGGGGAGCCCCACACCCAAGGTTCTTTTTTTTTCTGTTTGTTTTGTTCTCTCATGTTGGAAACGTTTCTCAAGCGAGTCTGAGGACACGTGTGGTGGGTTCTCAAACGTGTGAGGCTCCTTGGCTCTCCACTCTCATCTGAAAGCATCTCACTGCATAGCCAATGGTTCGCACCGTTTTCACGGGTGGGGCTGGACACCTCGCTGCAGGATGACAGCGCAGCAGGTCAGCTTTCTGGGTGGGGGGCCCCCAGATGTCAGTAGCTGAAGGTCTGCTCTCTCAAACTGCTCAGTTTCTTCAGGGGATGACCCTTTAATCTCCTGCCCCAGGGGACGAGTCTGATGAGGACATTCCAGATGGAGAACAGGCCGTGGGCAGTCCTGCTTGGAATGCGGGCTCTCCTTGCTCGTCTGGTTCGGTGGGGAGCCTCGCCTGCACCCCACGCTGTGTCTGGCCTCCCGAGTCAGCTGCCAAGGTGGGCAGCTCAGGGTAGGGTGGGGCTCTGGGTGTCTTACAGCCTGTCTTATCTGACTTTTAGTCAAACTCTCTGTATGTTCCCTATGGCCAAATAACAAATTACCACCAACTCAGTGGCTTAAAACAATAGGAATTTATTCTGTCACCAGTCTGGAGGCCCAAAGTCTAAAATCAGTTTCACTGGTCCCAAATAAAACTGTGGAAAGGGCTACATTCCCTCCAGCAGCTCTAGGGGAGAATCCGTTCTTTGCCTTCTCAGCTTTGGAAGCTGCTGGCATTCTTTGGCTTGTGGTTGCGTCGGTCCAATCTTTAAGGCCACCATCTTTAAATCTCTCTCTGCATCATATTCACACAGCCTTCTCCTCTGTGTCTGTGTCAAATCCCCCTCTGCTTTCCAGATGGGACATTTGAGATTACATTTAGGGCCCACCTGGATAATCCAGGATTATCTCTATGTCTCAAAAGCTTTAACTTAATCATATTTGCAAAGTCCCCTTTCCCAAGTAAGGTAACATCTAGGAATTAGGACCTGATATCTTTGGGGGCCATTATTCAACCTATTATGCCCTCTGTTTTAGTCCCATGTCCTGACTGGGCCTGCTTTTGTCCCTAGTGCCTTTAATACCTTTTGGAAGTCCTGTAAGGGGTGCAGATTTGCTTTCAACTGGCCCCTTAGGGATTTACAGTGCAACTTCCACTGATCTCCTAGGTCAGCACCATTCCTTCAAAATGTTTCCATATTCCAAAAATGTGTTGACACCTTGCTAAGGTCCGAGTGTTTATCCCCCACTCCTCAAATTGATATGTTGAAATCCTAACCCCCAGAGGTGATGGTGTTAGGAGGTGAGGCCTTTTGGGGTGATTAGGTCATAACAGTGGAGCCCTCATGAACGGGATCAGTGCCCTTCTAAGAGGGACCCCAGTGAGATCCCTCACCCCTTCCGCCATGTGAGGACAAGAAATCTGCGACCGAGAAGAGGGCCCTCGCTCAACCACAGCAGCACCCTGACCTGGGACTCCCAGCCTCCAGGACTGTGATACATTTTGTTGTTTATAAGCCACCCAGTCCATGGTATTTTGCTACACTGCCCAAACAGACTAAGATGCATCTTCCCTTCTCCTCGTTCTGGAAGCCTTACTCTTGTTTTAGTCCTTGACTGTCATTTTGGATGAGTTTCAGGTGGAAATAGAGATAAACATGTGTGTTTAATATACAGTGTTTAACCAAATGTCTCTCCACTGGTTTTAAATATTTTTACAAATAGCTTTATTGCTTCTTACATTTGTTACAATATTATAAGCTTGTTTTCAAAATAGTCTCATACTAATGGCAAGCAGGCAGGCTGCTAGAAATCACACTGCTTACCTAAAAGCAATGGTCAGAATTTGAGTCTACCATTATAATATTTTTTAAAGCACATCCCATCATTATGGCATTTTGGCTCTACATACTTCAGTACGTACCTCTTAAAAAATAGCCTTGTTCTTATAATGCCAATATCATACCTGACAAAACTGTCTATAATGACTTCAGATCATCTAGTACCCAGTTCATATTCAAATTTCCTGATTATCTCAAAAATATCTTCTTACAGTTGATTTATTGGAATCAGGATCCAAACAATGCCCACACACGACCCTTTGTTGTTATACCTCTGAGGTCTCTTAAAGTGGTCCCCTTTCCTTTTCTCCATTTTCTGTCATTGCCTTGTTGAGTCTCCAATTTTAAAGAGACACGTACAAAATATATTTATATTCCCCACATTGTTCCAAAAGAGCTTTGAGGAAATCTACCAGAGTCATTATTCACTGATAGAAAGACATGAGGATGTGACTTGGAGCCTAATGGAGTCAGGTCTTAGGTTTTGCTCAGGTATCAGTCTCCATCCCTATCCATCCCTACACATTCTGTCTCTGCAGCAGCCCTGTACTCCAAAATTCAGACTTTTTGAAGTGGCATCTGTTTTTGATCCAAGGGTCTTGAATAGCAATCTCCAGGCAAAGTATCTCTGGATCAGATGGGATCCAGGAGAAGACAGAGACCCCAAAATACCAAATTCCTTCTGCAGGACTTCAGTGCCCAGGGGACGTCCAGGCACGTTTCCGTAAATTCATGTACAAACTGCTTTTAAAGAAGAAGCATTCAAGGATCTTCCCCTTGAATTGTTTTTTTAGAATATTACTGAAGTATATGAGAGAAGGGGATGCTTCTTTTCTTTTGCGGGTGGGAGGGAGAGATGGCTTCCATACCTCCTTTCTGTATCTGAGCTCTTGCCCGCTATGTTAGTCTATTAGGGTGTCAGTAACAAAGCACCACACATTGGGGGCTTAGAACAGCAGAGATGGAGTCTCTCACAGTTCTGGAGGCTAAAAGTGCTATCTTGAGATGTCGGCAGGGCCATGCTCTCTCCAAAGACTCTGGAGAAAAACCATTTTCGTGCCTCTCTTCCAGCCCTAGTGTTTCTTGGCATTCCTTGGCTTGTAGACATGTCATTCCCACCTCTGGCTCCATCTCCACATGGCCTTCTCCCCCGTGTGTGTGTGTGTCTGTGTCTCAGTTTCCTCTTCTTATAAAGACATCAGTCATTGTTGGATTAAGGCCCAGTCTAACTAGTAGGAGCGTATCCTAACTAATTACATCTGCAAAGGCCCTATTCCAAATGGGGCTCCATGTGGACATGAATGCTTGGAGGACACTATTCAACTCAGTGCACCCACCCTGAGTCTGGTTGGAATACAGAAGATATGGAGCCCACCTACTTCTGGAGGAAATAGAAACTTTGATATGTACTTCCCTAGTCTTCCTGTTTGATATTGCACAGGTGTGGGACCTGGGCTTGGCCCGTAAGACACCCTGCATAGGATTTTGTATCTGGAGCTAGAGCTTTTTTATAAAAAAGCGGGGGAGGAGAAACTCGTGTGTGTTTGTTGGCTTCTACTGTGCTAACAAACAACCCAAATCTCAGTGGCTTCCAATAGTAAATGTGTTTTTCTCACCCACAGTCCCATAGATGGGCTGTTGGTGGACCGGGTCCCCACGGGCTGGGCTCCAGGTTAGAGGCTGGGTTCAGGTGGGCTCCCTGTTATATTCCAGAGCTCAGGCTGGAGGACCAGCAGCCCCTGGAGTGTGCTCTTCTCATGCAAGATGGCAGGGGCACAAGAGCAGGGCAGAAACTCTGCTCAGAAAGGGCACACGGTCACTGCAGGTCAGTGCAGGTCACATGGCAAAGCAGAAAAGTCCGTGGGGTGGGAAAGGGAAGAAGGAGTCCTTCCTGGAAAATAACTGAATCTGTCACACCATGGCAGCAACAGCAGATGCTAGATGGCAGTCGTGTCCTTTCTGGGCTGGTTCCTGGCTGTGATTCTGCCAGTGGTTCTGGCTCAGTTTCTAGTCTTGGTTCTCAAGCCAGTTCTGTGAGAGGCTCAGTAGCCTTTGGTAAATTATCTTCCAGCTTCAACGGGCCAAACTTGGTTTCTGAAACTTTTGGGAAGAGTCTTGAATGAGATGCAGGATTTCAACTCGTCACTGGCCTTAAATGTGGCTTGATGGTCACTGGCCTAGTGTCTCTCAGAGTCACGCTTACCCATCTTCCTGTTCTGGGGCTGGGACTCTAGAAACCACACGTCAGACTGCTTGGCCAGCTGGCTTTCTGATGGGCCCAGCCCATCAAGAGAAAGACTAGCGGGGAGGAAGAAAGAAGGGGCATCTTTCCTGTATGTGTTGTCTTGGCAACAGCAGTCGGTCCCAGCCTCTCGATTCCTTCAGCACACTTGAACCTGCTTCATTGTGCCCTCTCACTTGTACCAGCAGTAGAGTCTCTGGCGGAAGCTGAGGGGGTCCCAGGACAGTCCCAGGCTCTTGAGAGCACCTCACACACGGTCCTTCCCTCTCAACCCCTCGCTGTACAAAAAACTCTACTCTTTTTTTTCCTTCCAGTAGACCATGGTGGGCCAACAAAACTGGACACTAAATCATCCCCCATTGAAAAACTGGCATCTTTTGCCCCGAGGACTGGGAGGACCCACCTTCCTTCATCTGCTGCTGGAAAGAAAGGGAAGGGAAATATTTGGGAAAATATCAAAGGGGTATGAGCTCCCTTCCTAGATTATGTGAATCCTTCCAGGGCAAGGAATAAAAGGGAGAAAAACAAAACTGCAAAATTTTCATATTTAAAAAGCTCGTATGCTGGCGTGTCCTCCGTTAGACTCAAATAAACTCTTATAAAAATTCAAAAAATAAATAAATAATAAAAAGCTCATATGCTGCATCAACTTTTAAACTAAAATAAACTTAAAAATACAAAAATAGTCACGAACTTCAAATTAACCACATTTAAATCGTAATGTTTTACTGAAACCAAATCCCTGTGAATCACTGAAATGTGGTTTAATGAGGGAAAGATGTATTTTCAACTGAATTTTTCTTTTGATAACAATCATTATTTGAGTCACTGACATTATCATTGTTGATCTTTTTTGGGGTGTTGAATAATAAATTCCTTTTAAAGCACTTTTCCATTTTAATGAGCCAATTGATTTAATCGTGCACCCCAAAATATACCACAGAAAATACTTAAATAGTATTTAATGAAACATCTTTATTTTATTTATACCACACTTACTGCTAATGCATACTGTCAAGTTGGGTGGGAAGGAGATGGGAGCTGCAGAAGCCATCATCGGGTAGGATCACATGATTCTCCTGCCATCTTTCTCTATTTGAACTCTGATGAAATATTCGTTTTCGATGCTACTGCACACTGATTCATCAGCCATGAACATGACTTTGATCCAAATGGAAACATGGGTTGAAAATTATCAAATTATGAATTGGCAGTTAGTTCTGGGATGATCATCCAGAGGATCCAAACCTGAAAACGGAACATTCAAAACTTCCAGTAGAACTCATAGACCCCAGGAATATGCTTCCACACCCCAGTCTGAAAAGTATCATCCCGAGTTATGTGGGGAGATGATCAGAATGAAAAGAGAGACGGCTCAGTGGCCACGTGCATGGGGACCTGGAAGGCCCACTGCTGACCTGCAGAAACGGCTTGGGAAGACTACAGCAGATGGAAGGAGGAGGAATGAGCTTTCAAAGACAGGTGTCAACACCTCCTATACATCGAGAAAGAAGTGGCCTCCTCCAGGAAGCCTGATGCAGTCTTGGCCAGAGTGGGGCTCCTTCTGGAGTAAACAACGTTAAGATGTATACGATTGCCCTTTCACTGTGCTTCCTTGAAACTTGAGCTGCAAACGTCTCAAAAAAGGCTAAAATGAGTACAGTCTCAAGAAAATAAACAACGAACAATGCTTACCTCTGGAGAGTAGGAAGGAGCTAGTCAGGGAACTTCCTTTCTCCCCTACTACACTTTATAGATTGTTAACACAAGCATATGTAATTTATTTTAGAATTAATTTTGTTCAATAATAAAGACTGCCTCAACTCTCCAGGACCAATACTGTGCAAAGTGAATGGGATCCACACCTCTTGGATTTTCCGGCCCGGCACAGAAGTCTGTTCTTCTTTTGGCAAAGTGTTATCTCCCGATTATAAAAATCAAATTCATCCCAGGAAATTTGGAAAATACAGTAGAGTAGGTAGGAACCAAACAAATCCCCATCACTCAGAAACAATCACCATTAACTCTTGGAAGTGTTTCCCTATACTTCTTTGAGGCATAAATTTCCTCTTTTTGAATACAGTCGTAAGCACAATTTGAGTATAATTCAGCAGTTTTCTGTCTCCCTTTAAGCAACATTGGGACATAGCATTTCCCCCATTGGCTCAGTAAAGACCAGGTGAGCACTTACATTTGAAAATATATTTTGGAGATTCTGTCTTTATCAATTCATTCCCTAAATTAACAATAACAACAACAACAACAACAACAACAAAACACTTTTCATTTTAAAATAATCATATCTTCCAGAAAGTTGCAAACATAGTACCGAGGGTCCTGTGTACTCTTAACCAGCTTCCCTTAATGGTGACACCTCACATAACCACAGTACAATATTAAAACCAGAAAATTGACACAGGTACAATCTACAGACTTTATTCTGATTTCACCAGTTTTTTTCATGCACCTGTGTGTGCGATAACCTTAATTTTATTTGTAAAGGTAGAGAAACCCAAGGCTTGGCTTGGTTTGGTATCTGCCCAAGCTGTGTTCCCAGGGAAGCTGGCAAAGAAACCCACGTCCCTCTGATTTCAAGCCCGCACAGTTTTCACTCTGAGGGGTAGAAGAAGCAGAGGGATACGGAAATTTTAAAATGACAACAGGAACACTGAAAATTTGAATTTCGACATTGTCGGCGAATTGGTTTTAGTCACTGGGAGATCAGAATTGGTTCTGCCACTAACCACAGAGGTTGGGAAAAGTTTTTTTTTTTTTTAATATCTTTTTATTTTTTAATTATAGTTGGCATACAATATTATATTAGTTTCAGGTGTACGACATAGTGATTAGACATTCATATAACTTATGAAGTAGATCACCCTGATAAGTCTAGTACCCTGCTGGCCTATTTATAGTTATTACAATATTATTGACTATATTGCTTATGCTACACCTTACATCCCCCGTGACTATTTCATAATTACCAATTTGTATTTCTTAATCCCTTTCCCTTTTCACCCACCCTCCAACACCCCCCCCCATCTGACAACCCTCACAATGTTCTCTGTAACTATGTGTTTGTTTCTGTTTTGTTTGTTTATTTTGCTCTTTAGATTCCACATGTAAGTGAAATCATATGGTGTTTGTCTTCGTCTGATTTATTCCACTCAGCCCAACACTCTCCATGTCCATCCATGTTGTTGCAGATGGCAAGATTTCATTTATTTATTTTTTATTTTTTTTATGGCAGAGCAATATTTCATTGTATATATATAGAGAGAGGTTGGGCAGACTTTTAAATTTCTATTGGCTTCAGAGACCTAGTCATAAAATGGGGGTGACCCACAAAGTACTCCCATCCTGGGGCTATTATAACATAGATATAATGCCCACAGAAAGACACGCTCTTCACACACACACACACACACACACACACACACACGTGCGCTTGTTATTTTAATCCCCAAATTTAGTAGCCCTCCTAAAAATGATGGGAAAATAAAAACCATTGAATCTTGAGTTTGAAGATTTTAAATAAATCAAATATAGTGCAATTACATTTTATACCAATTTGAACCGTGGAAATCTGAACTAACGAAACAATATGAATAAGGCCTCATATTATGCCCCATAATTGATACAGAGAACTCCACCCAATTAAAAAATTAGTCGAGAATCCTTTAATGTCAAAACAGGTGGGACTGGAGAATTTATACCGTTCACAACGTTGCCACAGGGTGGCGCCACTTCAGCGGGCAAACCAGAAATACCTATCCCTAGTAGGCAGCGTGGGAATCAATCCGCTGTCCGCATGTCCTGCGACTTCTGAGTTCAAGTGGTCTTGGAAGCGCTGAGGCTGAAAAACGCATCAGCGTGGTAATCACTTTTGCTGAAAGGTTAGCTGAGATAAAGCGCACGAAGAAGGCCAAAAGCTGCGATTGCGGTTGCTATTAATTTATGTTTGAGCATTCTGGCAAAAATAATAGAGACGGTGCAGAGAGCAACGGTTTCATGGAAGCACAATACAGTGCATTTATATTGTGCTTCAAGGATCATGCCCCGCAGGCTGTAGAGTCTTTCTTATGGAGAAATTATGCTTGAGTTATTGAGTTTTAAATGATGCAAGTCTCTAGAAACCCATCATCCTCATTAAATGTGATTGATCAGATTCTGATCCCTAGGACTAGATCAGCTTTGCTGGAAAGGAAGTCCTGCCTTCCCAGACTGTCCCAGAAAACCCATGTCGCTCCAGGATGCATGAGAAGAAATGAATCGTTTTTGTTGCTGTTGTTGTTATCGTTTTTCAGCTCCACTTCGTGCTAGGTTATACTTATCTACCTTCTCTCATTTAGTCCTTACAGCTCTAACTGGTACTGTCACCGACCCATCCATTCCTACAGTTGATTTCTGGTCAGTGTCTTCTTCTTTTAACAAATGAGAAAACTGAGGCTCAGAGAGGTTAAGTTGCTTGCCAAAGACCCCACAGCTGGCAGTTTGTAGAGCTGGGATTTAAACCTAGGTCAGCTTGACACCCAAGCCTGCTCTCTTCCTGTGTACCAGGGTGCCTCTGAGCTCTGCCGTCAGAAATTCCATCTGTGGTGAGGGTGGAGGGAAGGTATTTCTCAATAAGATACGATTGCTCTTTCATAAGCTATCTCAACGTTTGAAGCAGCCTCAGACAAAATAATTTTGAAGATTGTTTAGGTAGAAGCAGTCACACCTTCTCTCCAGACATAGTGTCACCATCTATGGTTAATGTGGCTATGGTATGTCAATCAGTAAACTTCTCAATCAGTGATTCACTTGTGAGATTTTAGTTGAGTCAGCAGCCTTTTAATTTCATGGAGTCAAGGACAGGTTGATGTAGGCAGGGCAGAAAGGGTCGGAAATTGTCACTCAGCAGCGAGGACAGAAACAGCAAATGCTTCCTAATTCTTTGGGAAATTGTAATGTTATCTATCCACCCAATCTCCAAACATAGATGAAGAACTAAAAGCATGAGATTCTGGATAATTTACCCAGTGCCAGATAACATGCAAGCACGTGCCTTGTAAACAGTGTTATTCTAAAAGTTGGGAGGCTGTGTTCTTGATTAAATTGAAAGTAGAAATGCAATTGAATCTCCTAAGTATGATTTAGGGAACGTACATACCACTTTTTTCTTTTCAAAATGCTTTTACATCTGTTATCTAAATTAATCACTGCATAACCTCCTTGCCTTGAACAAACTTTTATTATAGCACTTATGCCCTGTAGTTAATGTTTAGTGCATATGTCCCTCTCTTCCACTGGTTTATGACTTTCTTCCGGCCAGGGACGCTGCTGTATTCATGCATCTATAAAGCCCTAGCACTTGTTAAGGTATTGGCTAGGGCTTGTTTCATTGCAAACGACAGAAATCCACTGGATGCAATTTAAGCAAAACAGGAGCTTTGTTTCAAGGAGCCCCAGGGCAGGGGTGAAGCCACGTCTTAGAGGAACAGGTATCAGGCTCTCCCACGGTTCCTCGTCTCTTGAATCTGACTCATCAACACCTTCTCTTGCAGAGTGTCTTCCACTGCTTCCCATTCCCCTCGGCTGAAAATCTGGCTGCCAGCATCTCCGAGTAGACGTGCAACTTGTCCAGCCCTGAGCCGAAAGCCTTATCTTTCTCTGTCCCAATCTACTCAGTCTCCAGGGATTGGGACTCTGATTGGTCCAGCCTCGGTGAGGTGTTCACTTCTAGTCCAATCAACTGTGGCCAGAGGGGTGTGGTCCAATTGTAGGATGGAGGTTGTTCCTATGGTAACCACTCTTCGCAGGCTGGAAGAAAGAAGGCACAGTTCTCTGAGAAAGGGGGAAGGGGGCGGGGCAGCCCAAACAATAGGGGGCTGTGTCCCTGTATATACTTGGTGCTCCATAAATGCTTACTGATCTGTATTGCTCTAAATATTGCAGGATGCTGACCTTCTTTTAGTTCCCCAAACACACCAAGCTCTTTCTGGCCCCCAAGGCTTCCTGCGTACTTTCCTCTCCGCGGTTTTTCTCCACTTGCACCCCTCTGGCCGGGCTAACTCCTGCCCCTCCTTCCAGTCTACATTCGGATTCGCCACCTTTACAGATGGCTTTTCCAGACCTCTTTTTAAACTATCCCTGTCTATTTCTTCAAAACACTCACTGCCTTGCACTTACTTGGTTTCATTCTGGCCTTCTCCCCAAAGATAATAAGTTCCGGGGTTCCCAGAAGCCCCTAGAGCTCCCCGCGCAAAGGGATTAGCCAAGCCTTAGGGACCACTTGGGGGTGGGGGACAGCAGGGGAGTTTAACGCCTCATTACGCAAACCTTTGATCATGGGAGATGGGAGAAGTGGATAAATTCTCACCCTTTTCCCTCCATGGACTGTCTAGAGATGAAACTGATGCAGTTTTTGAGCGGTGGGTCCTGCAAAGTGGATCATGCTCTTGTTGACAGCGGCTCCTTCTTACCCGCTTCCCTGTCCCTGCTCTCAGAGACTGTGCTGTCTTATAAACTAGCAGCGCATAGGCCTTTGCCCCAGGCTCTGCTTTCTGGGGAACCCTGGCTAAGTTACCAACCCTAGGTGGCATACATAAAAAATTTAGTGTATTAGCTTTTGAGGAAGCACAGCGCTTACATAGTGTCAGAAAACCCTCTCTCTCCAGCTTTAGGCTCTGCTTTCTTTCCTCTGCTTGGCTCTGTTCTTATTCAGGCTTTCCCTGAATAGAGGCAAGTCACCACCAGCAGCTCCTGCTTGTTCTCACATGCAAAGAACGCCCATTTTCAACAAGTTTTCCTCTGACCCAGTCACTGTAGGGGGTGAAGACCAAGATTGGTATCCTGGGATTCTCTCCTTTGGAGTTTTAGGGGCAGTGCCGACCTGGAAGAGGGGGCAAGATGAGGCCCAAGAGATGTCGAATTAGGTATTTGGTGTGGGGGAGGGGAGTGATGCATTTGCAGATGGCAGGAAGTTGACGGCCCCCTCCACCCTCATCCAGTACAGACCTCTGGGGTGGGAGGAGAAGGGAGACGTTTATGCAGTGGGCTGGGAGGCCAGCGCTGGGGCTGGTCAGGCTCACTTCAACAACAGGCATCCTCAAGTCCACCATCAGGACGCTAGAAGGAAGCTGAGGCCCCTCTGACCCTGACGTTTAAGGCAGCACTGGCCCTCTCTCCGCCACAGCGCGATCACGGCCTGTCTGTCCGTAAGCTCTCAGACGCAGAGCCTTCCCAGGGGCTCAGACCTGCCTCCGCCAAAGGCAGAATCCCTCCGCAGGCAAGAAGCCCAGTAGAAGCAACCTGAGGTTCTTCGTTTCACCACCAGCTTTCAGTCAGGCAGACCCTCCCCCTTCCTCCTGTGGAGACACTGTTTTGAGAAAGTCACCTTCTAGAGGTTGGTCAGGGCTTACCCAGAGGCTCCCCTCTGGGCCATCTGCTCCTATGGGGTTACCACCCCCACCCACCACGCGGGCCTTCTGGACCTCTGTTTTGCTCTTACCACCCTGCTCATTGCCACTGTGGTATAGGGTGTCTGCAGCTCCCTGAGTCCTGGTGCACAGTGGAGTTAGCACTCAGTCCCTGATGTTTAATAAGAGCCACCATTCACAGAACTTACCATACCCGGGAACTGAGTGCTTTGCAATTATTGATTCTTTCCGTCCTTATGGCAAAGACCCTCTGAGAGCAATGCATTGACCTTGAGTGGAACCCAAAGAAATGAAAAAAAAAAAAAGATCAGTACAAGACGTTTGGGAGACCTTTAGGTGAATCTGAATATGGACTGAGGGATAGAGGGTCTGAAGGAATTATTGTAACTTTTGTGAGGTGTGATGATAATGTTGCAGTGGCTGCAGGAAAAAGTGTCTTTTTTTAGCACAAGGCATCATTTAGAGGTAAAATTTGATGACGCCTATGCTTTAAATAATTTAATAACGACCGCTAAATGAAGCAAATATGGCGACGTGTCAAAAATTGTTAAATCTAGGTCGTGGCGTAGGAATGTTCATTATACTATTTTCTCTACTTTCCCGGACATTTGAACATTTTATAATAAAAAAGCAAAAAGAATTAAATATAAGAGACAATATTAGTAACCCCATTTTACAGATCAGGGAGCCGAGGCATGGAGAGGTGAGGCAGCCTCCCGAGGGTCTTGGGGCCAGAGAGTGGCAGGGCTGGACGCGACCCCACCGCCTTCACTCCTGCTTCCCTCCATGCCTTGTGCTCGCTCGGGCTCAGCAAATAAATAAGTGTTGACGGAACAACAAAAGTTTAAAGGGATTTGGTGCTTTTGCTTCACATGTGTCCCTGGAATGCATGCTCCACTCTGGGCCCCAGAATCTTTTCTCGGGTGGCCTCTGGATGGGGGTCCTGCCCCACCCCGGGTCTAACAGTTCTCCACATGGCAGCCAGAGAGACTTTCCACAAGTGTGATCTGACCCTGGAACCACCCTGGTTAAAATCTCCCTGGGTTTTCCACCTAAGGTTGTTTTGTTATTGTTGTTATTGCCTTATCTTTCGGTTTATTTACTTCTTTGAATAAGAAATAACGTGCACAATTTAACATTCAAAAAATGCAAAAGAAAATCTAGTAAAAAGTGAGTCTCTCTCCCACCCATTCAGCCACCAGGTCCCTCTGCCCTGGGCCACTACTCTCCCCAGTGTGCCGTGTATCCTTGTAGCTGGTCCACGTGTATAGAATCAAATAGAGGGGAGGTGGGCAGGACCCTCTTCTGCTCCAACTCCCACCCTACCACCTCCAACCGGAGAAGCTCCATTTTGTCTTTCTACAGTGTGGCCTTTTATTTGAAGAAGGGGCTCCTTGTTCTGAGAAAGATTTAAAACCATTGACTAAGTGGATAATGGTATCCTTAGCCCTTCTCCTGCCTGGCTCATCTTCCCAGCCCTAAGCTGTCCCCTCCCAGGCAGCTCAAGCACTGGCCACACTGAGCTACTGCTCCCCATCCATGCCCTGCACTTCCTTGTTTACAGCTTTGCACATGACCTTGCTAGAATGATCTGTCCTGTTTGCCTTTGTTTCTGCTTGGTAATTTCATCTTTTAAGATCCACCCCGAATATCACCTCCTCTGTTAGTTATCTCTGGCTGTGTAATAAATTACTCCAAAACTTTGCATCTTAAAACAACAAATATTATTATCACCCACTGTTCGTGAGGGTCAGCAGTCGGAGAGTGGCTTCGATAGGTGGTTCTGGCTCGGGGCCTCACATGAGGTCACCTCAAGCTGTTAGTTGCGGGCAGGCTCCTCTGAAGGCTTGACTAGGGCTGGAGGATCCACGTTCAAGCTCACTCACATGGCTGCCAGCAGGAAGCTTCAGTTCTTGGCCACGTGGGCCTTTTTCATAGGGCTGCTCATGACATGGCACCTGGTTCCCTCCAGAGTGCGTGGTCCAAGAGAATGAGACAGAATGTACCCAAGATGGAAGCCTCCGTCTTTTATAACATAATCTCTGAGATATCACATCATCACTTCTACTGTATTCTATTAGCCACACAGACCACCCCTGATGCAGTGGGAGAGGGGACTACATAGTGGTTTGAATACCAGGAAGTGAGGCTCTCTGGGGACTCCTTAGAGGCTAGTGCCCACTGCTCCCCTTTGTAGTCTTCGCGGAATCAGTACTTTGTACAAACTTTTTACGCAGCTTTTTCCATTTTGTGTTCATAGATGCTTTGTCTCAATCCCAGATTACAAACTCTTTGAGGGCGGTGATCAAATCTTATTCACCTTTCCCTTCATTTTTATCCCTACATGGTGTCTAATATAGAATATCCATTTAATGAATGCCAAGTTAATGCTAAATGCATGATTGAAAGAATAAGTAAATGAATAAATGAGTGACTAACTCTCAGTGAATAGTTCAAAAGACTAGAGGAGTTAACACCATTTTCTGCTGGTTAAGATGCCTACAGAGTTGCTTGCTCAGATCTTCTCCCTTCGTTTCCCTGGTTACTTCTCGTTCCCCACCACCCTGCAATCGCAGCATCAGAGGGCTCGGTCGCCATCTTGGTGTAATGACATCATATTCTCTCCCCACAGCTGGTTGGACCAGGGCTGAGTACCTGACCCAAGTTGGGCCAGTGGACTCTTCTCCAGGGAATCCAAAATTGGGACTAAGAGAGACCAAGCTTCAGTCTGGCTGCTATCCTGTCAAGACAGACAGAATGACTGGAAACTGCTGGCAAGAGCAATTCTTTGCTCCATAGACCGGGGAGCAGAGGAAGCCAATCTGCCACAGCAGGGGAGAAGAATGGGAAGGAAGAGACAGAGGAAGGCCAGCCTAGCTTACAAAAGCACTCAGATCTTGCTTCCAGACCAATCCGAGACCCAGCTGCGACTCCAGCGTGGTCCCCGTGAAGTACCTTTACATTCTTATAATAAATGGGGTTTAAGCAGTGGTTTGTGGGAACTGGCTCACATTGGCTCATGAAAACCTATTGTACATATTTATTCATTGACATCACATTGGTAGGCCACAGCTTCAGGATTTACACCATAGAAATGAGCAAATGCTACAAATTGAGGATTCCCACTAAGAGCTGGTTATTAAACATTTATGAGACTGAAATACTTGCTGTGCTAACTCTACTCATGCTTTGAGACCCAGTACCTCTCCTGTGAGATGCCTCCCCTGGTGTTGGTGGGAAGCTAGTTCTCTGTGTACTCACAGTGCCTAGGAGACACCAGGAGACAATCCAGAACTCTGAACGTTATGTGACATAGGCCAGGGGTTAAACACACACCCCAACTAGGCAGTAACTGCCTCTCGCCCCTAGAGTGAAGTCCACGCTCCTTAGCATGGCAGGCTGGCCTTCAGATTGGTGGTCCTTGCCCTCCTGCATCTCAAGGTTCTTTCCCACCAGCTCCTCTCCTCCCACTCTCTCCCCACCCCATCCCCACCCCCTGGTGATTTCAGCCTTCTCAACCTCTAGCCCAGAGTCTCTACCCCACGAGGTGTCAATCATCTGTTGAATCTGATAAAGATCATGGACCTTCTCCCTAGGAGAAACACTCCCAGATGTGCAAACATCACATATACTTTCAAGAGATGCATGGACCAAACACCTTTTTTTTTTTTTCTCTTGTCTTTCCTGACTCCTATACCCCATGTGTCCCTGCAGGGGGAGGGGCACATACCCCAAATATACTCTGTCTCAGCCCCTTCAGCGCTTTCAAATTTATGTTTATTTTTGAGTCTATTGCTACAGTGGGAGCGACTCTGGGGCAGCACCTCTTCTTGTCTTACTCCTGAGCACATGGGTGACTCATACCCACGTTCTAATCACCCGATCAGGGTGTAGCTGCAGACACTGCTGCTGTCTAAGCACAAGAGCATGTCATTGAGGATGGTTTCAACATGGCTAAGGGGAGAAGGTGCTAACGAAAGTTGTCGCTATGGCCAGTATAGTCCCAGCACCAGTGGGATGGGGGAGGGGAGGGGCGTGAGGGGTACCTCACGTGTGGTACCATGGAGAGAACCTGAACTTTGGGGTCCCAGAGATTCAGATTCCAGGTTCGGAGTCTAGCTCTGTCACTGATGGCTCGTGACTGTGAGCCAGTCACGTTGTCTCTCTGAGTCCCAGTTTTCCCACCTGTCAAAACCTATTTCTTGAGTCACTGTTAAGATTAAAAGAGACAATCTATATGAAGTGCCTGGGCCCCAGGAGATGGTCAGTGAATGTTCATGACCCCTTTTCCTGGATTCACGTCATGTTGGCCATACACGACAGAAATCAACTCTTCCTTTAACTGAAGCAAAACAAGGAGTTTATGTGTAAGAGCAGCAGAAATGGCTAACTGGCCCCCAATTTCTGTTATTCTTCTCTTAAATGGCAAAATTATTTTTAGCTAGGTACATGGTTGTTCAGCTAAATACTACATTTCCCCCAGTCTTCTTGCAGATTGGTATGACCTGGTGATTATGTTTCTGGAGGGTGAGATGTGACCAGAAGTGATATATATGTACAACTTCTAGGTCATGTCCTAAAAGGGAAGGCACATACTTACCTCTTTTTTCTTTTCTCCTGTCCTTCTGGGTGGAACAGGGATGTGCTGGCAGGAGGTGGAGCAGCCATTTTGCCCCATGAGGTAAAAGATGAATGTTGAGGATGCAGAGAAATAAGATAGAAGGAGCCTGGGTCCCTAATGACTTAATAGAGGCGAGGCACCATACCAGCAAGAGAATTAAACTTCTATTTGTTTAGTCATTGTCAATATTTGGGTTTTGTTAAAGCAGCCAAACCTATACTCTATCTCATACTAAATGCTATAGACTAAATGTTTGTGTCCCCTAAAATTCCTGTGTTAAATCCTAACTCCAATAGATGGCATTCAGAGGTGGGGCCTTTGGGACGGGATTAGGTCCTGAGGACAGAGCATTCATGAACGGGATTAGTGCCTTACAAAAGAGACCCCAAAAACCCTCCCTTGCTCCTTCCACTGTGTGAGGACACAGGGAGAAGATGACAAGCGGGCTCTCACCAGAAACAGAATCTGCCAGCACTGTGATCTTTTATTTCCCAAATTCCAGAAAAGTGAGAGTATATTTCTGTTGTTTGTAAGACACTCAGTCTCAGGTATTTTTGTCATAGCATCAAATAGACTAAAACATTCAGTAAACCATTAAGGAGCTCATAGCATCCAAAAAAGAGCCAGACAAATGTTTAGATTGTTTTGGCTTTGACTCATGGGAGCTCATTCGGCAGGCTCTTGTGTTACTTTGACATACACACGTCATTTTGTTTTTTGAGTATTTCCTTACATTTTGCACAAGATGTTCCAGGCTCATCTTGTCATTTCTATGCCCTAGCCTTGGAACGAGACTTTCAATAATGATTTTAGCTGTTTTAGTGGAGAAAGGTGATTAGAAACCACAGTCTGTGTGCTAGGTGTGCTTATTGCTACCAAGCTAACTCTGCTTCCAGGCTTTCCAGCAGCCAGAGCCAGGAGATATAGGTGTGCCTATAGGTAATACATAATCTAATATCAACTACTATATCTCTACATATTTAAAAAGCACGATTTTTCACCAACATCTCTAATTCCAATCCAACACACAGAGTTTACTCGAGTCTTCCTCCTTTTCTGTGGGAAGTTACTCTTTTCTGACCATGAGAAACCCAAGGCCATTGTCCTCACCCTGTTTCCTTCCGTGTTTGCTCAGTCTCCTTGTACAAACCAATCCCTTGACCACACAGGTCCCTCCTCCAGGCTGGCCCTGCCATGTCCAGAGCCTGACCAAGGGAAGAAGGAGGAGACCAGATGTACCTCTTAAGATAATATCAACCCCTTTACTTTCCCCTGCTCATCAGACAGCCTCCTTGTTAGGATTTGCCCTCCCACTTATCTAAGCTCATAGGTGCAAAATGAACCGACCTCCTGGAGAGAACGTTTCCTCCTCATCCCGAGGCTACTGGGAAGCTGGAGCGGATTAAAGAAAGTGCTGATTAAAGCGGCAGGACTGCAGGACACCTTTGGAAGAGGAAGCTGGAAGCGCAAACCGGATGCTTCTCCAGCACTAACCCCAGGTGGGTGTGTCCTATCTCTGCTAGGGAGCCCGACACTCAGCTAGCTTCTCAAGATTGTCCAGCCAACCCACTTCGCATCCTCTGACCCCATCTTCAAGTACAATACCCAAAGCAGCATCTGTGCCTGGCGTTGTGCTGGAGGCTCGGCATAGATTACTTCTTTTTTTTGTTCTCACAGCCATATTAGTGGGAGGCTCTACTATGGTCCCCCCATTTTACAGACGAGGATACTGAGGCTTAGAGGAGTGACTGAACCTGCCCAAGATCATATGACAAGCATCACTGAGGGCAGAACTTCAACCCTGGCAGACTAGTTTATTGTCCTGCTCCAAGCCCTTGACCCCTCCCTTTACTGTTCTCTTGACTTCTACCTGTCAGTCTGAGGCTGCCCACGCTCTGGCTAGTTCTGGCTTTGTCCAGAAAATAGAGTCCCAGGCTCATAAAAGATGTCAGTGCCAAGCTTTTTAAAAAGTACTATTAAGTACTTTTAACATATACAAAAGAAAATATGTAACATACACATGCAAGTTATAAAGTATAGCAAAACAACACCCATATCACTCAACTTAAAAACACGCTAACCTTTTAAAAATTAGGCTTAATCTTTTATATTTTTAGAGATTTGTTGTGTTTTCAAAATGCCAAACCTTTCTCAATTTAGTCTCCTAACTAGAAACCTGACTATCCCCTGGGGGTTCGCCAGCCGTCTGCCTGTCATCCTTCCTCTGAGGCACAAGTCCTCGACATGTGTGTGTTTTAATCACACTTGGATCAGCAGATCCGGTAGGTTTTACCCTCAAAACACATAGCAAATCTGATCACTTCTTGCTTTCGCCGCTAACCCAAAACTCCTAGCTCCTCTCCAGCAGGCAATCACCGTGAGCTTTAAGAGAGGGGGCGGGGTTTCAGATTATGTTCCTCGCCTGCTTGGTCCTGACCCCTGAACTTGCTTGTCCTGCTGGCACAATCCTGAATCCTCAGCGCTGACTCAGGGGCAGGGCCAGAGTCCATGGTCTTTGCTGTGGGTGCTGACGAGGCCCTAATGGGGCTCCTTTCCCTGGATCTCCCTCTCTCCCTCCACTGTGATGTCTTTATCAGAGAAAGAACTCCCTGTTCCTTCTGCCTGGAACACTCTTCCCCAGATATGCTCCTGGTTCCTTCCTTCCTGCGGTAGGACCTCTGCTCCCTAGAACATTTGCCCAAATGCCTCCTTTTATTACACTTTACAAGTGTGAAATAAATGTACAGATAATAAAACCTACGTCAGTTCATACTTAAAAAAAAATCAATAGGATGTACTAAATTTAAAAGAGAAATAAAAGGAAATTAAAGTTTAATAATTTAGTACGTACTTTAACATACCAATGTTCTGGCAGCTGTCTGCATTTGTACCCAGAGTTACTATAAATGTAACAGTGACAAAGATGTGATGTGTTGTTGACTCGAATTCCACTAAGATGTGATTCCCCAAAACAGTAAACAACTCTTTCGGTTTACCAAGCAAAGTATAACTTTCTTTTTGTATGCACAGTTCTTGAATTCCTAAAAACGCGGTGGGTGATAAATCTGTGTACAAAATACCTTGTGTTTGATTATAAAACTAAGTTAGGTTCCAGGCTCGTATAATTATAAACAGATTTTTCAACTCCATGGATGTCGGTTGAGACTTTCCACAGTTGCACACAAGGGGTCAGTTTTCAACCTCTCGTGCCTTTGTCTGTTTTGTTCATGGCAGAATGGTGTTCCTGGCAGCTGAACGCCAGGTGCCAGGTGTGCCCCCAACTCAATCGGTAACCCCCGCCCCGCAAAAAAAACAGAAATTTCCGAAATGTCCACTAGGGGGCGCTATCGTCCAGGGCAAGAACCACAGCAGAGCCTTGGTCTGTTTTTCTTAGCACCCACGGGTCTCCGACTTTGTCCGCTGCATTTTTTGTTTGCGTACTGCCTGTTTCTGAGACTAGAATGGGAGCTGCAGGAGAGCAGGGCTTTGTTCTTTCCATGATGCCTCCCCGGTGCCTGGCACACGTGGGCCCTCAGTGAGGGGGCAGGTAAAGGAGTGGTGTCCAGATTGCCCTGATTTCAATCCCTACCACACGGCAAAACAGCATGTTCAGAACCATCTCCAAAAGGATGCAAGATCTGGAAGTGGAAGGTGACGCATGTCCGACCCCCAACTCTGCACGACATTGAGATATTTTGACCAGGGAGAACACCAACATCCCTTCCTTTGCTCTACTCATATTTTAAGCAGGACTTAAAACAGCAATGATGGTCGTGATGCTCACTAAATGCTTACTCATGCCCAGCACGGGGCCGAGTGTGGCCGAAGGATCACCTCTTCTGATCCTCTGGGAAGTCCCTTCAGTGAGGTGCTATTGTCACCCCCAATAGCTGAGCAGAGAGGCTGGGAAACATCCTCGGGATCCTGTGGACACCAGGTGCAAGGCCAGGGTTTGGAATACCGGGTGCTCACATACAGAGCCACCAGCCAACACAGCCCTCTCCTCAGGCTCCGGGCAGGACAGTGTGTGACAGCACAAGTCTGGCTTAGGAGCTGGAGACCTGGGGTTCACAGTGTTGTTTTGCTGGGTGACACTGGGCAGGCCGCTTAGCCTCGGCCCCCTTGCCTGTGAAGTGAAGGATTAGAACCAGTCAGAAAAGCTAATTCGACATGACACAGGGCTGCGTAAATAGACAGACTGTGTTCAGTTTCAAGAGAAGAAGGTCTGACTCTGCCTTGAGGCAGCCAGGCGGCCCCAGTGGGCCTGGGGATAGGAGACTAGTGGGCGGCTGAGAGGGAGATGACTATTTCCTCCTCTCAGGGGTGATCAGAGGACAGGAGGGTTTTGCTGTGTTTCCGTCTGGCCATCCACTGCTGCCCAAGAGTGAGGGTCCAGGCGGGAAGTCGCAGTTCCCCCTGCAGAAGTCATAGGGAAGGACTCCCCAGGGGGACCTTCATCTTAAGTTAGAAGATTAGAAGGTGACTTCTCCCCTGAGGGGGTGGGAGGTTAGGCACAAAAGACAGAAGAGCTTTCTGGAAGTCAGCCTGTGGATGCCAAATGGGCCATCGGGGGGAAGAGACCAGCCAGGGATGTTGCTCAGAGACCTTGTGGCAGGCCTTTGGCTTCCTTCCACACCGAGACGTTGGGGTTGGGGGGGCGGTGCTCTCAGCCCGAACACGGTCCCCCACCTATACCACTAACTCTCCTGGGCCCGGGGCTGCCTGGATATTTTTGGCTTTCCCAAAAGAAAACAAACTTTCAACCACAAATGTAAGCAGGCAAAATCTTTACCCAACGAAACAAACAAACCTAGCTCCAATAGGACGTACCCAGCTTTCCTAATATGGCATCAGGGGTTATGCATTTGGCATCCAATCAACACAACAGTCCCAATCCCAGGAGAAGAGACGGGACTAACCCCAGGTGACAGATAAAGGTCATATTTATACTAAACTGGCTTCAAAGGTTGCAGTGGGGCTCTTGAGGGGTAATCTTGCCACATAAAACCCAGGAAGCCCAGTTCACTTTGCATCTCCCATGAACTACGAATGCTCTTTAAAAGTGTTAAGTATATCCCACAGCTCATTTGCGATATGCTAAAAAAATGCTGTGTTGTTTATCAGAGATTCAAGTCAAACTGGCATTCTGGATTTTCATTTGCTCAATCTGGCAACATTTGGGGCTGCGTGTAAACAAGGCAAACAACGGGGGTGCTCACCAGTGTCTTGAAAGGCAGTGAGCACCTGTCAAGGAAGCTATTGGTGCTGGAGATCCAGGGTTTCAGTTCACGTGGTCATTTACATATGAAAACTCGGCCTCTTTTGCACTAAAACCCGAAATGAATGGCTGCTGCTGAGTAGGTGTCATCATTTAAAAAGCTCCCCAGGAGGTCGAAGTCAGTTTCAGTGTTTGGGAAACGCTCTGACTTTTCTGTACTGAAGGAGTTTGACCCCGTGATTCCTCTAGGAGGAATCATTTGCAAGGACGATAGTGATGGCGTAAGTAAGCTTTGGGGATAAAGGCATTCATTCATCCAGCACTGCCTATAATAACTGCTATCTCTCTAGACAGAGATATAGGTAACAGTATCTATAATAATTGCTAACATTTACATGGCAGTGCTGTACTTAAGTGAGTTGCTGCGTCTTCACATTAAGACTAGAAACCAGAAAATAACTTTGTCCAGTATCAGGGGGCTAGTTAAGTGAGTTGATGGCCTAATCACTAGGCAGAATATTAGGCGGTCATTAAAACTAATGATTATTAAGGCTGTTATAACATAGAGGATACTTAAGGTATAACGATGAGAGGGGGAACAGCAGGATATAAAATTAAAATCTTGTAACTTACTTGTAGAAAAAATACTGAAGGGAAATAAAAGCTAACTGATGGTGAGGTAATTTTTTTCTTCTAGTCTCTTTTTTCTAAACATTCTTTAGTAAGTGCATATTAATTTTATCATTAAAAAAACAAAACTGAAAAGTCATCCAGAATCTTCCCGTTCTCCCCAGGTATAAAAATAATATGTAATAAGTGCCTCTCAGGTGCCAGGCACAGGCCCACAACAGAGCAGTTGGAATACGGAGTTGAGAGACACAGAAAGCCTGCCGTCCAGGGTCTTATAATATCAACACTTTTATTTAGTACCTGTTGATTAGCCCACCTCCTCCAGGATGTCTTCCAGGATACCCTCTCCTTAGAGTTCCATCCAGTTCCACACCTATTTATCTGATTTTCCCTCTAGATCATGAGCTTCTTGAGGCCAAAGATTGTGACTTTCTTCTCTGACTTCCCAGAGCATGTAAATCGTCTCATAAATGAATGAATGCTTCATAGATCCTACAAACACATGGAGATAACTCGAAGGGTGCTTTACCCTCTTTAGTTTGTCATTTTGTTTTGTTGTTGTTGTTGTTGTTTTCTTGTTTCTCTCTCATTCTCTCTCTCTGTTTTTTTTTTTTTTTTTTGGTCATTTTGATTTTCTTAGCTACTTGCCTTTTCCTGCCTACCCTAGCCTCCAGAAGACTGACTGTTTGGCACGGAAAACCATTTAATTTCTTGCATTTCTTTTTTTTTTTTTTCCTTGCATTTCTTTATGTTGATCTTAGAGGCAGAGGAATTTAAGAGTTATACTTCCTTTCGTTGCACATTATCATCACTAGTGCATGCAAAGTGCCACTTTTGTTTATTTTTTGGGTCTGATTCTTTCTCCACACCTCTCCTTCCTCTGAGAATGCTGATCTATTGGTCTGGGATGGGAAGTTGACAGAGGTATTTGTTTTCAAAAGCTCTTCAGTGATTCTAATGTGCAGCCAGGGAACCACTGATCTAATGTGTTATTATAATTTCTAGTATTTTGTGGATCAGAGTGGCCTATCGACCAACAGCATCGGCATTGCCGGCTAGAAACGCAGGGTCTCAGGCCCCGCCCCAGGCCCACTGGATCAGAATGTGATTTTAACAGAGTCCAAGTGTCTCCTGGGTATGCTTCCCTTTCTGCAGTTCTGCTGTGGCTGAAATCCTGTTTTAGAAGGTGGAGAGCTGATAAAAGATCAACGCTGAGGTACCTGTGCTTTGAACTTGTTTTTTTTTTTTTTTCTTTTTAAATCTAGGGTTCTCGTAAAGCAAGGTCCCTCTGCAGTTCCCTGTCTAGCAGAGTCCAGAGGGCAGGACTGTGCCAGGAAAAGCAATTTAGGACTTGAGAGGCCACCAGGGGCCTCTTTCCCCATGACCCAAGAGGGTGGACGTCACTGGGACTCATGGGGCTGCCGGGGGTGGGCTGTGGATGGCATTTCTTAATATAGTTAGTCAATAGCTATGTTTTCTAAGTGCCACAGAGGACTAAAGGAATGTCACTAAATGTTTGGCATGGAGGGAACTGATGGCTTTGCGAGGAACATTTCCCAGGCCTTGGACAGGGAACAGATGTTTTGGAAGGGGGCTAGCGTGGAGACAAATCCCCAGGCACAGGCCTGGTCACTGCTTTGTCACCGCTCTGGCTTCGGGCATGAATGTCACGGCGTGAACAGAGTGTTAGTTTTGCCCAAAGAGGCTCTGGCCTCTTAGTCCCAGGAGCTTGGTGTTGCTCCGGCCGCAGGCAGAGCCGGCAGCTGCTGGCTTCCGCCCTCGGCCTCGGTTTATTGGCCTGTGCAAAGGGCACGTTGCTGCAGCGAGCCGCATTTCGAAATTCGATTGCACCGCCTTGTTTCTCTAGGCATTTCCTTCCTTCTTTCCTCTGGAGGTCTCGAGAAGAGGGTTCCTGTCCACAACACCTCCTCCTATCTTCCCACGGCAACAGGGAATGATGGGAAAACCCAGAATGAGGGGTCAGGCCACACGCTGCCTGATCACCATGTGACCTTCAGCGGGGCGTTTCACCCGTCGGGGTCCTCAGCCGGTTAAACGGGGAGCACACACCCTTCTTTGCAGGGGTGTAGCAGAAGTCCTTATTTCTGCAATGTACTGAGGGGGTCTTTAGAAAACAGGTCCAGGGGCTCTGTCGCTGAGTTGACTCTGAATGTCTCTTGAATTGAATCATTTCCCTCCTACAGATCTGCAATGTCCATTTAAATCTTACCCCACTTTCTCCAAGGATGACAGCTGACTTTAGAGTCTGATCACTTTTGCAACCTCCATAGAAATCATGGATTCAGGCAAGACTATCAATTGGTGTTAAAACCAAAGGTGGTCTCTCACCAAGGGAATGGGCAGCAAAATTGTGGCCTATTCATCCAGTGAAACAATACAACAATGCGGGAAAACCTCGGTACTCACAACAGTATGTTTATGTCTCACAGCTAACACTGAATGAAAGCATTCTTATAAAATTCCATTTACAGGAAGTACAGAAACAGGCCCAACTCACCTGTGTGATAAAAAACAGAGGTTTCCTTTGTGTGGGGGCTATTATCTGAGTGGGGGCATGAGAGCGAGCCAGTTGGGGTGCTAGGAACATCCTCTGTCTTGGTTTGGGCTGCAGTAATGTGGGTGGATTCATACGTAAAAATCTTAGCAAAACCAGATTCTATGTAATTTTTGGTCTACATAACACCATCTATAAAATACTTCAGCCAAAAGCTTTGAACATGAATCCAATCAACTTTTACTGTAACTTCCAGTTTCCAGAAAATATAGGAATAGAGGAACAAGCTAAATGGGACCATGAGGAAGCGACCAGACCAATCCAGAGGCTGGCCCTTCTGCAGGACAGCCCACACAATCTCTTTCACAGGAGGACCTGGACAAGGCCAGAAGAGCTCAAGGGATATCCCATCTAAAGGCCATGCAAGGCCTCGGTCTGGATTCTGGTTTGGACAAACCAGTTGTAAAGGAAAGTTTTAGAGGCGATTAAGGGTCTTTATACATGGAGCTTTAGACGACAGTAAGAAATTGTTTCGAATGTTTTAAAATATGGTAACGCTAATTTGGTTCTATGAGAAAGTGCTATTTTAAAAAGATGCATATTGGAAAAAAAAAAATTTGGATTCATTTTCAGCTTGATGAAGGACCAGGCAGCCCACAGGTGTGCCTGGGGAGCTTTCTTCCTGCAAACGAGCCTTCCAGCAGGAAATTGACATCCTCTGGACTTTTATTGTGTGCCTGCCAGCACTTTATAATAATTTTTCTCATTTCATAATTTTTCTTTTTCATAATTATTTTTAATTGAAAAAATAATATGTTTGATGAAAAACATTTTAATCACCTAACAAATACGCAATGAAATACGAGACTCCTCTCACTCCAGGTAACTCTTTTCCTGGTTCCTCTACCCAGCCACCACCACCATTAATGGCTTCTGGTGCATCTTTGCAGAAACGAGACATTGTCTATCCACACGAACATATATAGAAATACGTGGTCCCCTGCTTGGTTTGCTCAGTGGCAGCTGTGGGCGAAAAAAGGGGTTATATGGAAAGTAACCTCAAAGGGTGAGCTGAGTCTCCGGCCATGCCACCCTGAACAAGCCCAATTCCGTCTGATCTCGGAAGCTAAGCAGAGTCAGGCCTGGTTAGTACTTGGATGGGAGACCACCTAGGAAGACCAGGTGCTGTAGGCATAAAAAATAAAAAAATAAGGGATTGTAAACTGACAAGGTCCTTGCAATCTGTGAGGTCAACCAAGGGTTGCCTTGCCGAAAAAAAAAAAAAAAAAAAAAAATGGGTGAGCTGATCATAAATTCCTAACTGGATAAGGCATGGAGGGTGGTCATGGCCCAAGCATATAATTTCTATAGTAAAAGATTTATTTTTGCCTTAAGCCAGCCCTGTGCACTGTTTTTGTGAATCTAAGTTAACACACCATTGAAATGCCAGAGTAATCTTTTCAGACCCCTTGGAGGCGTAATCACCCTCAAGGTAGCATGTAATCTTGTTAACTATGCTATAATCCAAAGGTCTCCAATCCCCTAAAACTCTGACTGTGGACTGGTACCAGTCCAGGGCCTGCTAGGAACCAGGCCGCACAGCAGGAGGTAAGTAGCAGCCTCCCCAGCGCTAGCATCATGGCCTCAGCTCCACCTCAGATCCTTTAGGCATTAGATTCTCATAGGAGCACCAGTCCTTGGTGCCAAAAAGGTTGGGGATCCCTACAGTGTAATCCAATCCCCATCTTGTTTTCTCCCACTTCATTTAATCTTCTTTATCTTCCTTGCTTTAATTCCAAATTCATAAAAGAAACTGTCAAGCTAGGGAGCATTTTTCGAAGTCTGTTGAGATCTTGCTTCCAGATGTATCCTTTGTTTGGCTGGAATAATTTTTTATAAAAATTCTGTACAGGTTTGGATGTTCTTACATCGAAACAGCCTACCATCCACCCCGTATTACATCTGGTTGTTTTGACTTATCTGAGAGATTCTTCCTTATTTACTCTTATGAAGGCCACCAATGATCTTCCTGGTCTTCTGAGCCAAGGCCACCTGTCAGTCCTCCTCTTACTCAATCAGCTGATTGCTCCTTCCTCCTGCAATGTGACCCTGGTGTAGCTCCCAGGGCTAGTACTCTGCTGCTTCTCCTCCTATCTCTTCAGCTCTTGCTACTTCCTCTCTGACCTCTGAACATTGTCATGCCACTGGGCTTCATCCTTGAACTTTTCACTGACTACACTCACACCCTCGGTAATCTTATCCATTTGTGGTTTTTAAGTACCTACCATCTCCACAATGAGGACTCCTGATTTTATATCTCTATCTGGACTCATGCCTCTGGACTCTGGATTCTTTGACCAAATTGCCTACTTGGCATCTCCACTCAGATGTCAGATGTTTCCTTTCTAACCTGTCCAAAACAGACACTTCTGACTTCAGCTCCCAAACCTTTACTTCCTAGTGTCTTCCGCATTCCAATAGTTGGTAACTTCATTTTTCCAGGTGTTCAGGCCCAAGACCTCAGACAGCCAGGACTTCTGGCTTGCTTTCAACCCCCACATCCCACCTCCCGGCAAGTCCCATCAACCCTTCCTTTGAGCTATACCCAGAATCTGACCATTTCTCATCATCTTCGCTACTACCTGGGTCTGAGCCACCACCATTCCCTGCTTAGATTATTACCATAGCACCCTGACTGGATGCTCTCCTCCATCTTGTTCCCTCGCCCAGTCTCCCCTCCACACAGCAGTGGTGATCCAGATAAAAGTAGA
>CM053509.1:6073808-6093379 GCA_028627145.1 Eidolon dupreanum
GGCTACTGTGACACTGCGTGGGGCTCTCTGATGGATTTCTCGAGCTGTTTGGGGCCTGTTGCCATGGCTCCCAGCTGCAGAGCCTGGCAGGGCCTGGGGCTGGGCAGGAAGGCGGTGGGGGCGTGTGCCCGCCTGCCTCTGGGAGCAGGCCCTGGGGCTTTCTAAGGCCCTGGGCTCATTTTTTCCTTCTCTGCCTACTTTGCCGCCCCTTTGCTTTCTTCTAGTCCCGTGACCGGGCCAGTTGCTCTTTCTCATTGGTGGGTTCAGAAACCTTTAGAGATGGGGCGGGGCTCCTAAGACATCAGCCCTGCCACCGTGCCCATGTGTTCTCCCCTCCCTGCCTCAGCTTGAATCCCCTCCCCTGCAGGGCAGTCACCACCTGCCTGACAGCCTTCTTTTGGAAGCTGGCTTCGTCCTCCTATTGTTGAGCTGCAACCTGCTTCCTTGCCCTGCTTTGTAGGATGGGTGCCTTCTGCTCTGAAGGCGTGGATTCCAGGTGACATTGTCCCCTGAGCTGTCAGCCCTGTGGGGAGGGAGAAGCTGACATGCTAGCTCCTTCTGCTTCTGGGCCTTGAGTGGCCTAGGGCGACTGAGGCCAGTCACAGTTCCTCAGGAAGCACCCTCTGGGCTCTTCCTCCCAGGCTTCCCGGGGGCCATGGCACCCCTCCCCCAGCTCGTTGGAGGTCGTGGGTCTGAGGGGGGAGTTGGGCCCGCACTGGGGCATCGGGTGGGTGGGGGGAGCAGCAGCTCAGCAGCTCTGTCCAGAACAGTTCTTCCCCAGAAACCAGAAGCCTCACCCACAGCAGACCTGGCTGGACCCTCCCAGCCTCACAGGTCATGTGACGAGGGTGGTCTTCGCTTAGAAGGACCTGACTTTAGATTGTGGTTCTGCTGTGGCTTACTTGCGGGGAGTCAGGGGCGAGTTTCTTTTTTTATTTATATGCGAATATATGTTTTTCAGCTTTCCGGAAGTAGAACCGACAAATAAAATTGTAATATATTTAAAATGTATATTGTGTTGCTTTGATATATGTACACATTGTGAAGGGATTCTCACCATTGAGTTAATTAAAACACTCATCACCTCACATGTTCACTTTCTTTTTCTTTTTCTTTTTCTTTTTTTGGTGAAACTCTTAACTTCTCTTGGTGAATTTCAATTCTATACTATAGTAGTATAGACTGGGGTCACCAAGTTTTGCATTAGATCCTCAGACCTTATTCATCTTGTAACTGAAGGTCTGTTCCCTTTCACTAGCCTCTCCCTATTTCCTCCAGCCCCAGCAGCCCCCCTTCTACTCTGAACTCATTTCTATGAGTTCAGCTCTTTTAAAGGTTCCACCTGTAAGTGTTATCATGCAATATTGGTCTTTCTCTGGCTTATTTCACTTAGTGTAATGTTTGGATGAATTTCTTAACGTCTTCAAATTTCCTCACTTGGAAAAAGTAGGACAGTGTACCCTCAAATGCAGCTGTTGAAATTAATGCAAATTGACCATTGTAGTGCCAGCCTGTAGGCACTCTGCCGGCCTCCTCCTCTGTCCCCTCTCCCTGGCTTGGGGAGAACAGGCCTGAGGCAGGAGTGAGTGGGCCCAGGAATTACTGGTGTTGCCTCTCATTTGTTTGGACTGTGCCTGGGTTTTTGGAATTCTCTGAAATGTGAGGGTCTTAGGGGCACAAGATGAAGTCACACTGCCGGTCTCTAGTGTCAGGTGCTCAGTGCATCAGGGAAGGGTGCTGGGGCCACGGCATGGCACCCCGGGTCTGTTAATGGGGGTTGGGTGGGCCCTGTTGATACCAGCGTGCCTGGTGCTGGGCCTGGGCTCCAGACACGTCTGCCTTTGGGAGAGTCTGTAGCTGCTCAGAGTCACTTGGCAGGGTCTGAGGAACATGGCCTTCAGTGGAGCCACGTGGCCTTGGAGTGGGGGGTGGGGAACGCATCTCTGTCTCATGGGCCTCCAGGTGGACTGAAGGGTCAGGCATATCACCTCTCCCTGCATCTTACAGCCTAGTGTCCCAGGCCTGGGGCCTTCGATCTTCGCCACCCTGGCCTCCACGTCCCTGGTCCTAGGCGCGTCTTTCCATGAGGGGCCCCGTGTCAGTGTTTGTTTCCGCCCAGTGTACCTGTGGAACCCTGCGGCACTGTGGCCATTGAGCTTTAGCCTTTTCCTTGTCGATGGTGAGGCCCCCAACAAACCTGAGTGAGTCCTCATCCAGCCCCAGCCCACATGTGGGCACTGCGAGGGGGCTTCCAAGATTCACAGGGTGGCGGAGTGGCCAGAGCCTTGGTTTTGAGGTCAACAGGAAAATGTCACTCCCCTTCTCCCAATGTGTCCTCCTCGGAACCTCCAGAAGGAACCACCCCTCTGACCCATTTCAGACTCTGACCTCCAGAACTGTGAGAGGATACATGGTGTTGTTCTCAGCCGCTGTGTTTGTGTTGATCTGTTACAGTAGCAGTAGGAAATGAACGTGGTGTTCCTACACACAGGGGTCTGATTGGGGAGTTGCTGGGTCAAGGTCAGAGCCAGGCTCCTTACCCCTAATCACAGGCCGATGGATAAGTTTGGTACTTGACTCCTGGAGCTCCCACCTGCCCCCAATAGCTGAGGGGTCAGGGAAATATTTGAATAAGGTGTTTCACGATTTGTTTTCTGAGACTGGGGATGAAGGCAACTTCACTTTTGCTTTGATGTAATGACAACCCTGATGCTTGTAGCAGTGGGGCCAGGAAACCCCAAATGCCCAAAGGCACTGGCTTTGCCCCAGGTGTAACTGGTGCTTGGTGCGCCCTCTCCTGGCCCTGCTTGTGGCCTCCCTCCTAGTTAACCCTCAGGGTGCAGCTCAAAGAGCAGTCTTCACCTTCCTGTGCTCCCTGACACCCCCAGATGTTTGCTGTATTCGGGGGCCTTCTGACCCACACACCAGTTTTCAGATTCTCTGTGTGGCCACCGCATCTCTAGGCAGGGCCTGTGGCTTGGGGGCTCCTGGGTTCCCGAGCCATTCCAGGCCTGGACAGAGAAGCCCAGCAGGTTTGACGACAGTCAGACAGGGCACTGTTTGTGTGGTTGGAGACCCAACAGCAGGGCAGTGACTCCCTAACCTGCAGGAGCTCAAAGGAGCCTTCTTGGGGTCTGGGAAGCCAGCCCTCAGGCCAGCAGGGAGCTTTCGGTTATGGGGGAGTGTGGCAGGACCTGGTGGATGGAGCCGGTCAATCTGCTGTGGCGTGCAGCCTTTGAAAGCGTGTCGGCCTGTGAGCACACAGGCGCGGGCACAGACACACTCGGGCAGTTATTTTAAGTGTGTGGTGCCTTGAGGATAGGTGCTAAAGCCGCTCCAGACCTACGCAGGCTTCGCCCTCCTGCGTAGTTTCAAAGGAAGGGACTCTCTGCACAGGAATTCTGCCATGCCCCTTCCTGCTGTAGTTTACCTTGCTCTTTACTCTAGTGTTCAGTAACTGCATTCTTGGGAGTAAGGATCTGCTGTGAAGAGAGCAGACTGTCACTGGCCCTGAGGCAGGAGGCCGACATCTGGGGGAGGGCGGTCAGGGCAGGAGTGCTGGAGCCAGCCCTTCCTGCAGCCTCTGTGCCTGTCCTGCTCCTAGGAATCCCCTTCCCCATCCCGTCATTTGAAGCTGATCCCTAATTAGGAGGAAGAAAAAGTACAGCACCTGCAAAGGGGTAGTTAAAGACTTCCAAGTAGAGAATTTTTATATTAAAAGGGGGGTGTGTGTGTGAAACACCAGTAAGGGAATTTCAACATTAGTTTTTAGATGAAAAGTCGGGGTGATTTCCAGTTTGAAATGTTGACACTTTGGATGCGGCAGAACACATTCTTGGGTAAGCTCTATCTAGCCCACCCCTGCCTCAGTTTCCCCCTGCTGCACGGGGAGGGGAGTGTGTCCTAGCAGCAAGGGCCTTGGAGCCCCGGAGACTCTGCTGTCCTCCAGGAGGTGCTGGGGAGGTGAGTCACCGGCTCTGCCTCCCGCCCACATCCTGGGTTCCCGAGGAGACACTGTTTCCAGGGGCTCTGCAGGCTTGACACAGGCCTGAAGGAGCATGCTGACTCATACCGTGTCTGCACTGCGGGTGCCCTGTGGCATGCCCTCCTGCCTCCTCCAGGTGGGGCGCCTAGTGCGGGGGAAGGTCTTCAGTTATGGGAGCCCCCTCCCCCCCCCCAAAAAAAAAAAGACATATGGCAGCTTTCAGTTTATCTGGTTCTTTCCCAGAGCTGTCCAAACAATTCAAATGTTTGTACTGGCTTTAAAATTCTGTTCATATGTTGCCTTTATATTGGGCCATTTCAGTTTCTGGCACTGTTAATAGGAGGAAAATCCAAATTATGAAACTATTAGCAAGTGAACCAGGCTGCCGAGGAAGCAGACAGGCAAGGACGCCTCAGGGCTGGAGCCCTGTCCCTGGGTGGCTGGGACACTCATTCAGGGAGTGTTTGCAGAGCACCTGGCAGGTGCGGGGTCTGCAGTGGGCACAGGTGCTGGGCTGAAGAACACAGTTTCTGGCCTCGGGCTCACAGTGGAGCACACAGCAATCTTAAGTGTCAGGTGGCTGTATGGCCACCTGGGGAAGGGACAGGGACAGCCTCTTGAGGAGCATGACATTTGAGCTCTTCTTGATGGATGAGCAGGAGTTTGCCCGTGGGGGGAGGGCATCGTGGAAGAGAGAACAGCTTCTACAGAGGCAGAGTCGTATCTGGCCAGGGTGTTTTTAGAGAACAGGGTCTCTCCTGGGAGGGTCTGATGAGAGGAGGGACTGGTGCACCCTGCCTTGTATGCTGTACCTCCAGGTGCCCGGTATTACGATAGGAATTTGGGGTGTAGATAGAGGGCATAAGCATTTAACAGTCAGGATAGGCTGGGTTAGGCTGCAAAAACACACAACCCTGAGAGGTGTGCAACAGAAGTTTATCTGTAGTTCATTCAGAGTCCCCTCTGGACCTGGTGGCTCTCCAGGGCTGGTGTCTTCCTCGTGGTGGCTCTGTGAGGGTCCTCTGTATCCTGCGTTTCTCATCCTCAGCACTGTGGACGGTTTAGGCCAGATAATTCTGCGTCTTAGAGGGCTGTCCTGTGCATTGTAGGCATCGACCTTCTGGATGCCCGTAGACCTTTCCCCAGTTGTGATAATCGAAAATGTCTTCAGGTATTGCTAAATGTCCCCTGGGGGCAAAATCGCCCTGACTGAGAACCACTGCTGGCTGAAGGTCCTCTTAATACTCGTTCTGGTTCCCAGCCTTGCCTGGCCTCACTGCCTCCCAGCCAGATTCTTTTCCAGGAGTGGGTCCGGGAGGCTTGGGGAGTCGTGCGTGTCCTCGTGCCCCCGTAGCCACTGAGGCGCAGGTGGACTGGCCAGTCCGGCCCTGGCATTTGAATGCTTCTACTTGGAAGTCACATGGGTCACTTTTGTGCACATTTCATTGACCAAAGGAAGCCACATAGCTGTGCCTAACCTGGGAAGCGCCCAGGAGGAGATCCGCCAGCATCGGCAGCCACCGTTAACGTCCACCACAGAGCCCTTAGCCTGGTGTCGGTCAGTGGCATGGAGCCAGGCAGCTTCTGCATCTGTGCTTTGGGGGTGCGGGGGGCTCCAAGGACAGTGGGAGCCAAAGAAAGCTCCTAAGGAGCTGACCTTGAGCATGGGCTAGGTCATGGCGATGCTGGGGTGGCATTTGAGACAGCAGGAACATCGCATCCTGCCCACGTGGGTGAGAGAGGAGGCCCGGCCACCTATTTAGGGAGCCCTGAGTCCTTTGCAGGGCAGGGAGAGGTGGGGGCCTGTTGCCTGCAGGCCTTGTGGGCTTTAAGGGCTTTCTTACTGGGGGGTTCCTGAAATCTGGTCATTACCAAACTGCTGCAAATGGCTTGGATGAATGTGCCCGGCTTACCACTTGCGTTCTTGCGCCCTTTCTGTCTGTAAGCGGTTTTTAGCTCTGGATGCAGGTGCAGCTTCTTCCTTGCCCATTGGTGGGAAGGAGCCTGCATTTCCAGTTGATTTTCTCTACTGTGACATTGTTTCTTGGAGGCCTGGCTTGGCCTGATCTCTGCAGCTGGATTATCCCCCAGGCCCGTTCCTCAGTGGCGGCCTGCCTCTGCGGGGCCCACCCCTAGCTGCGCCTGGGTGGGAGCAAGTGGCCGTGGCCTTGCATGTTGTGGGAAAGCAGTTCTTAATGAACCCAAGGCCCACCCCCCATTATTATTATTTTTTACAAACTTCACTCGTTGCTTGCTGCGCTGCCCTCTCTGAGCTCCTGGAGATCTCTCAGCTGTCGCTGGACCGTCCTTCCTCGTTGGTCGCAGGGTACTGTGTGTCCCGGCTTACTCCTTCCTCTCTCCTTTCCTGCTTCTCCATTGCATGTGCTTCATTTTGCCTGTGGCCCTCCAGTCTCATACCTGCCCAGGAAGGCTCTGTTTGACTGGAAAGGTCACACCCATTTAACTGAAGTCAAAGCTGAGACCCAGGGTGGCTTAGCAACACGTCCTGTGCCTGCTGCTGGTTTTCATGGGGCTCGCTCCGCTGAGAGACAGGCCTGCAGCTGCTCAGTGGGGGCCGTGGTCCCAGGGTGTCCAGGGTTCACCTTCCTGATGCCACCTCCAGTGGCCATGCCTTAGGCCTGATGTGGCCTTGCTGTGTTGTGGGCCCGTGGATGCTTCTCCCTCTTGGTGGTCCTGCCGCCCTGGCTTCTGGGCTGTTGCTGTTTTCTCCTTCTGATTTGGGTCCTCTTTCTGTCACTGGGCTCCTTTGTCACCCCCTCTCCCTTTGCACTGGGTCATCAGGGTAATTTCTATCATCTTTAGGGAGTGGTAGCCACTGTCACTTACTGAGTAAACTGAGGCACAAAAGACAGTTGGGTCTGGTTCCATGTTCTTTTCTTGGCGGATGCACCCCACCTCTTTCATTTCTTCCTGCTGCCCAGACAGTTCCTGAACTGTCTGCCCAGCTCAGTCCTGGGCATCCGACCACCTCCTGGTCAAAAAATAAGAAAGTTCCCAGCTGCCTGCGAGACGCGCTCTCCCACGGTTCCCCGGCGCCGGCGTGCGGCCCCGCCTGCGGCCCCACGTGTGAGCGTCACAGCTGTTTCTGTGGCCTTTACTCCTGTCCCAGGACCTGGGAGGGCTGCCCTGAGTGACGACCCCCTGCTCCCCTTCGCCCTGGATATATCTGGTCCTGCTACTCCTGGTGGACTGGCAGCTGTTCTCACACCTGGCTTTCCCTGAGCAGCACCTGGGTGCTCGACAAACTGCAGACCCCTCCCAGGGCCTGTCCCTAGACCTCCTCAATCAGAGTCTTCAGGACTGGACCTCAAATTAGTATTTTTGACAACCTCCAGTGATGATTCTTAGTCACCTGCCCTGGGGTCTGGGACCCACTGACCCGCGGGGTAAAGACCAGGCTGTGCTGTGCCGCTCTGGCCTCTGGGGCTGCCCAGCCTACATCTCTATCCCCTTCTCTTGGCCCCCTCCTGCTTGCTCAATGGGTGGGTCTTATGTTCCCACACCTCGGACGTCTTTTGCTATTTTACTCCTCATGTTGTTCCTCTTTTACTTCTTCCCAGTGTCTCTCTAGTGTCCCTTCAGTTTCTGTTCAGATGGCAAATGCAGCCTCCTTCCTGAAGCCTTCTCTGATTGCTCTTCCTCCTCTCCTGAAAGAGTAGTTTTTTTTTTTTTTTTTTGGTAAATGAGTATTTTAAATTCCCCAAGGCTGTGCTCACCTTGGACTTGGCATGGGGGCAGGCGGAGTCCTTTTTTCCGCAAAATGGATCCTCCTTTCTGTGATAATCCAGTTTTTGGGAAAACAGGTTTATATTTGTGAGTTGTGGGGTAGACCTCTCTCCAAAACTTAATGTAATATTTATCAAGAAAACAAGAGTTTTGGAGCCCGAAAAATTCTTCCCCAGGAACATACAAGGTACAGTTCTTTAATCATTTAATTTTCATTGTTACTTATTCCATGATTTTGGGAGTAATATCTCTGTTCATTGCGGAAAACTAGAAAGTACAGGAAAGAATAAAAGGGAAAAACGCACATCGCTGTCCTGCTGCGGCTACAGTTAACACTGCAGTGCGTTCGGTCCGGTCCGTTTTCCAGGGGTTTCCAGGTACCGAGTCTTTAGTTGGTTGGGCTTAGAATCGGAATTGAATGTTCCCGTGCATGGCAGTCCACCGGCCCTTCCATGGGTGTTATTTCAGCTGCTTTTCGAGCAGAATTTGGAAGCTCTTCTAGATAAATCCTGCTAAGCTCGCTGCTTCACTTCAGCGGTCAGTCGATTGATTCATGCCATTATCAGGCATCCGCTTCATGCCAGGCGCCGGGAATGCTGGCAGCTAGAGTTTTACCTATTATTGAAAAGATAATTAAAAAAAAATTTTTATTTCTCTGGTTTTGAAAATCTATTAGAGGCACATGGCACAACATTCAAGAAATGCATGAGAGTGCACGATGAAAAGGAAGTCTCCCCTCCCCTCCCAGCCACACTTGCCCTTGACCAGAGGCCAGCCTTTGACTGTTTTCTTGTAGCACTTTCAGATTCATTTTGCGTGTGTGTGCTGGGTGTTGTGCACACATGCTTGTCCTGGATGTTTGTCTTAACTGAAATAATTGTAAGCACTACGCAGGGTTTTATACCTTGCATTTTCACATAGCATTGTCTTAGAGATAATTAATGCTTACAGGTGCCTGGAGCACGTCCTCATTTTTTTTAACTGCTGCATAGTGTTCCTGTGTGTGTGATCTTTTGCCATCATAGACAGCGTGGCGGTTAACAGCCACAGCCAGAAAACACTTGCACATTTGAGCATGTCTGTGCGTGGGGTGGACCTAAAAGTCGGGGTTTCCAGGAGGAGCAGTTAATCACTTGACAAGCCAGCCCTCTGGTTTCTCGTCCCTTCTCCCCACTCCCGTCTCTGTCCTCACCCCTTTCCCCCTCTTCCCTTCGGTATCATAATTCAGCTTCTGGACTTTCTGGTCATGGCTGGATTTTAGGAACCTGACGCTTGGGAGAGAAGGCTGTGGATACTTTTGTCCTTCAGAAGTTCCTGATGAAGAAGGGAGCCTGGCAGGTTTACATTTGGTTTTCCTGACTGCGCTGTGGACAAGCCACCAGCAGGCGCTTGTCCACCTGTCCCCTCCGAGTCTCCCCTGGTACACCGTGGCCTTGGGGTACAGAGACCAGGCTTGTCCGTCTCTGTGCTTCTGTGCCGGCGCCTGCCATTCCTGAGTTTGCAGGCTCAGCTTGCTCGCTGGAGGAGCGGGCCATCACCACCCCTCCCTCGGGGCTGCCGAGGGCATCAGTGAGCCCTGAGCACTCAGGGCTCCTTAGCTCTCGCAACGTCAAGGAGGTCTCTTGCACAGATATGGCCCGATGCGGACTGAAAGGGGAGTTGAGTCCCCTCTTTTCTGCCAGAGTTGCAATTTATCTTGTTCTTGGAGCTCTGAGCTACAGAGAGACTGCGCTGGCTCCTGGGAGCTTAGCTCCACTTAAGATTTTCAGCTTGTCGGTTCTCAAGGTTACTTTGTTTCTTTTACATTAGGGACTCCATCTCTTTTCCGAGTTAAAGAACTATTTCTTTTTAGGGCCTGGGGAGGTAGAGCTGTCTGGGGATGGCTCATGTGGGCAGAGTGGAAGTGGCCACTGTTGGTTTCTAGGCATAACCTGGGTGCTGATCCCGTGAGGATTAACTCGGAGGGGAGGCAGGCCCTGGGAGGGGGGCAGGCCCTGGCCGCACCAGCCCTCTACACCTGCTGCGGGTCACGTACACGTGCCGGTCTCCTGCTGTGCCCTTATCTTCCCCTTTGCACAGTCCCAGTCTTGTCATTTGGAGCTTCCCTGGGGGCTTCTCCCTCAGCCGTTTAAGATTCTATCCAGGGGCAGGCATGTAGGAAGCGACTGGCAGTTTACTGTCACCGATGCTGTTGTGGAGCCAGAACAACCCTGTAATGAGGCACGGGGCTCTGAGATGTCCACAGGGCTCAGAGCTGATGACTGGGTGTGGCACTGGTCCCTTTTGACGCAGTCCATCCCTTTGCTGTGGGCTCTGGTGGCCCAGAGCTTGTGCTGTTGTGTCCAGTTTGTCCCCTCATGAAATCATGAAAGCAGATGGATATTGGCCACCCTTCCAGAAGTGCAGAGAAGCTGTGGGATGGCAGGAACCCCTGAATCAACCATTGTGCTGTTCTAGTTGGTTCCTTGGGGTGGGGAGTTCTGTGGCGGAGTTGGGGGTTGAGGGGCAGGCGGCAAGGCACACCCTGCAGTGTGACCTGGTCAGCTCTCTTTGCCAAGTCTTGCTGTCTCGTGTAGTGGCTCCTCGTGAGGTTCTAATCCGTGCCAGGGTCCCAGAAGGCGCTGGCAACACGTGTTTGAATGAACTAACCACCAAATGGAAGTTTGATAGGTGTCCCTCAGCCGCACTGTTGTGAGGCTGCTCCCTGTCACCCAGAGGATTTCTTGGGGACTTTAGGGACTCTTCCCTTAGACTGTGAGCCCCTCGAGGGACTGAGCCGTGGCTGTAGCGTTTGTTGTGCCCCGAGTACCAGGCTGGGCGGGGCAGAGGAACTGAGCTATGGCTCACATAGTTATGTTTGGCCAGGCAGGCACCATGGCCCGCATGGGGCACACACCGTCCTGGCGTCAGCCACAGTCCCTGCTCCACGGAAAGAGTGGGGGCGAGTGAATCCAGGTCCTTCCCTCGCCTGGCCACAGCCCCCTGAGCGTCTGCAGGAGGCCCAGCCTTTCTTTCAGGAGAATGGACTCGGGCACGGTGGCCAGCATGCCCCCTGCGCACCCCTGCGCCTTCCCCAGCACTCTGCCCCTGCTGACAGCCCAGTAGTCAGAACAGGGGGGTGGTAGCGGGAGCCCGGAGTTCTCAGGAGCACTCTGACTGTGTGTGGGTGGGGGAGAGGGCATGGCGGCTCAGGGCAGGTGTCCTAGGGGTGCTTTTGTCTGAGCCGAATCTTCAAGGCTGGGTGGAAGGTGGGGGACCAAGGCTTGAAGATGCCACAAAGCCCTGTGTGCCCAGAACGTCTTGCAGGCAGGAATGTGGGTGGGGGAGGTAAAGGTAGGTGAATCAGCAGGGAGCCTCTGTGTGCTCTGCGGAGACCCCGGCTCTGTAATGGGGTGGGCTGAGTCAGGGTGTGGGGCTGTGGGGGGAGAGAGGGAGGCCAGGCCCAGGTTCGGGGGATGTTGGCATGGGCCATGATGAAACGGCCACAGGGTGGGCAAGGTGTCGGTGGGGGCCACAGATGGCCAGGACAGGACCACAGGGTTTGGGGGTCCTCTGCGTGAGGGAAAGTGGATGGGTTGGAGCTTGACAGACTGGGGTGGACCTGGGAGGCCAGGCCAAGGTGTGCGACCAGCTCTTGGTGGTGAATGTGGTGGCAGTCCAGGCCAGAGCTGCCCAGAAAAGGCCTGGTCCTGGGATCGAGGAGGGGGTGGCTGGCTGTGAAGAAAATAAATCGAGGTGTCTGTAGGGCTCTGGCCTAGTCCCTCTGGGGAGCTAACCTTCTCTTTCTGCCAGAGGTGGCTTTGAGGATGGGCTAGGAATTCTTAGACCATTCTGGGGACCAAGGCGTGAAAGGGGCAGCTGCTACCTATCCTCACCCCGCTGCCTTCAGCTGGCTGTAGAGAATGTTTTGGAAGGGTGTTTCTTGCCTCTGAGTAACCTTTGCTTTCTTTGTTTTACCCCACAGGAAGCGAGGGATAGAGGTCGTGCAGGTGAGTACGGACCACACCCTCACCATCTTCTGCGCCCGGCTGTGCCCAGGGCTTCTCCTCTGTCCCTGGAGTGTAGCCCTGGCCTCTCGTCACGTGCATCTCGTCTTCACTTTGCCCTGTGCGTGCCCCACGGTCCCCTCCCTGGCAGGGCACGGGGCTGGTCTGCGACCTCTGGGTTGCAGAGTTGCTGGGGCTTTGTCTGTGGAAGGAGCTGGCTTGGGGCGGGGGGAGGTGGTGGAGGTGGCGCACTCGGTGGGGGTGAGGGTAGGTAGGGTGAGGGGGCATAGCCACTCCTTGGTCTCCTTGGTCTTGATGCCCCCAGGGTTTGTCTGTCCTCAGGCTCTACTGGGGGGGCACAAGCCCTCTGGGGGTGAGCCCTCTCCTGGCTCAGACTTCCTTGAGCAGTATTATCACCAAGACCATTCCTGTCCCTCTTCCTCCCCCCACCCCCAAAGTCAGGGCATGTGCCCTCCCCTGTGCCTCCCCTTTTTTGCTGTCAGGCCACACTCGATCTTCCCTGTGGGCCCCTGGCTCCTGGAGGGTGGACTGAACCAGAGGGGGGCTCCTGACCCCCTGTTGCCTCACCCTGGGGTGGACTTGGGCAGTACTTACTTACTGGCTAGAGAAGGAAGGAAGGAGGAAGGAGGGAGGGAAGTGGAAGAAGGAATGATGGAGAGAAGCTCTCCCAGGGCTTGGGGCTGGCTCTGTGGTCCCAAAATAGAGGTACAGTCCTGACAGCCACGGGGGTGGTTGGCAGAGTGGGGTGGGCTGGGCACCTTTGTCTGGCAGCTTTGGTGAGGGAGGGGGTGCTGCTGAATTCTTTATTCTGGCCTCCCTTTTCTGAAGCTTGCGGGCTGAGGTTGCTTTGGGGGAGGAGGTAATTCCCGAAGTGCTTGTCGGCTCTGGAGTTTTCCTCCAGGCACATCTTGTCTCTGCGAAGGTGCAGATTTCTGTGCACTTTAATTTCTCCGTATATCAAAAGAGAGAAGTCAGAATTCAGGAATGGCTGAGAAGTTTGCTTTCAGGGCCATTTCCAATTGCTTGGTAGTGGAGGCCTGGAGGATTCTAAATCTGTGATTGGCTGAGGGCAGGGATCCATCGATAACTGCCTGCTGGGGGTCTAGCAGTAGACGGATGGGGTACAGTTGTATGTTTGTCCTTCTGGGGCTAGGCGTCTCAGACCATTCCTGTTCCAGGATGCTTTAGATTATTTTTGTCTCATAGTCCTTTCTGATAGTTACCTTGAAAGTCCTCGGAAGCTTTGCAGATGCTTCTGTACCCACCACTGAGGCCGGGGGCCGCAGTTGGAGCCGTCGTTGCTCACTGAGCGAAGGGCCAGGTGCTTCTCCGAGGACCTCTTGTCAGGGCCCATGGGGAAATTTCTGTTGGGAGCCATTTTTAGAGGAAGTGAAATGCTCACCAACAAACACTGCTTAAAAGGGGAAGAAATGTGCCCTTCCCCCAGTACCTGATTCCTGTTGGTGACTAACACAGTGGGATGCAGCCCCCCCGCCCCTTTGGAGGGGAGGAGGGATGGAGGGAGCCTTGGAGCTTCCGGTGTGAGGGACAGCCCAGGGGTCTGTTTGTTTTAAATGGCTTCCCTGGAGAGATTTAGACTAAAACCTTAATCTACTTAGTCTGTGGGTGGACCAGGAGACTGGAGCCATTGTTTTAGAATGTACCAGGCAGAAGAAGAATTATGAAATCCTTCTTGATGTGTCTGCTGTTCATTTTGGTGATGACTTGGGGGAGGAAGTGGTGGCTGGGGACCAGAGTGAAGCCAAACTGGATGCTTTCCACACCAGCATCTAAAAATAGAACCCACCGTGACGCCTCTCTGTTCACCTCCCCCTGGCATCCCCGAGTGTTTGGAGAACTTGAAATTTTAAGACGTAGAGAAGAGCTCGTTGCAAAAATTGGAAGCACATCCACTTGGCTGGTTTTTCAAAATCAGCCAGGCCTCTGGGAGCCGGATCCCTAGGCTGCTGGCCTGCTGGGCGCTGGCAGTGAGCATTGGCAGTGAGCGTATGGCCAGTCGCTGGGTGTCAGTGATCGAAGAGGAGAATATGCATGCCACCAGCCACCACGCAGTGTTTCCCGTGTCAGGTGCCCTGATGGGCATTGCCCATTTTGTGCAGTGGGTGGTGTTTTCATGTCCAATTTAGAGATGAGGAAACTGAGGCTCAGCTGTTGTGACTGCTCTTGAGGAGCTGGGTTGGTAAGTGGTTCGAGCTGGGATGTGAGTGCAGGTCAGTGGGTCTTCAGAGCCCCGTGGGGCGTCTAGCTGGGTCCCCTCTGTGTGCTAGTACACCGCCCCATTTACTAAGAACTTCCAGACCTGTTGCTACGTGGGCTTTGGCTACTGTTTCAAAAGGGAACCAAGAATGTAAAATGCTGGTAAGCGCTGCGGTGTTTGTCCCTGTCATGGGAGTTACTCTCTTCCTGCGGTTTTAATGGCAGTGGTAACAGTGTGAGTGTTTCACATTTATTGGGTCTTCTGAGGTGCCAGGCGTCGATGGCAGTGACCTGAAAGAAGCATTTGTGTAGAACCTGGCCAAGCTGGCGGTGTGAGCACAGTTAAGAAGTCAGTTTTGTGGCTCCTCCTCTTCCTCACGTGCTCGCTTCCACAGCCGACCTGCTTGGGAAGGGGCTTGTAAACTGCGTCCCAGTGGTCCCCTTCACACTAGCCCTCCTTCCGGCTCCAGGGAGGCAGTGCACGTGGTGGTGACGAGCAAGGCACCTGGGCTCGTGGCTCTGGCTGTGTGACCTCGGGCCAGTTGCCTAACTACTTGGTGCCTCAGTCTCCCCGTCTGTAAAATGGGAATAATAATGGTGCCTGTCTCCTGGGATTGCAGCGAGGCCTAATGGAGTTAATCTGGGTAAAGCAGTCGGAATGGTGCCCGGCACACAGGACGCTGGTTAGCTACAGAACTGCACACTCATTCTCCACAGGCAGATACGATCTGACATGGGGCATAAGACTCCCCTGGGTGTCACGTGGCTGCTCTTTGTGATCTTGGGGCTAGTGAGGTACTTTTAGTTCTTTATTTGCAGTGAAAGTGAAAGAGAATCCGATTGAGTCGTCAGCTGATAGAACATTAAAAACCATTTTGGTAATAAAGTACTGTAATTCTTGGCTTCTAATTCTGAAGGAATTGAGAGAATGTGTTCTTTCCATTTCATCTTATTTATTTGAATAAGTGGTTTCAGCCCTTGATAGCTATAAAAATTGAAAAGTAGAGATAGAATTGATAATAGACTCTGCCTTATTCTAGCAATAGGTAATATTCATCTGGATGCTTGAAACAATTTAAAAAATTTCCCATTCGTCTCTTCTGAGATGTATTTCTAACAAGGTTTAATTTGTTATGCTTATACTTGTATAAATTTGTGATATATTTCCGTCGTATTGCTCAATTGTGTACTAATAGTAATTGTGATAGTAAATCTGTCTAGAGGAAAATTTTTGATGCTCAGATCTTTATGGTCACATGAAATTAAAAAATTAAAACATATATTTTTTGCCTAGCAGTATAATAATTAAAGGCTTTGAAACATAAAACACACTGATGGTAGAAACATCTCTGAGGGGTGTGGATTGGAAATTGGAGGAGGCAAAAGGAACATTGCTAACTTTCCAGGTGTTTAAGAAGAGTCTGATTCTGTAATTTTAAGATGGATGATGGTGGATCTCAAATTGCTATGATATTTAGATTCCATTGGATCCATTTAAAAGAGAAATAGTAACAGTTTTATTTTGAAATGTTAATATTTACAATATGTTGGAAATTACATCCTCTACAAGTATTTAAACTTATGATGAGAAATTTTAGATGTCAACTTGAAAATGTGCAAATAGAGACAGTTTCAAACATTTGGGGGTTTGGTTTGAAGGCCGCTGCTTCAGCACACTACCCCGTTTTCGTCTCAGAACCAGGCTCAGAGAGGACAGCAGCCCAGCTCTCAGGCCACCGAGCGGCCCTGCTGGGGCTGGGGCACTCGAGCCTGTGTGGCCATCGAGACCCAGAAAGGCCTTGGCAGTGGCCTTGTCCGCAGGCTGTCTGGCTTCCCTAACCTGGGTCTGTTAGGCCAAGTGATGTCCGATAATGAGGAAGCCTTGCCGTTCTCTGCTCACGTCGTGTGAGAAGCCCCAGCTGAGGCTGAGGCCAGGAGGGCCAGGAGCAGTGGGAATCCCGCTCTGTGCTTAGTGCTGGGGCTCAGGCTAGAGGACGAGGAGGAGAGGGGAGCAAGGGCTATGGGACAAAATGCCCCCCGCCCTCGTGTCCAGAGGGCTACCTGTCATGATGATGGTAGTTGCAGGTATCTGTCCTGAGGGTGGTAGTCTTCAGGTACTGTTTGCCTCAGTTTCCTCCTCTGTACTGTTATGAGGATGCTGGCCATACAGGCCCTCCTGACCTTACCATTTCAGGTGTTAACAGTTGGCCATGCTCAGCTATTGAGGTGAGGGCCCCTCTAAGCTGCGAATCGGGCAGCTGCTTTCCACAGTCTTCCCTGGGCATGTGCCGTGTACCAGGCTGCAGGTGCTGGGCACTCACATGGGCCGAGGCCAGGTCCTTTCAGTTCTGAAGTCTGTAGTTGGTAGCCAGAGGCCAAGGTGGGTGGGAGTCACTGGCATGGTCCCAGAGGAGGGTTCTGACCCAGGCTTGTGAGTCAGGAAGGCTTCCTGGAGGAGGGCAGGGTAAACCTGGCTAGTGTTGATGAGCCTCGTCCACCTGACAGAGCCTGGCTGAGAGGCAGGTCCAAGTCTGGCTAGTCCCCAGGCCCTTGTCTTCCTGCCTCTGAAATAGCCAGGTGCTAAAATGCCCAGCATGGGTGGCACAGCCATCACTGCCCCTCCACCCAGGCTAGAGGGGAAACACTCCTTGGCCACTTGGGTCATCTGCAGCTTGAGGGGACTGGGGGTGGGACTGGGGGTGGGCCTGGGGCTCCGCCTGGGGCTCCGCCTGGGCGGCAGGTCTGTATCACCTAGGAGCCTTTTCCACTTTGACCTGCTCTGCGGGGAAGGCTTGTGAGGGAAGTCCATGAGGTTTCCTCATCCCTGGTCTACATCCCTTCAGAGCAGCCCTGAATTTGGTGGAAGAAAACCCCGAAAGGGCAGTGTACCTGCTGCTCTGCCTGCCCACATCCCTGCCCCAGCATGCTCACTGGGCTGTCCTTCCCCAGGTATTGTCAAAGCAACAGGGGAAAAGATGACTGTTAGCAGGCGAAGGGTTGGAGTTTTATTTTAAAATGCAAATGAGCAAGCTGTAAGTGTGAGAAAAGTACTGTCGCTGATTATAGATTCACTGTCCTCCTTCCAAATTCCTTGAGAATTCAGACATTACGAAACCCAGTCTCTGGAGCAGCCGCTGTTTGTCAGGCGGGCGAGGGAGCAAATGTTTCCCCAGCTTGCCAGAGTGTGCAGGGCGGGCAGCGGGCCTGGCTCGGGGGTCTCTCCAGGATTTTTGCTTGCTTGAGATGTTGGAGTTCTTTGTCTCTACATTTGCCCCCTTTCTCCACAAACCATTTAGGGATGGGAGTTGGATGGCAGATGATCAAGCAAAAAAGAAATGAGAGATAGATGCTGAGAGGGGGCCACGGGCCCCCGGGCTGAGGGAGGACTGGGGGTGCAGGTGTCTGGCGCTGGGGGTGCAGTGGCGACTGCCCCAGGCTCATGGGCAAGCCCGGAGGGCAGGAAGGGCTTGTCTGTGCCACGTGCAGGCCTGCGAGGACACAGGGGCCAGCACTTAAAGTGGGGAGTAGGCAGAGGCTGGGGAAGGCCTTGCTGGAAAATTAATGCCTCTTGGTAAAGAATAAACTGGGTGCAGGTGTGGCTGGGCAGGTGCGGTATTTGAATGTCGTTGCAGGGAGTGCCACGTGAACGCTGACCCAGAGGCTGGACAAGGGGTTCTGTTGACTGCTAGTGGTTTGGAAGCTCTGGGACCTTGGCCATGAGGGAGTTGGCAAGTTGCCAGTCCAGAGCGGGCAGCAGGGCCAGACCACAAGAGGGGTTGGTGAGCGGTTCATGGGGTGCTGGGTCAGGGGGCGTTGAGGGGCTTTTGTGCGCATGCTCCATTTAGAGGCCATGGGCCAAGGTCCCGCTGTGGGAGCACGGAGGAGGTTTTTGGACAAGGCCACCCTGGTGGGCGAGGAGCTAGCTGGGGCTTCTGGTAGGAAGCTGAGGCCACAGCCTGGTGGGGGTGATGGGGTCAGGCTGAAATTAACGCAGTGGTGGAGGGCTGAGGAGACCGATGGCAGAGTGTGGTACCTGGGCGAATGTAGGGGTGAGGGAGAGCAAGGGGCCAGATCCAGATGCGGGGTGCAGGAAGAGGAGCAGTGGGGGAGGAAAGCCGGTTCACACGCGTGTGCTGAATGCAGGCAGCGCACCCCCAGCACACCCCGGCTCTGAGGTGTGCTGCCTTCCTCCCCTGGAGCCGGAGGGAGAGTCACGTGGCTCAGTAATACGCTTCTCCTCAAGGATTATAGATGCCAAACTCTCCGTTCAGCTTTAAAAATGAGTTTGTTATCTAGGTACTATTTTCACATGGTTCAAAAATTGCTTTAGAAGATATGCAGTTAAAAGTGTCAGATGATTAATCCCCAGCTGGGCTCCTTCTGCCACCCACACTCTCTCCAGGGTGCCCAAGCTGGCTGACTTCAGTGCCCTTGCTGGATTTTATTTCCAGGTGCTTGGAGCACAGGTAGAGCTGGACGCCTGTGAACATGTTTTCTTCCTTCTGCTCCCTCTGCCCGGTGCTCTGGAGCTGGGGATAAGGGGCTTGTGGAATAGCAGTTGCCTTGGCGTTTACTGGGGGCCTGGTATCCTTGCCACTGAAAGAGCTCACGGCGACCATCCAGCCACTCACTCATGGGTAGGGGCTCCCTGACCGTGACTCTGACCCTGACCTCCGACGGCAGACGCAGCACCTCCAGGGAGGGGGGCCACCGGATGGGGAAATTGGCTCTGCACAAAACGTTCCCACGTGGTGATTCGGGTCCATTATTGGGTTATAGACTGTTCTTGGCCGTCCTCGACCTCCATGTGGAGCCCAGAGGTCTGTCTGGGCGTGGGTTTCTGATAGTCTGTGTTCTGACTGTGTGATCTCACTTTTCTCATCTTTTAAATGGAATGACACTCACTACATAGGATCTGAGACTCCGAATAAAGTCTAAGGACTGAGTTTATCTCTCTTAGTTCTTTGGTATGAACCGTGAGGCTTACGGGTGGGGATCAGCTATAGGTGAATCTGTGCTGCTGAGAAAAATAGCTGCCTGGTGTGAAGCCTGAGCCGCTCCACTGTGCCGTTTTTAGGTTTCCAACTATCGTGGATTTTAGCTCAATTCCTTTAAGGTTTTTTTTTTTTTTTTAAACTTGAAATACAGATTTTTTTCCTTTTTTTTCAAAATGTTGAAAGTTATTTTCATTCTCATTTACTTAGGATATATATATTTAACATAGAAATAGAAATTTATGCGTAAGCGTGGTCGGCATAGTATTTTTGCATGACAGTGATACATGGGGCAGGAGGAAGAGTTAGATAAATCCAGATCTGCTCATCTCAAACGTTTACAGCAGCGATTAAAAGAGATCCCATTTTGGAGGACAGACGTGGGAACATGCTCACGCGATGACGCTGAGGGCTGTCGACTCTACTGAATGGTTTCAGTTCTGTCAGTTTTATTTTTATTCGTGAGCTTTTCAGGCTTGCTGTCGCAAATAGAAACCGCCTGGGCGTCGGTGCCGCCCTGCGTGCTTTCAGGGCTGCCTTTCTCAGCTCCGGGTGTTCTTCCCCCGGCCTTTGACTCGCTGAGGCGACCTGAGCAAGGCCTTAAAAGAAAAAAAGAGCGTT
>CM053509.1:6093879-6112205 GCA_028627145.1 Eidolon dupreanum
GGTGCATTTGGGGCCACCCAGGCTGATGTATTTCCTTCCTCTTTCTAGATCTCCCTGGGACCAACCAGGATGGGGTGAAACCTCACCTCTGAGGGGTGCTGACCCCTGACCCTGCTCCCTCCCCAACCCGGTGTGCTCGCTCACCATTGGCTGGGGGAGGCCCTGGGAGTCCCCAGCGCTGCTGAGATGTTCGTGGCTTTTCCAGAAGTGTGTGAACCTAGAGCTGTAACTTGGCCCCATCTTTCTCCCCTTCAGCCACCGTCACCTTGAAAACCTCCCCGGGAACCACGCTGGCCCCATGCATCGCCAGGATTCTCTGGTACCCCGTATAAGGGGTAGGCAGGGGCAGCCCCTTCAGCGGCCCGTTTGCTCTGCTCCCCTCCGTGCAGGCCTGTTTTCCAGCCCAACTGGCAGTCTGAGTATCCCTTTTTGAACTTCCTATAATGGCCTCAGAGAATACCCTATAAGGAGAACCCGGCTTGCACTGTGTCCCGAGATCTTGGCGGTGGAGCAGGGCTGTCATCGCCTCCACAGAAGCCACTTTGGAGGAGCGCGGTGGTCCGTTGGGGATGGGTAGGGGGCTTTGGCCAGGTGTCCTGGGGGACCATTTAGGGCTCCCGGGTTCTCAGGGTTTTTGCCTAGGCAGTAATCACCTAGTCAGACTGCAGCAGAGCTCGGAAATGCCCACGTGACAGTTTCAAAATGCTTTGGCGTCTTTGGGCTCGGCCTCCGTGAACCAGCCCAGGTTAGTTCCTGTTTGTGCCTTGCCTGTGCCCCACTTGCCAGGTGAGAGCACTGGGGTTCAGAGAGCACTGGGGTTCAGACAGGCAGGTGCCTTTGTCCCGTGCTGTCCCAGCAAGTGAGCAGCAGAGCCGGGGTCGGATTCTGGGGTCGACGGCATAGCCGGTGCCTCCTCTGCTCAGAAGACGGCGTCTGGAGACCAGGCCCCTTTGTAGCTGTGCAACCCAGGCCAAGTGGAGAAACCTCTCAGGGGCCCATCAGCCGGATAGGGATGAGACTGACGGAGGAGATGAGGCGAGGGCAGGAGAGCAGGCCTCCCTGCAGGGGGCCAGATTGCGGGGTAGGAAAGTCCTCTCAGCAGCTCCCTGGTCTTCTCGCTCCTGAGGTCACCCCAGGGGTCCTGGGAAGCCCACTGCTTTGTCTAACTGGGCAGAAATTTGGCCTCTGAGTCTCTCCATCCCTCGCGGGTGGGGCCCCTGGCAGGAGGGGTGAGCCTCATGGCATGCAGCAGCCCTTGGCTCACTCCTTTCTCTCTGCTAGGGCAATATTTTTGCTGCAGGCCCTGCCAAGTGGAAAGAAGTTATTTGCAGTGTTTTGACGGGATCATCAAAAGCCTGGATGGGGAAAAAAATGCCTGGGGACTGAGCCTAGGAATGTGGCCTCCAGGGATGGGGCTTGGCTTGGGGGAGAGAGTGGATGTACCTGGTAGGGGGTAGGGACACGTTTATTGAACTTGATAAATGAGAGGCCCAGCCTTCCTGTAAGCCCAGGGCTCGTCAAGACTGTGTGCTGAGGGAATATTGCGGGTTGACTCTTCCAGGCTTTCACTTCATTAGAGATGCGGGTGTCCCCAGGCCAGCTCCAGGCCCCACCTCCTTACTTTGCTGTCTGAGACCTCAGTGTCCTCATTTTTGTTTCATGGGGACAATGACTCCTGATGGGAAGAAGATGAAACACCCTGAGGTGTGACACGGCCAGGCCTTGGCCTTGACTGTGAGTTAGTCTGTTCCCAGCACAGTCCAGGGACCCTCCAGCTGGGCCTTTGTGGACCCATTTGCTGCTGCGAAGCTGCCCAGGGGCCAGGGCTGCTGGCCAGAGCTCACCTCAGTCCTGTGCGGTCACTAACCCTCCCGAAGGGGTTTGGAAATGGCTTTCCAGCAGAGCCTCCTACGTAGTCAGTGGGAGCAAAGTGTGTTTACCCGCACCTCGGAGACAACCAGCAGGCACACTTCGCAAATGTACTTTGAGGGTTTTTTTTTGTGTGTGTGTGTAGAAATAGAACATGTATTTATGGATTTTAAACAAAACTGTTATGCTTTCATAATCGCTCCCCACAAATATACTTAGCATATTGTTAGCATTTCATCCTTTTTGTTAAATGTTCTACTTAAGCTTGTTTTCTTAGTGGCTGCATAATATTCCCTCAGAAACCAGAGTTGGTGGATTCTCTTGGTGGGTGTTGGCGATAGTTCTGGTTTGTTACTTGTAAGTAGTGTTGTGTTGAACATCTGGTCCTGATATTATTGGGGCAAGCCTGTGATTATTTCTTTGGGTTGTAAAAATGGCAAGTAATACTTACTGTTTTTGCAGTTTATAAAAATAATGTGTACTTCTTGGGGAAAAAAACCCCAAACATAGGGAATTGTGGAAAGGGATCATCATTTTGGAGTTTGTCCTTCTGGACTTTTGAATGTATCCAGGTACTTACTCGGCATCTGTTTCTCCTTCAGGTGTCCCCTCTCTCCTTTCTTTCTCCCTCATGCCCCAGAACCCCCTCTCTACCCATTTCAGCAGGAGGCTGGGGCCTGGCTGCGGCCCTGCCAGTGGGCGTTTACCCAGCATCTGTTCCTGACCCAGGAAAACAGTTAGAGAGAATGAGTGGGAGAGCAGGGGTTTGGTCTCCATGTGGTCAAGTCCTGCTTTTTTCCAGCACTTCCGGGCTGCAGGCTGCTTCCCTGGGCTGATCCACCCACATGGCACATGGCGGTCCTGCATCCACCTCTGTGGGGGGCCGTCCTGCCCTCAGGTGCTTTGCTTCTCTTTGCTCACACCTACAGTTTGCCAGCCAAGGGGAGATTCCCATCCCATACTCCACCTCCCTCCGAGGCCGCAAACATCACCCCGTGGCCAAGGGACCAGCATTATCCATACACGTGCTGGTGGCCCGTTTGGCAGCAAGGCCTTGGCCTAGTTATTTGCCCCCTAGGCCACAGCCTCTGCCCACCCGGCCCCCGAAGGGGGTTGTCATGGTACCTACCTGTAAGGTCAAGATGACTGACTCGTGAGACAGTGTCAGAGCACTTAGGACAATGCCGTCACAAAGCCCCCGCGTTCAGTAATCTGTAGCTGCTGGAGGTGTGTCAGGCGTCATCCCTGTCCTCTGGTGGCCAGTTTGGGTTCAGGGAAATAAGGACTGAAAAGTTAGTTTTTGAAAAGAAGAGCAAACACCAGCTTGCATGTCAGCTTCCCTCTTGGAGTGGGGACATTGGATACAGCCCCAAGTCCATCCCTATAGTACTTCCCTGGTGGACTGGGTCCAGCCCAGGCTTTAGAGGAGAATTTCCCGTGAGGATACGGGTTACTGTCCCAGTGAATCTCGACCACGTGATTTTGAACCAATTCCTTGTCCTTGCCAAGCTTGCGTCTCCATCTTTCTTGGACCTTTTTACTTTTATCTGGCTAGTTTTCAGAATAGATCTGTAAGGCAGGATTTACTTATTATTCTCCCCATTCTGAGATGGGGAAACTGAGGCTCAGATATGTCACTTGCTTAAGGAACCTATCTTAGGTCACAGAGCTAGCAAGTATCACCTATTGTATCTTTGAACCCAGTTGGGCTGGACCTCCATAGCCTAGGCTCTTTCCTCTTTGGCCACCCTCCCCTCCCCTCCCCTCCCCTCCCCTCCCCTCATGCTAAGCAGACCCGCCTGATTTCCCATAATACCTGCTGATCCTGAGTTTTCCGAGGCTGCCATGACCTAGTGCCCAGTATTTTGCATGGGCCTTACAGCAGAGCAGGGTCACCCCATCTCCAAGCTCATCCACCGTCCCCTGTGCTGCCGCTGCCCTGTTCCGGCCTGCCGCCTTCCGCCGGCCCTCCCTGCTGGGGAGGAGGCGCACGCTCCATTCACGGTGGTTCTACTCTCGTCTCTCCTGCTCAGGCTTGTTCCCGATGTTCTGACCCTGTAATGCTCCGTGACCTGGGCCTGCCCCTCTCCATCTCAGCCAGGGACCTGGTGGGAGGCAGAACTGCCCCTAGGCGGTTCTTTGAGGTGACTTTACTGTGGGGACTGCTGGCAGAGGTGTGGGCAGGGCGACGGGGCCAGACAGGGCTGGAGAGGCACCGAGAGCCTGGCCGTGGGAGCTGCCACAGCTCCTAGGGCCGGTGGGGCAGGGCGTGCCCCGGCTGCCTCCAGCCCCTGCCCAGGGCAGGTCATTGAAGAAGCCCTTCTCTCCTCCCGCCCTCCGATCTTGGCCTGGTGTGGCCCCACTGGGCTGAAGGCAGTTGGAAACCCGGGACCCTGAGGGATTCGGTCCTCAGAGGCCAGCCTCCTGGGCACAGAGCTCGGTGGAGAGTGCGTGGGGGGGGGTCAGCAGGGAGAGACCAGCATCCTTCTCCCTCCTGTTTTGTGACTCTGTGGACCTCAGAGCAGAGCAGCATTTTGTCCTGCGGTCCCCGAGGTGCCATCTCAACATTTGGGAGAGGGACCCAGGGTCTCCTGTCCCTACCCAGACTCCAGCATGACCCCCAGCTCTGATTTTCCTGTTTGGCTCTCCAGGTGCCCCTGTGGCTCTTGTGCTGTGGGCCCATTTTCTGTCATCCGGCTGGTTCTGGTCAGTCCTTTCAGCACCTGACACACGGGGCACAGGAGGGTTTGGTCCCGTTATTTTTTCATCACTAGATGTTCACCCAGGGCCCTGGCAGCAGGCCCTCTGCTGTCCTCTGGGGACACTGAGATGGCCACGCCTCTGCCCACCTTGGTGCCCATGTCTCAGGGAGACAGATAACTCTGGAGCTGTATCAGAAGTGGGGGGCCCTGCCCACCTGGGAGCTGGGGAGGCTCCTGCCGGCACACTGTGCCCAGAGCTGGTGAATCTCCCCCACCTGTTTGTAGCCACTTGAGAGATGATTAGTGTATTGCTCAACTGGAAACTTGGGTGAGGGAGCGTGCATGCCTGGAGAGAGTGACCGGGGGCCCCTGCAGGCTCCCACGTGGTAGTCCCTGGGTGCTGGCGGCCCCAGGCCTGGGCCGCGGAGCCCTGGGCCTCGGGGCCTGGCTCCCGTTCCTTCCTGTGAGATGGGCTGATGGCCCTGATGGGATCTCTGGGGTCCCATCTCACTCTCTCCTCCTGTAAATCTCTGAGTGCAGAAAGCAGGGGAGGAAAACCTCTCAGTGTTCTTACCATCTGTGTCCTGTTTCTTTCATCTCGAAGACAGCCTGGTGAAGGTGCCATGTTCGCACTGATGAGTCAGGGATCTGAGCCCTTCTGCCCCCTTCGGTGGTGAGTGAGTGTGTGTGTACGCCTGAGAATTAGTTGATTTGTTTGAAGTAGGCCCCTTTGATGTTCTTTAAATAGGGCAGATTTCTAGAGAATTCAGCCAGCTCCCCACATCATACTTCACTCAGGTGCAATTTTTTTATGCATAGAAATGGCACACGTGGCTGCCTGTGTGTGCATGGTGGCTTTGCAGTGGGCTGACCTGGGTTTGCATCCTGTCTCTGACTTTGACCAGCTGCGTGACCTTGGATAAGTCCCGGCTCTCAGTCAACTGCAAAGCTCTTCATCATAGCAGTTAATCATACTTGTCCCGCTGTCTCCCAGGTGGTATTTGGGAGGTGCTTTATGAACTGTAAAGCACCTTGCAAGGTGAGCAGACGCACGGATGTGCTCTTCCCAGCAGCACCCAGCTAGGGGGCTCAGGAAGCATTCCTGGCAAGCCCTGTTTTGTAGTCTTGCAACATCACGCTCAAAAAATGCTCGCATGCGGTTTATTTAACTTTAAGTGGGGCAGATTTTGAAATGGGTTGTTTATTGTCCAAGTTGAAATTTTAATTTCTCATAAATTCCCCACAAATTGCTGTAGTACATTTATATTTATTGAATCTGTCAGGGTTGTTTATGGCACTGAGGCCTGGGCTCCCGTGTTTGTGGGCTGTTGCCACGGCGATGCTGGGGTCTGAGGCTCTGGAGGGGAGGCCCTGCTCCAAGGTGTTGTGGAAGGTTCTGGAACGGGCCGGTCTTGGGAAGTGGAGCTGTGTGGCCGCTGCACTTGGTGAGCTGTTTAGGACTTTGGATTCCATTCCAGCTCTGCCTCACCCCTCTTGGTCCTTCTTCTCTCTGGGATGCGCTGCTCCATTCCCTTCTTTAAGGTTCCCACAACCCCTTGCTGCCTCAAATGCAGTCCGGGAACCAGCAGATGACTGCTCCGGGGGGCACCTGTGGGAACTGCAGACTGAACTGCTGGGTCAGAGTTTGCACTTAAAAGATGACAGGTGTCTTCTCCCTTGTGCCCACCACATGGCCATTGGGTGACTTCTCTGGGAGACCCCTGAGGCCAGAGGCCTTGGCCTGGTGATTCTTTGTCCCCGCCACCATAGGGATAGTGGGCGCCCCATAACCCGGCCCCATCTGACCTTCCCCCCAGCTTTGCACAAGCCAGACTCTGCTTGCACTGCCCTCCCTGGCGTTCTGTCTCTGGAGAACTATAGCTGTCTTGGAAGAGGCAGCTCCTGAGACACCTCCTCCTTGAAGTCCTCTCTCTGCCTTCCCTGACTGGGTCAGCTCCAGCTTCACCAGAGCTCCCCTGTGGCCCGAAGGCCTCGTGTGCCCCAGCCCCATGGGGCTGCCTGACCTTCCTTCCCTGCCCTCTCCCAACCGTGAGCTCACTGGGTGCTCTGCGAGCTCTGCACCACCTTCTCCTGGGGGCTTGGCCTGGAATGCCACTCCAGGCGCCTGGTCTTCACAGGGCAAGGCTTGAGACTTTGCCCAGGAGCCTGGACTCTTCGTGCTGGGGAAGGAACATTGTTCTGTAGGAACGGCAAGAAGTGCCAGGGGCCCGCAGTCTCCAGTTGAGGGACATTGGGGCTCGGGGCTGGAGGAGGACGGGGCCTCAGGCATTGGGAAGGCACCTTTGGAGGTAGGGACCAGAGGGCCAGCTGAGAGCTCCTTTGTGCAGGTGGGACTGCAGAAGCTCAGTTGGCCTGCCAGGTGTTCATCGAGTGTCTGCTCCGGGAGTTCTGCCCTCGGGAGCGTCCTTTCTAGATGGGCGAGAGACAGAAAACAGGGACGGATGGGGGTTTCGGAACAGGGCTTCGTAAAGCCGGGCATGTGCTACCCTTCGACCCTACAGTTCCCCCACTGGGTGTGTGCCCCTGAGAAAGGAGTGTCCGTGTCCACCAGAGGACGGGCATAGAATGTTCCAAGGGGCTGTGCTCACAATATCCTCGAAGTGCAAACAGCCCAAAGGTCCACCAGCCGTAGCCTGGACGCGCAGGTCGTGTGGTGTTCACGTGTCGGAATCCTGTGAGAATGAACCGACGGCCGCCATGGGCAGAGCCCAGATGGAGCCCATTTGTCTCTCAGCCGAAGAAGTTAGGGGCTCTGAGTCCTGGAGTGGCACTCGACACGCGATGTTTGTGTGAAGTTCTACTCTGCGGATAGAAGGAGGCTGCGGGTACCTCCTGCCGACTTCTCAGTCGTGCTCTTGGTTGTCAGTTTGGGAACGTTTGTCAGGTCGCTCACCTAGGATAGGTGCGTTTTCTCTTCTCGTATGTTACCTTACACTTAATAAAGGGCTCATAAAACATAAAGGGCAAAAAGCCGTGGGAGGCAGAGGACGTGTGTTTTCTGGTGACGTGGACCCTGGGCTTCTCCCTGGAACTGGTGCCCAAGCAGCAGGGCTGTCAGCACATGGGCGTCCCCTCCTGGGGCTCCCGTTGCCCTGGGTGACCCAGGCTCCACGGCGAGGCCGCCCTGGAGGGCAGCCATCACCCTCGGGCAGCTCCTAGGACCTTCTGGCCTTGATGGGGCTGGAGCCCCCCTGGAGTCACAGGTGTGCAAGATCCGTCCTCCCAGCTCCTGGCCTGGAGCAGACACTCAGTTCTGTGGGGTGCAGGTCACTTCTCCCCTGTGCTTCCAGCCTGTCCCTGGGGCTGTGGGCTCCCTCTCGGGCTCTGCCCTCTAACTCCGGCCACCAAGCCAAGAGGTGGCGCTGGCAAGAGACGAGAACGTCAGTTGTCTGGATGTTGTTTTCCACCCAGCAGGCGGGGGCCTCAGTCTGCACCAGCCTGTTTATGACCAACTGCGTTAGCTTACCCTGTGCCAGGCCCTGTGCCCCACTCAAGCCCCTCAGTACCCTCCATTTACATATGGGGGAACCGAAGTCAGACTTAGGCAGGGACTTGCTTAAGTTCACCTGCTAGAAAGGGGACTGTGGTTGACCCCCAGGTGGAGTGACTCCCAGGCCAGCGCTTGCACTGACACCCCAGAGTGAGGGGCGAAGGCGGATGTGGGGAAGGCAGATGTTAAAAGGAGAGTTAGAAGGAATGAATCGTTGGATGGGCTGCAAGAAAGTGCTTTCAAGAAAGCCCTTTCTGCCCACTTCCTTTCCCAGCCCATTTCTTCCTCCTTCAGTCATGAGCATGACTTCCTCCTTCTAGCATCTTCTGTGATTGCTCCAGGCCTGTGCGGTCTTACCTCCTGACTCTGAAACCTGGCTGTCCTGCTTGCTTGACTGCCTCCTGGGCCATCAGCCCAGGCTCCACAGACCACCTGAATTACAGTCTCCTGAGAGCTTCCCCCCGTCCCCCAAATAGACTGTGTTATTCAGAGCAGTTTTAAGTTCACAGCAGAATTAAGTGGAAGGTTCAGAGTTCCCCACAGAGGGCCATCCTTCCTTACTGTCAACATTCCCCACCAGAGTGGTACATTTGTCAGCAACCAGATGAACCTCCACTGACACGTCATCGTCACACAAAGTCCACAGTTTGCACTAAGGGCGCTCTTGGTATTGTCATTTCTACGTGTTTTGACAAAAGCTTGATGACACGTATTTATTATTGTATCATATTGTAGTGTCATATGCTAGCATCACACACCATAAGGTATCATATAGTTTCACTGCCCTGAAAATCCTCTGTGCTCCTTGTATTCTTTTTAAAGTACTGAAAAAACATCGGATGGACAGCATTCATCAGGTCAAGGTCTCTGAGGGGTGGATCCTGAGCTCTGGTTTATGTTGATCTTCCCCGGGTGATTCTGATATGCAGCCAGGGTGAGTCACTGGATTAGAGCCTCGGTTCTCAAACCTGAGTGTCACCAGAATCCCCAGGAGGACACGTTCAGCCAGGTGGTGGCCTCACACCAGAGTCTGTGAACCAGTAGGTCTGAGGGAGCTGAGGATTTGCATCTTTGACAAGTTTCCTGGTGATGCTGATGCTGCTGACCCGAGGACCCCTCTCTGAGAACAGCTGGTTTTTAAACAGTGGTGGGGCGCCCCACTCGGAGAGCCATCGAAGCTCTTTTGCAAGTCTTTGTGGGTGTCTAGGGGACTGTGTCTGGGCCCCTTTCCTACGTGGCACTGCCTGTCTGAGTGGGGAATTGGACCTGGGTTTGGGAGACAGTACGTTTCCTCTGTGCCTGTGCCGCAGCCCCCTGGGGATCTGGGTTTGGGAGGAGGGTGGTGGTACAGGCAGATATTCTGTTGAATGCTGGGTGGGCTTGGGGGGTAGATGGGTTGGTCACCAGCCAAGAGGCCAGGTGAACTGGCAGCCACTGAATCACTCTCAGGGGGTCTCAGGGGGTTCTTTAGTACCCCCACCAGGGCAGACGGGTCCCCCAGGGCAAGGATAGCACAGACCCCAAGCTTCCCTGGGCGAGGGTTTCAGCCAGGTGTGACGTCAAGACTTGAACAGCATGGAGCCCAGGACCCTGGGATCCTGGTGGGACAAGCGGGCTATCCAGACGCCTGGCACCTGAAATAAAAGACCTTCTGTAGAAACTAAGTCCGCTCTGCTGGGCCTTCTAGCAGCCCAATAATGAGATCAGTGTGGGTACAGCTAACTTTTGGGAGTGGTTTATAAAGCATTTGAAAGGATTCCTCAGATTAAACCCTAAAACGGTTGTAGGGATGATTAATTATTCTGCCTTTTATTTTATTTTTATCCTCACCTCCCATTCTGCCTTTTAGATGTGGAAATTTTAAGGACACAGAGCTACTAATTGGCAGAGCTGGGATTTGAACTCAGGGTGTTTTCTGCTCTCTCAACCCCCCTGCCCTTGTGTGAACCCCCAGGCAGAGATTATGGCCCCTCCCAAGCAAGCTCTGGCCTGAGCTCTCAGGAATAGATTATGCTAGAATATTTCCTTAGCAGTAACTCTCGAAGTGGACGCTTGTGCCTGACATTCTGCAGCCAGAGGTGTGGAAATGGCCACCTGTGTCTGTGACAGTGGCAGGGACTGGCGAGTTACTCAGCTTTCAGATGGAAGGACGTCTCCGTCTGCTGTTTCCCACTTCCCATGCTCGGGAACTGTGCGGCTCACTGGTTTTCCCAGCTCACTGGATTGGGCCGGCCACAGGAGCTAGCACACAGTTTCCAAACTGGGCTCAGTGAGGAACCCAGAGAGTCTTTAGGGGGGCTGCCTTTTTTCAGTGGGACGGTGGCCGCTGTTCAACCATAGCAGCATCTTTTATCTGGTTTTGATTTGGGGGAGGTCTGCACGTTAGATTTCCTTTCAAGCAAGACGTTAGAGGTCAGAGAATGTCGTGGAGGTAGTGTGTGTGTGCACAGCGCCTTGGAGCTGCTAGGTGAGCAGGGTGGCTAGGGCTGCGAGGCCCTGGACACCGGGGGTCTGGCCGGCATCGACGTGATCGATTCATTGACGGTTCATCAGGCAGTCATTTTGTCTGTGTGCTGGGCCAGCCGGGTCCTGTGCGGAGAGTAGAAGTCCCCATCCTCGAGGAGCTTCCGGTCAGTGGGAAGACAGTATCTGGCTTTGGTGGACTTCGAATCTCTTTCAGCGCTTTCCAGGGACTGTTGTCCAGAAGCGTAGCATGTAAATCCGCACAGGTGCGTGTGCAGATCTTGCTGCTGACTGCTCAGCATCGCCCACTTCCTCCCCAGACCTCGAGGCCACGCCACCTACTGGACGCTGCCGGGATCTGCAGCAGGGTTGTGGTGGCCTCCAACCCATCCCCATCGGACCCCATCTTTCAGGAATGAAGCTTGCAGAAAGGCTCTTCGTCAGGACTTTGGTTTGCCACCTCTCTGAGTGGGTGAAGGGATTAAAAGGGGACATGTTAGTCATGGGAGGAGAGGGGCACAGGAGCCAGGTAGGATCATGAGGAGTGGCGGGGTTGCTTCCAAGGGTCAGCTGCAGGAGATCCCTGCTTGCGACCCCAGACTGCCTTCGTTCCTTTCTCTCCTGCAGTGGACAGGGCTGGAGTTGCTCCTTGGGGCTGTTGGAGAACCACCTGGGATGCATGATGCTCAAGAGCGAAGGGCCTCCGTGTACAGGACAGGGACACCTAATAGTTAACAGCAGTGGTCCCCAACCTTTTTGGCACCAGGGACCAGTGCTCCTAAGGGAATCTAATGCCTGATGATCGAGGTGGAGTGAGGCGGTGATGCCAGTGCTGGGGAGCGGCTGCAGATACAGAGGAACTTCCCCTGCCACTCACCTCCTGCTGTGCAGCCCTGTTCCTAACAGGCCATGGACCCATACCAGTCCATGGCCCGGGGGCTGGGGGCCCCTGGTTTACAGGACAAGCAGGATTTGGAAGTACCTGCCTCCCACCCTCACTGCATGGAGGCGGGTGAGATAAGAGGGGCCGTATCCTGCCAGCTAGAGGCTCTTGGAAGACAAGACTTTTACAAATGGCAGCTCAGTTATAATTTTACAGACTGTGGGCTTTCTTTAGCCATCGTTGTAACCTAGCCCTCCTTGTGTAAACTCCTGGGGAGCAGTTTGTGCCTCTATTTAAGGCAGTGATAAGATCTCCTCCTGCCCCCTGCCCTTGGTTTGCCTCAGGCAGGCTGTTCCTCACTTAGTCTTCAGCAACTGGGAGGAACTGAGCAGGGGGTGCACTTCCCAGCAGGAGAGTTTGTCTGCCCTCCCCCACCAGCAGGCTTAGAATGTTTGTGACTCATGGTGTTCTGGAGCTTGGTTTCACCACCTCCCTTTCCAGACCTGCTGCTCCTGATCTCCTGGAGCAGAATGAAGGTGCTGCCCGCATCTCATCCGAGCAGCCAGTCCAGATGCCTCTGTCCTCACATCTCATCACTTTTCTGGTCCTGTTGATTCTCCCTTTTGTCATCCCTGCCTCTTGGCCCGCCCCCACCTTGTGGAGTGGTCTTTCATCACTAATATCTGAGTCACTCTCCCCTGCTTTAGCTTTTCATTGCTTTTGTTGTCTTTAGGTGAAAGTCTTAGCTCTTCAGAGTGGTCTACCACATTCTTCCCTGTTCTGCCCTGCCAACCCGGCCACCTCGCCTCTGTCACTCTCCAAGTCATACACACCAGCAAACCCTTAACTGCCCCATCTCCATGGCGCTGCATACGCCCTTCGTGACCCACCTTGGCGTACCTGCTTTCATCCTGCAGATACCGGTCAGGTGTTGCTTCCTAGCAGAAGTATTTCCCGACTCCCCCTGTGCCCCCTTCCCTCCGAGGAACCTCTCCCTCCTTGGTGCCACGTCGAGGCTGTGCCCAGGCTCCTAGCTCTCCCCCAGGACTCTCAGCTGTCTCAGGTCGATGACATTCTCCCTCACCATTATCTCCGAGGTCCTCGAGGGCCCGCATCCCAGTCCCCAGCAAAGACCCCAGCACATGGGAGACTCCTTATACAAGGTTCTTATCTATTTGTAGACTTTACCCCAAAGGTGAGGCTATAAGCCACACAAGTGGTTTTTTTTTTAGGATTTTTAAGGGGCTTGTGGACTCCATTACTCTTTAGTATCTGGGAAGTTGTCTTCTCAGCATATTTTCACTCTTCATCTTCTACACAGTCCTATTTTGCTTTGAGTGGCATTGGTGGTCAACCCAGGCCTGTCATGAAAACACAGTTCTTTTTGCCACAGACTCGGATCCCAAGCCTCCCTTGCGGTGACAGGCACTCACGTCCTGTAGTTCTGATCAGTAAGATGTAAGGGGAGAGAGTATCTCTTCTTTTATGAAAGGACAGCTGCCTGCCTCTTGACCTCTTTTCCTGCCTTCCAGATACCCTCTGGGGACAGACAAAGTCTCTGGAGCTGTGGTTGCTATTTTGTGACCATGGTCACAGGTGGGACAGAAATCTACGCTAGTAAGCATAGCAGAATAAAAACTTGAACAGAGGCTGGGTTCTCTCTGAAACACCCTAAGACCCACCCATCTCCAAACTTTCTGTCTTTATGATTTAAGTCATTTTTAGTCAGCATTTCCTACAATCAAACACACTTTCACTGACTATTCTGAGCTTGGCTGAACTGTTTTGTGATTAAAGGTCAAGTGCGCCTTGGGGACATGGACGGGTCGTCACTGAAACAAAACTTTGAAGGCTGAAGAAGGTGTGTGCCAGAGAGGAGGACTCGGATGCTTTGAGAATGGTTCCTGTGATGTCGAAAGTCTAGATGCCCAGTGGATGGCTCTTGAGATCGTGTTCATTGGGACATATGTCGTATTAAAATAACAAGTCGTACCATGTGTACGACAGGACCTTAAGATTCTTTAGGTTGTCAGCAACAGATTTTCGACACGAAAGAAAAGACTTTAGGAGCTATGAATCCATCCATAGACTTTATGAGCATGTATTTCTCAGAAAGTCCAGAGGTAGGTATGACAGGCAGTACTCCGTCAAGGACTCAACTTTGTGTCATCAGAACTGTTTTCGTTGGTGGTGGTTTCCCCACGGTCCCTCCCTCCCTGGCCCTTCCCTTTGGGTCCCAAAGCCTCAGAGCACTTGGGAGTCTCAGCACCGAATCGGGTCCAGCAGCTTTACTATTTATTTCCTGTGCGCTGCCCTTATCTCCTTTATGACAGGGACACGGTTCATGGTTTTCTTTTATCTCGAGCACACGGGGGGACACGTGAGAGAGGAAGTGTTAGCTGGACAGACCCAGCGCAGATCCCAGGGTCCTGGCTTGGCGCTAGCTCTCTGAGGTCTGGTTTCCTGTCCAGAGAACAGAGAGTGGAACTAGCCTGTGGCCTGCTTAATGGTGTGGCTTTTCTGTGAGTGAGTTTGTACGTGGCTGAGACCCCGAGCACAGCCCACAGAAAGATCTAAGTTGAGCCTATGGTCCGCCTGGGAGGTCAGGTCAAGGTGCTCTCAGAGTGAAGATAGAGTGTGGCATGGTTCAGACCACACACGGACATTTGCAGAAGACCAGCCTGCTGCGTGTGTGCAGGCTGAGGGCTGGGGGCCAGTTTCCAGGGCCAGGAGTGGACCATGGACCAGTCCAACCAGAGTCGTGAGTGTGGAAAGGAGGCTCGAGGCAGTGCACTTCCCCATTCAGGAGCAGTGGGGAGCCATCGAAGGTTTTCGAGGGGGTGAGGAGGGCAGTTTCAGGAAGGATACTATGGTAGTTGTGGCTCAAGGCGGATTGGGTTTTCTCCAGGCTAGAGAGATTGGACTCAGCACTAAAAAGTCTGAATTAGAGAGTTTAAAGCAGTAAAAATATAGTTTAATTTTCATCACGGGTCCTTGTTAATCAGTTCTCTAATTTGCATGTAAACTAGGGTCTCTAATTGGCTTCTAAGTGCTGTAATATCTTTTAAGTGGGCACACCATCCCCTTCCCTACGGCCTTCCCCCCCACTGGGACGCCTTCGTTATGGGGAAGGCATCGCATACTTCAGGCCTGGCAGTCTGCCCCAGTGCTCTTTGGGGATCATTAGAGATGTCGAATTAAAAGGCGGCCCTGACCCTGCCCTCTGCAGTTTCCTGGCTGGCCAAGTGGCCCCGCCTGGCGTTGTGCAGGAGGCTGATTGCAGACAGGCAGGGACAGGGAGCCTGAGGGTTTGCCCAGAGAGGTAACTGGCCTCTCTGCTGATTTCTCAGAGGTCGGGTGTGATTTGATCTTGAAATGCTAGGCACGTACGGGCCAGGACAGCAGTGCCTGGCGAGTTGTCATCAGACCTAGAACTTCAGGGCAGGATACCATTTCGGGCTGAAAGCCCATGTGGCATGGGCTGTGAAGTCAGGGTTCTGGTTCTGTATTTTTAGGGTACATCTTGAAAGGCTGGGGGCCTTAAATACCCCTCTCCCCTACCTCTCTGGCTCCAGAACCAGACTGGTCCTGGCACCTGCCCCTGCTATGGTCCCTGGTCACAGTGTCATTGGATTTTCTTGCTTTTTCCTTCTGAACCAGCTGCGGTGCTTTGAGGTGGCCCCTCCAACTGGGCCTGTATGTAGAGACCACATTCCCCTCCCTACCTGGCAGGGCTGGTGCCCCTGGCCCCTCATTCCCCCAGGATCTGGGGGATGGTCAGCATTGATTAGTTATTGCCCATGAATCAATTCCAGGCCTTGCGTGGACAGCTCTCAGTCCTTTAACTGGAGGGCCCTGGGGGATCCCCGTCCCCGAGTTTCCATCTGCTCCAGCCTCGTGCAACGCGTCTCACCTCAGCTCAGCAGGTGTGGGAAGGGAGTTAATTAGCACTGGCCTGGGCTTCCGGTTGAATTTTGTCCTGGTCTTCTCGTGATTACTAGTGAGGCCTTACTAGCGAGACCTTCGTCATGTTCCCCTTCCTTGTGACTGGGCCTCAGCTGTCCCCTCTGAGGAGCAGATCGCAGACTGGTGATTTGGGCAGTATCTGGCCTTCAAGTGTCTCCCTTAACCCACACAGAACTTACTGTCTTTTCCTTTGAATTCAGTGCTGATATGTAAACCAGTTTCCCACGCTCCCTGCCAGCCCCTGGTGCCCCATGCCCCTCACCTTGTTCACACTCCCTCTGAGCTTCTCCATTTGCTCCTTGCCCCTCCCCACCAGGATTCCCTGCAGCCTCCAGCTCTGGCCTCCTTGGGTGATGGGTCCACGAGGAGAGAGGCCAGAGATTGGTATTTCAGAAGCCAGATTCCAGAATGATGGGAGTTGAGAGTTTGGGGAAGGGGAGAAGGCATTTTTTCAAAACCCCCACGTGCTCAGAACTCAGGATGGGGGATGGTGCCCGAATAGTGGACTTCGATGCTATAAATGTTTCAGGGACAAAGTTGAAACCAGGGCTGCAGAAGGGTGTGGGCGGGCTGTCAGGTGGACGGGGCAGAAGGGTGTGGGCGGGCTGTCAGGTGGACGAGGACTGTGGCGTGGGACGGGCTGGGGCAGCTCCCTGGGGGGTCCTGGGCTGACCAGCCAGGAAGAGACTGCTTTGAGCACAACTTCCAGAACCCCGATGTGCTCCCTAACAGGGAACCGATGGCAGGACCTCCAGCCTTGGTAATCCAGTCTGGCCGTAATCGGGCCACAGATACGAGCCCGCCCCCTCCCGGCTGGGCCCCTGTCGGCCTGGGCCTGGGCGCACATTCCTGGCCCGAGTACTTTGTTCTTCCAGGAGGGCAGGGCTGGGCTGGGCGGGGTGGGGCTGCTCTGCCAGTGTCAAGCATTTCCCTGCTTGACAGGGTCGCATGGAATTTCCTGTTGGTAACAGCCCTGGAGGAGAGGACGGTTAGGGGTTGACGCACGCCTGTGTTCAGTGTGCACCGCAGTGGCCCCAGAGGGCATGTGCGCTTTTGCCATCGCTGTCCCTGCTTATCTTCTGCTTTCCCGCTGGTATCCTGCCTTCAGAAATCCCCCGGCTCACCTTTTCACCTGCCTCCCCTAGGGAAACCCTTACCCTCGCCCATCTCCTCCGCACACACGCAGGGTTTGGGGTGCGGTGGGTGGTGGATTTGTATCCTTGGCTGTGGGATCTTGGCCAAGTCATTTTACCTCTCTGAGCCCCAGCTTTACGCCTGTATGTGCCGTGAACCGTCCTGTGGCTCAGATGGCCAACCTAGGTCAATGTTTTGTGCCAGTACCAAGAAATTTCTAAGACTTTTCCTCAAAGTATGGGCCTTGGTGGGCATCCTGCTTTTCTTATCTTGCTGGATGAGGAAGGATTTGGACTTCAGGTCAGTGTAGGGATAAGGTCGAAACTTTTAATTTTCCTCATTTGAGGCTTCTCTCCCTTCTCTGCCCGCTAGCACATCCCTCTGTTCCCGAGCATCCTGAGCCAGTACCTGGGTCACCCACAACCCCAGTTCCCCCGGAAATGCAGGCAGCACAGACTGAGTTTTAAAACGTTTCTTCAGAGCCCTGTCGGGGCCCAGCCCTACCCTTGCCCTGGCCTCAGCCCTGTCTGTGGTAAGGGGGTTTGATCAACACCCTCACAATGGGTGAGGTCACAGCCACAAGCAAACCCTTTTGCCAAATGACTGCATGTCAGGGGGTTTCAGTGACCTGAAAAAGTGCCAGACATTTCCTCCTGCACCCAGGCCCAGCTGGGGACGGGGACGGAGCTGTGGGGCTGAGGAGGGAGGGGCTGTTTCCGTGCTGAGCAGCACTTTCTGTTCACGGGTGGCTGTCGTGCAGTTAGCAGGCAGTTACGAGAGCGTTGGGGCAGCAGAGAAATGTCCTCAGCCTACGAAATGACTAGTTGCTCCCACCACAGTGGGTTTATGAGGATTGAGATACGGGATATGAAAGTGCCTGTACATGGCAGGGGAGCCACAGGCCTTCGCTGCTGTTTGTAGGGCTGTGGTCAGGGACCCTGGCGCAGGTCTGGCTTTCGCTGCAGGACGGGCCTCGGGCTCACTCCTCTTTGCTCTCACACAGACGCGGTCCTCTGGTCTGTGAAATGCGTGTGAAATCATCTGATTGTTCCCTCCTTGCAGGGAGATGATGAGGCTAAAGAGCCTGCCAGTTCGTAGTTTCTAAAATTAAGGCAGTTTTACCCAAAAGGAGCAAAATGTTGCCTGAATCAATAGAAGATGCACGGGATGTTCTTTCGTGGGGGGGACCGCCCAGCATGGATGGGGACGTGTGTGCGGACAACAGTATACGCTCTGACCCCATCAGAGAGTGTTCGGGGTCTCGGGTTGGCTGGAGAGTTGGTGGGTCTGTGGAGCAGGGGCGGGGTAGCGAGCGGTGGGGAGCTGTGGGGGACAGGTGAATGTACCCCTCATTCTCCTCCCACCCCGGGACTTTGTGGACTGCAGCTGTGCAGGCCGAGGAGGCTAGGGTTAGCAATCAAGTGGCATCAAGGCGCCATCACCCTGTCACACTGCTGGGTGGCTGGGCGTGCTGAGCGGGAGGGCAGGGTTGGACCCCTGAGTGGCCACCATCTGTGAGGAGTGACTTCGCGGCCACCATTTGGGGGTGTCGGTGCCTCCCTTACCCCCTGGGTGATAACTGAAGCACAGCGGGGCTGAGTGGGGGCCCAGGCAGGCTCTCTGGTCTGACGCCAGTGCCTTAGGTTTATGAAGCCGCAGGCACAGGGTGAAGGAGGAGGATTCTCGTAGAAGTCAATTGATCGTGGAAAACCCGTTTGAAACAAGGTGGGGGGCGCAGGCCGTTTCTGGGGAGCAGTGAGCAGGAATCTTGCTTGGCTGGTAGGTGCAAGGATGGAGT
>CM053509.1:6112705-6130963 GCA_028627145.1 Eidolon dupreanum
TTTGCAGAAGGCCCAGTCCCACCTGCCAGAGAGGGACTGGCTTCACAGCGTACAGGCGCTGTCTTGGCCATCGTCACCTGTCGACCCGACTTAGAAGCTGAGCTTAGAAGCAGCTGCTCAGAGGCATGGAGTGCACTAGAGTCGCAGAGTCTGGTCTCCCCGTCCGAGTCTCGTCTGGCCAGGGTCTCCATGTGCTGCTGCAGACCTGTGTAACCAGAAGCTTTCCAAGGACACCAAGTGTCCCCTCCTGGCGCGGTGCATGCCTCATCCCTGGGGGCTTCCTCCTGCCTCGGGCAAAGGCGCGTCAAATGCATTTTCCAGGCTCTCCCGTGGGGAGGGGATCGTGTCAAATTTCTAAATTTACGTGACCTTGAATTATTCTCTAGGTTTCTCCCAAGTATGGGAAGGGTTTTGGCATCAAATTCTTCCCCCTTTGTCAATCTCCAGCGTGTGTGAGCATTTTAAAGTACCTGAGAAGTCCTGCACTAAAGACACCTGTTTAACTTGACACAGTCCAGCGCCTTTTCAAGCGATTCGGAGTATTGAACTTCTCTTTTTCATGAAATGAGTTTGATTTTTTTAAAAACCCCTTCATTCACATTGTGTCAAATACCAATTCGGAAACTGCCCCGGGGCGGGGGGGGCTCTCTTTGGACTGGAAATAAATGAATATAGAAAGAGCACCGCTTTGGGGCTTAAAGAATAATCCATGCAGGGTTTGTAGAAATTTGACTCAAAAGTTTCCCTTCCTTATTGCTGAAGAGGATGCACAGAGCGTGTGTATTTTTGGCTTGGAGAATTCTTAGCCACTTGTGGCCTGGGCTGCCAGTTGCTGCCCTGGGAGCAACATGGACATAAAGGGAACACTGAGATGTGTGTTCCATTGTCAGCAGAAAAAAAAAAAAAAAAAAAAAACACCCTGGGACAGGAGCCAGGGCGGGGTGGGGAAGAAGGAGGTCTGGTTTAGGATGTGAAGTGGGCATCCTAGTGGGGCTGTCCTCACACCAGGAGTTCTTAGAGCCAGACCCAGGTTGCAGACAAGGAGAATGGTGACCCCCAGGTCACATGGTGTCAGTGCCAGGCTGCTGAACCATGACCTCCTGCTCTCTTCAAAGCAACGTCATTTTGAAGTTCTTACCTAAGCCCCTTGTTCTGTGGGGCCATACAGATGACACCTGCCAAGTATTAGGTGCTTACAGCATATACTAGGCAGAGTATTGATGCCTACCATTTGTTAGCTTCCGGAGTGGTCTCTTTAAAGGGACCAGAAGCGTAGCTCCCTGCTCGACACCCTCCCGCGGCTGGGGACACACTCCAGCTCCTGACCCTGCCCTCGGAGGCTCTGCACAACCTGCCCCATCTCCGTGCCCCCTGCCCCCTGGGAGCCACTAAGCGCAGCCTCTGCCGGGGGTCCTGCACTGCCTTTCCCCCTTCCTCGGAACTCTTTTTCCCCAGATTGTTCAGGGCCCTTCTTCTCCAGGACTCAGCTCGGATGGTGCTTCCTTAGAGAGGCTTTGCAGTAGTTCCCCGAGCTTCTGTGACACATTTCCACAGACTGAGGGCCTTAAACAGCAGGAGCGTATCCTGTCACCGTTCCGGAGGCCGGAAGGCCGAGACGGCGGCGCCAGCACGTTTGGTTCCTTCCGAGGCTGTGAGGGAGAATCTGCTCCAGGCCTGTCTGCTAGCTTCTGGCATTGCTGGAAATCCGTGGTGTCCCTTGGCTTGCAGGTGCATCACTGTGACCTCTGCCCTCATCTTCATGTAACCTTCGCCCTGACTGCCTGTCTGTGCCCAGATTTCCCCTTTGTAAAAGGGCATCAGTCATACTGGTTTAGGGACTCACCCTACTCCAGAATCATCTCATTTTAACTAATTACATGTGCAGCGGCCCTGTTCCCAATAAGGTCAGTTCTGAAGTCTGGGTTTTTTTTTTTTTTTTTTTTGGGGGGGGGACTTCAATATAATGTTTTTGGGGAAGACGACCCATAACAGGCATCTTCTAATTAGTACCTCCACCCTTTCCATCATGCTCTCTGCGCTGATTTTATTGATGTAATTCTTGATGGCCGCCTGAAATTATTTTGTTTATTGTCTGTCTCTCCCTACTAGAGTATGAGGTCCTGAAAACAGGGACCTTGGCCATCTTGTCCACTGCTCTATCTTCAGTGTTTGAGCAATGCCAGGCACAAAGTCTTTAGTCATAGGGATGGATGGATGGAGGGATGGAGGGATGGAGGGATGGAGGGATGGATGGATGGAAGGAAGGAAGGAAGGAAGGAAGGAAGGAAGGAAGGAAGGAAGGAGGGAAGGAAGGATGGATGAATGAAAATGCAGCCCTATGAAGCAAGTACTCTTGTCATCCCCATTTACCACCCACACCAACTTCGATTTAGAGAAAACAAGAACAGAATAAAGGACAGTCTGTTGTGTGAGATTAGTGAAGCAGTCATGGTTTCTCTTTTAACTCCTAAAGAACAGAAGCAGGATTGCTCTTGTGTTCTTGATATTTTGAGAGTTTGTCAAATGGGACACATCTCACCTCGTTTTAGTTTTGCACATTCGCCAGTTAATTTCTGCTAACTGCAAACATTCGCCCCTCTGTCCTGCAGGGTGCTCTTCTCTCACATTCTTCTCTCACGTGTTTCAACATTTGCCGAGCACATGGTTTGTTTGAGGCAGGGGTGGGTCAAGTAAAGGATCCAGCATGAATCGGACACCAACTTCAAGTTTACCAACCAGGAGGGAAGTTGGGACCCAAGCCAGTCGGTGCTCGATCTGGAATTCTCTAGGAAGTGCAGGGACAAAGGTGAGAGCCAGAGCAGGTATAGAGCAGTGGGGGTTCCTGGAAAGGGGGCCTCAGTGTGGAATTCATGTGGCTGGGAGCTCGGGGGAGGTCCATAACCTCCTCAGAGCTCAGGCTTTCAGCTTTGGGACGGTCGGATGAGGTGAGCAGAAGCCTGTCTCTCTGCTCCTCCTTTGCTCACCCACCGTTCTGGAGCCTTGAGGGTCAGTGTCTGGTGACTCTTCAACCCGGTGTTATGCTCGGCTGTGGATGGACACCTGGCGGCAGGGGCCTTCAACACTTCTTGGTTTGCTCGAGAGGACGACACTTGGCCCAGTAAGTTGTGTCTTCCACTGAGAGACATGGTGGCTTCTCCCTCTGTCCCTTTGTGCTGTGGTTGGAGCACTGGCGTATCTAGCCCCCAGGGGTGCTGGCTTTGGCTGAGAACAGGGGCTGTAAAGCTTCCAGGCCTCCCTGCAAGGTGCACGTCCTGTGCCGGGAACGAGGGCGTCCCCGTCGCCTTGCCCATCCCCTGGCCTTGTGTGTTCTGGCTTGTTCTGTGGTCCAGAGGCTCCTTCGACTGCCTGACCCCACCAAGCTCAGAGTATCTGTAGCTTATTCCTGGGGCCACTTGGAACTTTTGCAGAAGTCTTTGACGGGGGGCTCCTCCACTGGGCCCTGTGGAGCACCCCTCCCCAAGCCTGACACAGGTGCACTAAGATGGAGGCTTTGGGGGTCTAGTCCAGGCCCTGGGGAAGCAGTGGTGGGGGGCAGTTTTCTGAAGACAGAGTGAGGTAATGGTTGTGGGGAAAGGAACAGAAAAGAGTTTGTGGTCAGAAATCCCTTGGGCCTGCCCCCTACTGGCAGTGACCTTGGCTGAGTTGCCTAATTTCTCTCTTCATCTTCTTAATGGAGAATGGGAGTAACATTTACCTGGGAGGTGGGGGTCGGTTTTGTTAAGTGGTCAGTAAATGCGGTGTGAATGAATGGTGAGTGGGTGGGTAGGTGGTATGTGTGAGTCCCCAGCCTTGGGGAATGAATTCAGTGCATGTTTGCGGGTCCCTGGCACCACTGGGCACTGTGCCAGGCCTTGCAGGGGGTCACAGGGAGGAACAGGGCAGTCTCTGACCTCGGCGAGGGCGCACAGGCCCAGGAGAACCCTTCTGTAACCCTCCAGTGGCCCAGGACCCAGGGTATTCAGAAAAGTCCAGTCTGAACCCGAATGGCACGTGCTGGTTGGCGTTGGAGGTGGACAGTCCAGCAAGAACTGTGAGGGTGAGGGTCTGGAGGGAGTGGGAGCAGAGAGGCTCCCAGAAGGGGGAGCTGATGCCCTGCCACGGGGTGGCAGGAGGGCCTGCTCTGGGTGGGGCACACACTAGTGCTGTCCCAACTCTGTCTCGTCAGACCTGGAGGCAACTGTCTTTGGCTTCATTTTCCAGGCCCATAGGGGTTGGAGGTCACTGACTGAGGCCTAGCATCTGTCCACAACTGTCTTCTTCCATGTGTTCCCGGTACTGGAGGCCTGGCGTTGGGCACACAGTGACAGACGCCCTGGGCAGAGAGTTTCCTGGCTGGGCGTGTTCATCAGCATAGGCTAAGACAAGGCACTGTGACGAACAACCCCGATAGCTTAGAGGCTTAACACGGTGAAGGCTTTATTTCTTGCTCCTGTCAACAGTCTGATGGCATCTGGGAGCCTCTTGAGGCAGTGACTGAAGACTTTGGGTTCCCTCCACTGTGCGACCCTGTCACCCCAGAGTCGTCTTCTCTAGCTGCATGAATGAGGTCTGGGGATGATACCGTGGTCGTCAGACTTGACCCATCTTAGCCTGGGTGCCTGGGCCCGGGGCGCTGTAGTTTCCCACCGACTGCCCTCTTACTGTGGACAGCCGAGGACCCGCCCCTTTTTATTCCCCACTGCTCTGGAGTTGACTAAGCACTGACACCTGAACAGTGGTGGAAGACAGATGAGGAGAGAGGAGGAGAAGAGAGGGGAGGGGAGGAGGGAAGGGAGGAGGGAGGGGAGGGGAGAAGGGAAGAGGGCCAGGATTCCCTCTGGCTCTGACGTCGGTGCTTTGCGCTGGGAGAACGAACGTTTCAGTGAACCCCTTGCTACTCTGGGCCAAACAGGCGAGTTAGCGGGACGCCACCGAGAATGAGAGATTTACACGTGTGATTCGGGGCTGGGACCAGCGGGACAGCGGTGGAAACCGCCTCTGTTTCAGGCTGCGAGGCCGTTGTTTGCGGAGTGCCCCGCGCATGCGCTCTGAGATCTGGGCAACGCGTGATGACAGCGCATGTGCACGCGGTTGAGGTTCCTAGCCTTGGGCCCTGGAGCCTCATCGCGGGAGTCCGGCTCTCCAGTTGTCTGGCCGAGTCTGCCTCTCTGGTTCTGTATCCTGGCTCCTCCCTGACGTGCCTTGTGAACAGGGGTGTGTTGCTCACCTCCGGGCTTCGAAGTCCTCGTTTTGTACAACGGGAAGAATAATCGTTCTGCCTCACAGGGTGGTCGTGGGGGTTAGATAATGCGCGTTATGTGCTTAGAGCAGTGCCTGGCGAGCAGCAGGTGCTCAGTGTGTGTTAGAGATGGGCTGGATTTGAACCTGAGTCTGACTCCAAACATGTGCTCTTTATACCTACTGCTCCCCTGGCAGCTTAAACATTTATATATGTGATACATCTTGCTGGATGGAAATTCAGAAGGGCACACAGTGCCCCTGTCACCCCGATCCCCACACCCCCAGTTCTTCTCGGCTGCCGCTTTGATACTCTGTTACATACAAGCAAATGGGTGTGTGTCAACCCTTTTTTCTCCCCTTACATGTCACAGCATTCTGTGCTCAGTGATCTGTACCTTATTGGAGACCTCTCCATGTCAGTATAGAAAAGCCTTCCCATTTTTTTTTATGGCTGTGTCATGTTCCACCTTAGAGGATTTGTAGATGGTTCAGTCAGTGCCTCCTGATGGACTTTTTCTCCCGCCCTCTCTCTCTTCCTTCCCTTCCTCCTTCCCTCCTCCTCCTCTCCTTTTTTTGTTGCTGTGCAGCAATACATAGCAAATACAACAGCAGTGCTTAGCAATGCCTAATCTTGTAGTACTTCTATGTGCGAGTTGACCCATGATTAATTCCTAGAAGTGGATCAGCTGGACTAGAGCATGTGTGATTTAGAATCGAGACGGATATTACCAGCTTGCTTCTTATTGAGATGATTCGAATTTGGGAATTTGCACCCACCCCCTCCGCCATGTGTTTGGGTGTCTGTGTCCCCACACCTTGGCTGACATGGTGTTTTGTCACACTCTCAGACTTTAGCCGATCTGGTATACAAAAACTGGTATCTTAATGTACTTGTAACTTGCTTTTGTCTTATATGTGACATTGGCCATTTTCTAATGTTTATATGTTTGGAGTCATTTTTATTTACTTTTCTATACTTATGTCTGAACATATTTTTAATTCTTGTTGATTCTTTTTCTTATCAATTTGTAGGAAGTGATTATATATGAAAAAATTGGCCATGTGTGATGTGAGCTGCCGGTATAGCTTACCTTATTCTTCTTCCAAACCATGAGTTTTCCCTAAATTGTCTTGAAATAAACTCATCTTCAGTCCTAGTCCTATTGTAAAAGACGTGTAGAAAGCGATGAATGAGCACGAATGCATAGAAATACTTGGAGAAACCATGAGATAATTTAAAAAACAATCTTGGGAGTGAAGAAATAAAAAAATGAAAACATGATATGTTTGAAGTGTAGAAAAGTAGATATTTTTCTCCTTGGCAAAATGTTAAATAGTTATTATCAGCACATGCTATGGGTGCCTTTGCTTCCTGAAGCTCCTGCTGGGTTTGCTGGCAGAGGGTGCTCCAGCTGAGCTGACAGTGGGGTGGCCGCAGGCAGGATGGAAAGACCCAGATTCCAGACCCTGACATGCTCAGCAGTGCTTCTTGGCAGAGGTTCTCAGGAGATGGAGTTCCGGTTGAAAGCTTTGGGCTCCTCAAGCTGGGATTTCAGAATCGCCCCCCTGTCCCCTGGAGCTGTGGGCAAGACTGCACTGGGGTCCCTGTCCCTATACCTGTGGTGCTCCCAGGCAGACGCAGTCTTGCCTCTGGCCCTGGCGGGAGGAGCAGCTCTTCTGACCAGTTCTCAGACCTCACCATAGCGGCCCTAACCCCACTCCCGTCACCTCACGGAAGTGCGGAAGGGCGGCTGCCCTAAAGAAAGCCAAAGGCTGAAGAATGTCTGCCCTAGAGTCATAGGAACCTTGGGGGTGAGGACCTGTCTCCCCAGCTTACTGTTTATCCCCTCCCCCCCAGCTGTTTTGCCTCCCAGGACCTAAGATGGTAACAACCTTCTCTGCCTCCCAGGGGACATTTTGAGGATTAGATGAGATAAAGTCTGTCTTGTGCTCAGCATGGTACCTGGGGTGTCCTGCATGTCCTGGTGGTTCTGGTGGAGGTGATTATTAGAGTCGTATTGGCAGAGAGCCAGGCAGGGCAAGAGAGGCTTACACTGAAGCTAGAGAACATTCAGCCTCACACAAGAAATAAAACCCTAATCACTGATTGACATCTGTGCAGCGAGCGTGGCTCTGTTCCCATGGGGGAACATTCCCATGGTGCCTGTCCCCTTGTCACTTGTGGGTGATGATTATAGGAAGGCTGTCTCTTTGCCCTCGCTCTGCAGGTGAGGAAACAGGCTCAGGAAGGTGAGGGCTGTGCCCTCCCTGGGGCAGGAGGAGGACTCTGGGTTTCCTCTTCTAGCCTGGGGACAGGACATTAATGAGTGGGGGCCTCTGCCCCCATACACGGTACAGTTAGCCTTTGTGGCATGGCCTTTGATTCTGGCCTCCAGGTGGGTCCAGATTTGCCAGCCCATCCCCTGTTCCTTTTCTTCTCTTTTTTTTTCCGAGCCTGTGGTTTGTGCTTTCCCCTGGGGACAGGAGCAGATTGGTGCCTGGCATGTGGTGGGAGGGCTTGGTTCCCAGCGCTCTGACTCGGGGCCACGGGTGCCCCTGTGAAGGGGTGCATGGGGCCAAGCGACACGGGGCCGAGGGACTTGTGGCAGATTTAGGGGTCTTTGGGGCAGGCTTTTCCGGGGTGCTGGAGAGCAGCCACGTCAGTGGTGTAGCTCTCTTCGAGGTTTCTGCCTTCTGACCCTAAGGGATGGGACAAGTAATCGTCCTCTACAGGATCAGTCCCTGCCATCATATTTCATCCAGATGCTAAATTATAACTTAAAAAAGCCCAGTCTCATCCTGTTCAGGTATCTGTTTGGGTCCATTTGCTTCCCTTTGCTGCCTCTTCCCATCCTTACTGCCCTTGTTTGAACACAGGGAAGATGAAACAGCTGCGGCCCATGAGGGAAGCTGGACTAGGTTGTGCTGTGTCAACGAACAACCCCCGAATCATGGTAGCTGAAAACTAGGTGTTATGTCTCGCTCATGCCACATGTCCTTGGGGGTCAGCGGGGGCCGCTGTCCCTCATAGCCGCTCAGAGCCCAAGACTGAGCAGCCTCCCTCGTGAATGCTGCAGTCCTGTGCCAGCGGGCCAAGAGAGAGCTCTGGCAGCCCTGGCACTTAGGTTAAAGGCTCTGCCCAAGACGTGCCGTGTCTCACGGTCTCTCAGAGCTCATTGGCCAGAACCAGTCACATGACCATGCCCAGTTTCAAGGGCATCAGTAAGTGAGATCCGGCCATGTGTCCCAAAAGGCACTGCTATACCCATAATGACTGCTATGCCCAGAATCCTCCCATTTTCGTGTTTGTGTTTTCTTTCCACCATTGTCCACAGCAAATGTGGTTTCACATGGTTTTAATACACACACCCACGCATGTCTCCGCTAGACCTCGTCATTGTCATCCCAGTAGCTCTTTAATATTCCCTGGCATGGATGTGCCGTTATTACTTAGCCAGTCCCCTGGTTGGAGATGTGTATTCTGTCTTTTCTCTTGTTTATGTGGCCTTAGTGAATCTTTCTGGCCTGGGAGTTGTTTTTGCCTGTTGGTTTTTCCTTAGGCCAGCATCCCAGGAGTGGGCTTCCTGGGTCAAGGGCATAGACGTGTTTATCCTTTTTTTAATCTACTCTTGAACCTGGCTCCCTAGTGTTGGGTGCAGGCCAGGGCTTTCTTAGCTTTTGAGAATTCAAGGTGAAGCCTGTTTTTAAGGAGCCACGCTTGCTGAGTGGGTGTAACTTTTCTGACTCTTTGTAATAAAGTCAGATTGCAAATTCCCAAAACTTGGGAGCTGCAAGGAACCTTCACCATGAAACCATTTTGCCTACTTGCGGACTGGGGGAGAAAGGTTATCCAGCCTGGATTGTTTCTTCTCATTACCCCAGGAATTGGACTGGTTACTAAGTAATCGGGTGAGGGAGCATTGCGGACAGCTCTCCTCCCCAGCCTGCAGGCCGCCGGGGTGGCCAGCCCCATGTGACCTCCCGCCCTCGACCTCTCTGAGGGCCACTTTGAGGTCCCTTGATAAGAGAGAGTTGCTCTTGCCAGGGAAAGGCCTCTAGTCTTCCCTCCCCAAGTCATCTTTTGCAACTACCCCTCTGAAAAACACATGCCTAATGCTGCGTCCTCCGAGGCCAGGCTCCCTTTTGAAGTCTGTCCACGAGGCACCAGACCCGACTTCTCCATGGGGAGAGACCTGCTTCTCTGCACGACGAGGCCTTTAAACGTTGGTGGTGGCAGTTCTGTTCCCGATCCTCAGATCTGTGGAGAGGGCAGAGGAATAAATCGTATGTATGCCGCTCACCTTTCATCTGGGCTGTTTTATCTGGACCTCAGTCGAGAAAAAACTTTTGATCTAGTGACTTCCATTTGAAGTCGTCTGAAAACACACCACTCTGAGGGTGGAAATGGAGGGGGAAGGGGATGGAAAGAAAGCCCCAGGCTCCCAGGACACCTTATGGCTTAGAGGTTAATTGTCTGGCTTTGGCAGGGAAGACCTGGGTTCCCGTGCAGCTGGAACTCTGTGACCTTGGGTGAGTTACTTCACCTCTTTGTGACTCAGTGTCCTCATCTGCACCTTGTGCCTTACGCCTTGTTAGCTTAGTACGTGGCCCAAAGTGAGAGTTTTATAAATGTTAATCATCCTTAACAGTGACAGCCAATTTTATTGTGGCAACAAACACTGTGAGGAGTGTAATATGAGCCAATACTAGTGGCCTCGCTTTGCAAAATTCAAATTCTGGCCTGTACTTGAGCTCTTACTGATGAAAGTCGGGGAAATTTCCACTGCTCAGTAATAATGCGAATGGTGAGACTAGGGAAGTATAGCTGACATGTATCGAGTATGCTGTTAAGTAGAAAAAACGCACCTCTGGTATTTCTTCTTTGTGCTCACATTTTCATCACACTCAACACTTTTGGCACCAGATGTGTAAGAGTTCTTCTTGTGTCAAGCACCTCTGTGACACCAGCTGGGTGTCCTGCCATGTAACTCAGTTCTGACACCGCCTACCTGGAAATAGCGTTAGGCCCCACAGGTTAGAGGCACAGCCCCACAAGACTGCCGTCCACCCGCCACGGATGCCAGCCTCACGTCCAGGTGCTTACCTGTGCTCCTGGGCAGTCGGCTAAACATCAGAGGTTCCCACGACTCCATCCTGGGGTTCGATTAATTTGCTAGAGTGGCTCACGGAACTCAGGAAGACAGTTCACTTACTGTTTACTGGTTTATTACAAACGGGTGTGAGACGGGGTGTAGCTGAACATCCAGAGGGAAGCGCCGTGTGGGCAAGGTTTGTAGGAAAGGGCGCAGAGCTCCCGTGCTCTCAGGGGTGAGCCTCTCGCCAGCACCTTCGTGTGTTCACCAGCCCAGAAGCTCCCCAAACCCTGTCTGTACCTTTGAGATCTTTGGCGGCTTCATCATGTGGGCATGATCCATCAATTCACTTAACTTGCAGCCCCTCTCCCTTGGAGAATGGGGGTGGGACCTGAAACTCATCATGGCTTGGTCTTTCTGGTGACCAGCCCCCTTCCAGGAGCCCACCAAGCTTTGCCTCACTGGAGCAAAAGGCGCTCCTGTGACCCAGGAAGCTCCAAGGGCTGGTCGTTTCACAGACTTGCTCATTAGGTCTTCCTGGGTCGTCTTAGGAGTGGGCGTGAAGCGGCGAGGCCTTCGCCTCTCTCCTGGGCCCCGTCTCAGACCGTTGTGAGAACGGAAGGAGTTAAGGTGTGTGCAGTGCAGTGTTCAGAGCAGAGCCCAGGACAGAGCAGGCCTGCGGCTGGCTCGCACGCGAACTAAGATTGAAACAGGTGCTGAGAGGGTGGGGACCCCACAGGCCTGGCCTCACACCTGCCTGACTCCCACACTGCCTCTGAGCCGGGAGGTCGGCAGCGGCCCGCCTGGGCTGTCTGGAGACGCGTAGATTGTTTTCAGCAGCCCTGGGCTTCTGTAGCCTATAACACCTTGCCTTTTGCCTCCCGAGGGGCCGAGCAGGTCCCCACATGGGGGTGGGAGCCAGATTTCTTAAGCCCCCAGCCTCTCTAATGAGCCCCAGGGATGGTTTTCTGTGCCTTTCATATCTAGCTGGTTATCGATCATGTGAGGGAAATATGTGGGAGTTTGGGAGAGAAGGGAGAGCTGGAAGTACACCCTCGAGAACCCTTTGCCTTCGATCTCACCTTGATGCGCCCTCGCTCACCCCCACCCTTTCCTGTACCCGTTTCCCCCTTTGGGGACTGTCAGACAGAGTAAGCTCACTGCTGTTGCATATACATCCCAGGTTTTGGCTTCACACACTAAAGATTAGTTGTTCGTACCACAGCAGAATTCTGCTCATGGGAGGTGCCTGGCCCCCTGGCTTCTACTGGATCCTCTGCTTCCTGCCTGCAGTGGAGGCATGAGAGAGGGGCCCGTTGTTGGGCCACCCCTCCCAAGGTGCCAGTCAGGGTCAGTGCCTAGGACAAGCTCCGGTTCTGCAGAGGCCTGGGGGCCCGAGGGCATTTGGAATTGACAAGGCGTGTTTAATGGGAGGAGTTCCTAGTCCCTGTAGCTGCCCCCTGGATCACACCTTCCTTCCCCAGCCAGCCCTGGAGGTGCCATTCCCCTCTCTCCCTCCATGGCTTGGCCTAGACGCCTCCTCCCCCAGGAGGCTGCTTCTGACCTGTGGAGCAGAAAAGTCACCCTGCTGCAGTGGAATGTCCCTTCTCGTTGTTCTGCAGTGTTCACTTTGTTCTTTAAAGCGTCAGTTGCATTTAACACACGTTTACCAAGCTCTCATCTCCAGCCAGTGTTCTAGGTCCTGGAGATGCCAGGCCTTGGCCCCAGCCGTTGGGGATCTCAGGGTCTTGTAGAGGAGTCAGCGTTAAAGAAATGACTTTATAATTGGAAGTTATGGTATAATCTTTGGGCAGGGGGATATGCAGAGGGTCCTGAGGATGGAAGAGAGACCAGGGAGCCACTGAGTCTTCCTGCTTGGGGTGGGCTGAGTTGAGAAGTGTGAAAAAGAATTGAACTTTTGAGCTGGGACTTGGGAAACAAGTAAGAGCTCACAGTTGACAAGGAGCTCTTGGGGGGAGGGGAAGGGACATTCCAGGCGCAGGGGCATGTCTTCCTGTAGGATCTGGAGCAGCATGTGGCGGTGTCTCAGACCTGAGTCTGCTTCCAACACGCTCGTATCACTGCCTGAGAGGAGAGAGCAGGGGCTGTCCCTGCCTTGCACGCAGGAGGTGCCCGGAAAATGCTTGTCGAATTAATGAGCAAGCAGAAGCGTCGTCCTGGGCACTCAGAGTGGTGGCGATGCCCCACCTGTGCTGAGCGTCTGTCCTATGCCACAGCCAGAGACGGAATCACCAGAACGGTGCGATGAGGCGTAGGGAAAGCCTCACAGCACTCTCATCTTAGGGATGGGGAACTGAGGCACAGAGCACTTAAGCGACCTGCCCAGGAGCAGCTGGGTTGCCAGGCGTGTGTGGTGCCCATCCTCCCCGTAGCCGGCGCTGGGGAGTCAGAACCTACCCTGCCTTTGCTGCCGGGCCGGGCTTGGTTAGGTCGCCCTTTCGAAGTTAGAGGTGACTTTGGGGCCATTGGGGTTTGCAGGCCTTTGTGACGTCTCCCCCCAGCCCTCCCCCACCTCCCGTCAGCCTAGCTGCTTAGCTGCCGAGAGAACAGTGGGCCCTTGTTTCCCTGGATTCTGAACTCTGAGCGCTGCACAGACAGCGTCCAGCATTGGCCTGCAGGGTGGCGTGACCTGGAAGCCTGGTGCCCGCAGGCCTCCCGTGGCCACAGCAGGCGGCCTTACATCAAGATACCTCGTTACCCTGGGGAAGCTCAGCCAGGCTCCTCCCGCAGAACAGTAACAGGTCTCTGGGAAAGTTCCTTTTTCTGGGGGCAGAGTGTGGTCAGAAAAACAAAATGACACAATCGAAGTGAGTTCACGTCCGCCTGAGCCCTTGTCCCCACCCCATCTGGGAAACAAGCAAAACCTCTGAGGTGTGTCCCTTCCTCCTCAGCCCCCCCCGCCCCCGAGGGCCCCCGTCCTGTATGCTGAGGGCCCCCCTGAGGGGGGAAGCCTGTCTCCTTCCCAGCCAGTGGGGAGACTGTTGCCCCCTTGATGCGTTATTGGGGGTGGAGGGGAACGGAAGCTTGTCTGGCTCCCGGAGAAGCTGCTGGAGAGTCTTTCAGAGACACCGACAGCTCTGCTTCGGGCCTCAGCCAGAAGGCTGCAGCGGGAGACGGCTGAGTGGGGACCACACCAGGCGTGATGTGTGTCCCAAGTTGCTGTTCTCGTGAAAGGGTTACACTGGCATAAAAATGCTTGGAAAATACACAAAGGAAGGTGGCCGGCGTCCAGAACTCAACTGTTTACCTTCACTGCGGCAGCCAGGAACGCAGCGAGTTTATTTTCCAAACAGCCCATGGTTGTCAGGTCTACAGGCCTCCGCCGATGCCAGGCGAGGACAAGCCGGGGACATCTCCTCTGCTGCCTCCTTCCCCAGACCCCCTGGGACCCCGCAGGAGACCCGGAAGGTTCTCTCTGCAGATGTGCATGCCAGCGGGGATGGAGTTTCCGAGTGGCCCTGGCATGCACTGTCCGGCATCACTCGTGTGACCTGGTTCTCTCCCACTAGTCGCTGTCTCGATCTGAAAATACTGGCCTCTTGTTTGTGGCACCTGTCACAGTGGATCCACAGGGTACAGCACAAGTGGGTTTGTGTCTGTGGTACCTTTTGAGAATTTGCTCTCTTTGCCTGTATTACCCTTTTCCATTGGCTTCTCTACTTTCCTTCAAATTCTGCTTTTTTTCTGGGAAGTGGGGTTGGATGGGAATGTAACACCGAATCCACAAACGGAACCAGAAAGGCCCTTGCTGTTTCCTGTTTTGATCAAAGGGGAAACTGAGGCCCCAGGGATGATGAGCTGGGTTTTTGCACAGGCTCGGGACACCTGGCAGCTCTGCTGGGGGTGAGCCCATGGGTGTTGATGTTTGGTTTCTGTCCAGGCCCTCGCTGGGCCACTTCCCAACTGCATGGCCTCGCCTGGTCATTTTTCCTTCTGGGCTGTTGGTACCCTGGTCTGTGAAGGTGGGGACGTCATGGCAGGTCCTGGGCTTGCTGTGAGGACGAGCGCGGCTTCCATTCCCCATCCAGGAGCCCCAGAAAGGTGGTTGGCTCCTCAGCGGGTCTTTTTGTTTTGTTCTGTACACAGGCTAGTCACCATGGGGAGCCGAGTCTTCTTTATTATTTTCTTATTGTGAGGTCCATGGAATTTTTCTTTTTAAATAGGGGATATCGCTTAACATCTTTCCTGGCAGACAATAAAAAGGAGGAGTAAGTAAGGATATCGGCAGGAAAGAGCTGCTGCGTTCTGAAGGTTTAACTGAAAAAGAGTTTAAGTAAGAGAGGATGACAAGGTCTGGGCAGGTGACAGGAGCCACCAGGAGGTGGTGAGGTACCCTGGGAGTGGTGAGCTGTCACTGCCCCAGGCCTGAGGGGACAACGGGAGGGAGGGTGGTACAGGAGCCCTAGAAACCACAGCGGTCCGGGAGAAGGGCCACCCTGCCTGACGGGGGATGTGGTCACTGCCAGTAACATAGCGGGGGTGTGAGGACAGTTATCAAACACTCAGACTTCTTTTTTCCGTTCCTGTCTTCTGCTGGTGCTTCCAATCGGCCAGACTTGGCAAACAGCCAGAGGACAGAGCAGCCGGTGGTCGTGGCTCTAGAGGACAGCTTCTCGGGGCATAGCGTGGGCCCCGGGGTGGGGTGGGTGGGCACTGAATGACAAGCACAGTTTCCAACCTCGGGGTGCATCCCAGCCCCACCGCCTTCTTGCCGTGAGATCTAAGGCAGGTTTCAGAAGTCTGTTCTCCACCCGCCTCATCTGTGAAATCACTTCTCATGATGTGGTTGGAAAAATGAAAAAAAAAAAAAAAAAAAAGTATGTCGAGTTTTTAACACGGTGCCTCCTAGAGCTATCATTCCAAGCTGTCAGCGTTATTTCTTTACTAACGGCTTCCCAACAGTCAGCCTTGATTCCCAGAGGGAGTCCCACTTGGAGGTGCGGCTGAGGGCAGAAGTTGGTCTGGTGTGGCCTCATCTGGCCTCCACTGAGGCCATCCAGGGGGTCAGCCAGGTGCCAGGCTGGCGCCCGCTGCCTCCAAAAAATCTAGTCTCGCAGGTGGCGGCGGCCGCATGCCGGGCGACAGGCATCTGGCAGGTCAGGAAGCAGGGTGTCATGCTGCCGCGGCTGTTGGCAGGTGCTCCTGCCTCGGGGTCAGGTGATGCCGACTGTCTGTCAGCTCTGGCTCCCTGGGAGGCCCATCTTCCTAACCCTGTGCTCTTGAAAAAATAAACAACATCGCCAGCGGAGCGGGGCGAGCAGTGCCTCCCGGGTCACAGGCAGCCCTGTACTGCTCCGCGCTTCCAGGGGTCTCTGAAAGCAGCCGCTCAGGTTCACGGAGACCACGACTTTGCCGAGACGCTGTAGTTTCTTGGGGCGCCTTCCTGGATCTCAGTACTGATCTGGCCGTGTGACTTCAGTGGTTGTGACTTCATTTCTGAGTCCTGCTTTCCCTTCCTGAAAAATCTAGGTTGTCGGGCCGATGGGATATGTTCAGTAACTACATTTTCTGTAAAGCAGTTTCACAGTGATGCTCGCTTGACCTGTGGGTTCTTTGTCACCTTGATGCCGTGTGCATATCTTCTGTACCCTAGGTAGCATGGGGCTCGGGGACAGAAATACATATGCAGGGCCTGACCTGGTAGAGTTCTGGGATTTTGACGGGTTCGTCCCACTTGTCCCGTTTACCTCCCTCGGGTGCCAGTTCTCCTGCCCCGTCTTGGTGCTCCGGGGACATGCGGAGGGTGGGGATGGGGGGGCGCTGTGGACTTAGGTGCTGAAGTTTGTCTTTTTCTGTCTCCTCCTTGCAGCTGAACCTTAGCCGGCCAATCGAGGAGCAGGGCCCCCTGGATGTCATTATCCACAAACTGACCGATGTCATCCTCGAAGCCGACCAGAACGACAGCCAGTCCCTGGAGCTGGTGCACAGGTTCCAGGTGAGCGAGGGTGGGGAGGAGGGGAGTCCCGGGCACGGCTCCGTGTGTCTCCGCAGCTGAAGCAGCTGTCCGGCCGCGTGGGCCGCGGCAGCGCTCTGCCACGGCCGGGGCACGGGCTTGTGGTCAGGCCCTCCTGTGCCAGGGCCTCCGTCCCGCTGGGTGTGAAGCGAGATCGAGCCAGGCCGAGGTTGGCACCCGCTCCGCCCTCTGCCTGTGTAGACACGATTTACTGATCAGAGGACGGCCGGATCCAGATGTGGCCTCCACATCTTCAGCACACGTGCGCGCGCACACACACACACACACACACACACACTCAGCCAGAGCCAGAGCCAAAGCCATTGGTTCTGAGTTGGCACAGAGGGTGGACCCTCTGGCCACACTTGAAGAAAGGGGCCTTTGAGGTCTTTTGACCTGGAATAGCCACATTTGACCCCCGAGTCCTGCCTCGGTGGAGATCCCCGCTCTGTGCTCATTACCTGGACCCCGTGTGCTCGTCTCTCTGAGCACAGACCACGCCCTCTTGGCCGTCTCCCACTCCTCGACCCCCTGCCCCAGCAGCCTGGGACCGGACCCCACTGTGACCTGCCCGGCACCTTGGGAGGTGCTGCCTTCGCCCCCGCTGACTGGGGCTGTGTTTTTTCTGTTGTGGACCAGCATGTGATTCATTCTTCTGTAAAGTGGCTCGGTGGGCATGAAAAACAAGGTCATGTTATCAGTGAAAATGCAACTGAAATAGAGGGCCTCCCTCGTGGGAAGGGACACTTGAGCTAGCACTTTTCAGCAGGTGGTAATTGAGATCTGACCTCCTATCTTCATCAGGACAAAGGGGACTCTCCGGCCACACGGCGGCCCCCTTGCTGACAGCATTTGCTTTCTCCCCTGTGTTCAGGGTCTCTGACCTCAGCCTCCCTCTCTTCCCCTCAGTCTTGCCCGCTCCCTGGCTGTCTCTGCATAGATCCCCGCTTCCTGTGTGCAGGTGGCCCACGTGCAGTGCGGCCTGTTTGGGGCCGTGCCGGTACGCTGTCCCCATGTAGGGCCCTCCAGGGCCTTTGCCTCACCAGTGGCCTGAGTGTCTCCTGAGGGCCGGCGGCCACGGGGAAAGGTGTGTTTGGGCTCCTCTGTGACCTCGCTGAGCCTCAGTTTTGTTTTCATAAAGTGGCGTTAATTCCAGGAAAACGTCATGCAGTGTCGGGAGGGGCGACATGACAGGCCAAGTGCTTCGCACTGTCCTCGGGGCCCAGCGGGCGCTCAGTGGGAGTTGGATGCCGTTTGATCCCCCGGCCTCCGCGAGCCTTAGTCCCTCTTCTGTATGTGGGGGATGCGATCGTCCCCACTCTGCAGCTAGGCAGGTTGTGGTGAGGAGCGTGTCCGTGTGCAGGACAGGGCCTTGTGTTGGCTGAATGCTGCAGCTGCACCTGCTCTGAGGACTTCTGGTCTGGCCACCACTATTGCTCATGTTCCTACTATCCTCCGAGATAACGGACCAGAGTCCCCAGCCAGCCTCACGTTCTGGGAGCTAGGGAACAGTCACCCTCGGGGGCCACCCGTCCACTGCCCCTGGAATCAGACACACACAGCCCACAGCCCGGGGCAGGTGATCACTGGACAGTCAAGGGGATCAGGTTCCCTGTGTTCCTGGTCTGGATAGAAAAAGTTACCAAGAGAGCATGTCGGGGAGCGGGGTGAGGGGCGTGGAGACATGGGGTGGTACAGCTTAAGCCACCGGGTGTATATCCCAGGGAGGTCTTGGCTGGGTCCCTGGAGTCTGTCGCACCCAGGGCACACACACCCAGCAAGCCCTCAGACGACTGAGGTGACCTCAGGGTAACCTCCCAGCCCCGGGATTTCTGGGATAAATTTTCGCTGCAGTCTGTTCTTCTGCGTGAAGCCGGATATCTGATAAGGCCAGGACGTTTCCTCCTTTGTGGAAGGAACAATCCTTTGGGGAAAAGGGTGATAGGCTGC
>CM053509.1:6131463-6148123 GCA_028627145.1 Eidolon dupreanum
AAAGAACCCCACGAGGAAGGACCGTCACCCCCATTTTATAGATGTGGAAAACAGGGACACAGAGAGATGAAGTCCCCTGCACAGAGTCACACACACAGTGAGTAAGTGGTCCAGCTGGGCGGCTCATGCCTGGGCAGTGGGCTCCAAGACTGTGCCATTGACCATGGACTCCCTAGCATGTTCATACTCCATAGGAACAGAGTAAAGGACAAAAACCACACAGTCCTACTAACAAATGCAGGAAAAGCATTCGATAAAATTTAACACCCACTCATGACAAAAAAAAAAAAAAACACTTAATAAACTAGGAATTAAAAGGAATGTCTTCAACCTGATTAAAGGGCATCTACAAAAACCCACAGAAACATTCCACTTACGGTGAAAGGCTGGGCGCATCCCCTAAGATCAGGAACAAGACCGGGGTGTCTGCTCCCACCACTCATATCCAACAGGGGCCAGCCCTGGGTGAAAGCAGTCCTGAGCCCACCAGGCAGAGGCCGGAAGGGACCCGAGACCTTCGCTCCGCTCTGTGCCTGGGGCCTGCCCCTGCCCCCTCTCTGAACTCGGGATACAGCAGACCATAACATCATGGCTGCCTGAGTCACTTTCTGGCTACTGGAAGCCCAAATCATCCTGACGTGCCCATGAAATCACAGTCAGTTACAAACTACTCCTGTTCCTATTTTGGGTTCCACAACCATTCACCACCAACAAAAAAAAAAACGCGCTGAGACTCAACTAACCCCTCCGAGCTAGAGACACAGCAGTGAATGTGCGCGGCCACCCCTGCCCCGGCGGAGCTCACATCCGGGTGACCGGGTTGACAAGTACGAGGGACAGCCAGATGGGTGCTGGCAGGAAACAACACGGGGTGTGCGAGGGGCTGCCAGCGCAGTGGGGGTGTGATCAGGAAGCACCTCGCCGAGCGAAGACCCGGGAGGATGCGTGAAGGGGCCGTGCACCTCGGGGAGGGAGGCTCCCGGCGGAGGGGACAGCCTCTGCAAAGGCCCTGCGTGAGGACGAGCCGCGACCCGACACGCAGACCGGACAGAGGCTCCGAGAAGAGGGCAGCGGCGTCATGAGTCCGGCTTGCAGACAGAGGGCGCCTGGCTGCGCGGAGGGCCGGGGAAGGAACCGGGCCCCGCAGCGGCTCCGCCAGCGCCCTGACAGCGGCAGACGCCCCGGCCCCACCGTGGCTGAGGGACCGTGACGGCAGAGGCTCCGCCAGCTGCACCATGGGAAACTCGCGACACCGCCGGCAGCTCTTCTCCCCAGACAGAGACAGAACAGACTCTTCCTGTAAGGCAGCAACTGGCAGCCTGGGAGGCTATTTCGAGTTCCCCGAAAAAGGCCCGCTGTTGCTTATTTATCTACCGTCTTTATTTCTGGATGGGAGTTGGAAAGAGGCTTTTTTTAGTTAGATGGTGGGCTGTGTTGTTAAGAGCTGAAAGATCAGCCCCTGGGAAACCGAAAGACCCGTCTTCCCTCCCTGCCACCGTCAGAGAATGCGAAGCAGGAGGACCTAGGCAATGTCCCAAGCGCATCTGAGTCCAGAGAGCGGAAGAGAATAGTTCAAGACCACACACACACGTTACAGGCAGGCCCAGGGTGAGAACCCAGGCATCCCAAGTCACATGCCACTGCCCCCGTCCACTTTGCCAGGTGGCCACACTCTCATCTGGCTGGTGGCAGCTGCTACAGAACTAGCAAGACCAAAGACCAATGACAAACAGGTGGATACAAAAGGACAACTGAAGGTGGGAGAGAAGGGCAGATGGCACTGTGAAAATGCAGCTTTGAAGCTTGACTTTGAACTTGGGGTAAACTACTTGTTAGCTGTAACCTGTGGCAAATGCATGAACTCCACTGGGCCTTGCTCTCATCATGTGTAAAACGGGAGCCCACGTCACTCGTAGGCACCCAGCAATGACAGCTGTTTCCAGTGCTGGACAAGGCCAGCTAGGGACTCCCACAGAGAGCAGATGGACCCTAAACAGTGGCTACCAGTCTCTGTCCGGCTTCCTGGGGTGTTGGCTGCTGGGCCTGACCCTCACTGGCTTCGTCCCTGTGTCTAGCAGGGTGCTGGCAGGGCAGGTCCTCTGCAGTGGCCGTCAAGGAAGCCCTGGCGGGGCACTGGCGGTGTTGGGCCTGGGGACAGCTGTGACAAGACTCTGCCTCGGGTCTCTTCTCTTGAACAGGGTGAACGTCTTCACCCAGACGATACCCGATGAAAATAAGACTCGGGGGCAGGGACAGTCCCTGAGGACATGTAGGACCCCAGGAGAGCATGACGCCCATGTGTTAAGTCTGTGCTGAGGGGACAGGAGATGGAAGACAGAGGAGGAGGGGCCCGGGCGGCCAGGAGCCCGCTGCCTGGTGCTGGGCCGCGGCGACCCCTCATCCGGAACATGCTGCGGGGAGGATTAAGACCCCGCGGGCGTCCCCCTCTCTAGAACGTCAGTTCGGCAAGGGCAGGGGCATGTGGGGTTTGCCGGCCACTGCAGGCCCAGCGCCTAGAACACCGCCTGGCACGTGGCATGTGCTCAACGAACACCTGCCGAGCAAAGGGGCTGACGGCACCGTGACGCACGAGGCTGGCTCCTCCGGCGTCCGGGCGACCTCTGGACGGATGCGGGGCCTGCGGTCGGCATGTACCTGTGCCACCTGGTGCAAAGGCCCTCACGCCACTGTTATGAGGGCTCCCCCTGCTCCGCGAGGCCTGCCCCACCCAGAGTGTGTTCCACTGGAAAATGAGACAGCAGCCACATTTGTCCCCGCTCAGCCTGGCCTTTTACTTCTCTGAAGGACTTTCCCCTGCACAAGCATCTTGTTTATCTACTTTGCTAAGGTCGTGACTAAACTTTCCTTTTTAACTGTTTTGACTGAATGCTGCCATCAATATTTTCCCATGAGTTTGCATGTTCTGGTCACCCGACTGGTGACATTTCCCCTAAAGTTAGACATTTACGTTTGTGCCAATTTTCCTTCTCCGTAGACAGGGCTTCATGAGCATCTCTCATACACAAGGGTTTGTGCTCATGGTAAATTATTTCCACAGACCAAGTTCCCAGAAGTGGGTTTCGGCGCCCGTGGGAACTGACATTTCTATGGTTCTTGCCACAGTGTCATGTTGTTTCGCAAAGTGACCACGGCACTTTACTGGGGCACCAGCGATGAATGGTCTTGACTGGGTCCAGCCCTGGGTTTCACTTTCAGAAATCTGGGCAGCAATTTTATGAGGAAGGATGACAGGTCACATGGTGAATGATCCCATCGGGCGCATAAGGTCACTCTGTGGCCAGCGGGCCCCAGCAGAGCAAGTGAGGCACTGAGACACTGAGGGTGGCCCGGGGGCTGGGGTCAAGGCGCGTGCATAACATACACGGTGAGCCAAAGCCCTGGACTTGGGCTCGAACCCGCATGCAATTCCAGCAGCTCCCCTGGGCCCTGGCAATCCGGGTAGACTTTCTGATCTTGGACGCCTGACCAGTAGAATGGGGGTCATAAGCCAGTCCCATCCACTTGATGGAATTGCAGTGAGGATCAGGGAGAAGGAAAAACATTGCAGAATCTGTGAAATGCCAGATAAAGGAGCCAGCCCTTTCCAGGGGCACAGACAAGTGCCTTGGTGCTGACATCTGTTCACGATCTCCTCGCTTGGCAAGGGCGGGGGGAGGGGGAGAGGCGGGGAGGGTCTGGGCCCAGGTGCCACCATGAGCCAGGTGGTGGTAAGGGGCCCACTGCCACGCCCGGTCCCAACAGAGGCAGGAGCAGAGACAAAGGGAGCACCCCAACCTGACAGCAGGGCCAGGAGAGCGTGCATGGCTCAGAGCTCTAGCCACGGACTCCCCAGCTCCCCTCAGAGCTGGGCTGCCAGGTGGCAGCAGCCCGGGTCTGGTGCCAGGGAGGGAGTGGTTCAGGATGCTGGACTTCTAACTGCATCCTAGAAAGACCATGGAGGGCTCCACAGGAGGAGATGGCATCACAGTGGGCCTCGGTGAAGGTGGGCGGTTTCGATCTGTCCAAATCCTCTTGCCTGAGCCAGAAAGCCGCACAGATGTGGGTTCTCCCCTTTCGGGCAGAATGTGGGCTGCACGAAGCAGCGGCCCTGTGTGCCATGTTCAAGGCCAATAAACGAGTGAATGAACTAAATACTGGCCTGGGTTCCCGCCTCTCCTGACCTGAGAGAGGTGGCCCACATCAAAAAGCAGGTTCCCACAGGGCCAGCGGCATCTCGGCACAGGGCACCCACATATGCGGGTCCGAGCCACTACCTGTCGGAGCTGGGCTGGGTCCTCCTTTCCTGGGCCACTCCCTGTTCCCAGGGGCCCACACTGAATGGCAGGAAACAGACTTGTTCGGGAGGGTGAGGAGACCCATTGTGTCACCGACGGCGGAGGAGGGGGTGAGGGCAGCAGGGTTCAGGTTCTCACTCGATCTTTGAGAGCTGGGAAAAGCGAGCGCCCTGATTCACAAGCCCTGGGCCCTCGCATGCGCCGGCTCCCCGGCCCTGTGAGTCCTCTCTTCCAGCCCCTCTCAGCCTGGGAAACTCCCATTTTGCCCAGGGCTCCAGTCCGGCTGTCTCCTTCCCCCTCCCGGGAGGAGGCCCCTCTGCCGGGCTTGACCAGGGCCCTACGCTGCCCACGTCAGTGAATAGCGACGCGTCCACCCCCGCACAGACTGGTATCCCGGGGGGGTGGTCTGCAGGGACTCAGGCTGCCTGGGTTTACATCCCAGCTCCACCTCCCATCAGCTGCAGGCCCCCGACCGAGTAACTCCACCTGCCTCAGTCTCCTTGCTGGGAAATGAAGACAACAGCGCCTACTTCACAGGGCTGTGTCCCACTCCCCACATTTGGAAAATGGACTTTTAATTTCTAAAATAGTCCCTGAACACAGTTCCCTCTGCGAGGGGCGGCCCCACCCCAGGGTCTGGGCAGCTGCAGTGGCCCCGGCCTGTCCCCCACCGGGTCATGGCCAGGATCAGTGCTGTGGCCCATCGCTGGGGCTTCTTCCCAGCTGCCTGATTAAATGTTCCTGGAGTTTAAGTAAAAAATCCCCTACTCGGCACGCTCACCCATAACCATCTTCTCCCCCAACAAACCACCAGATTCCCAGCATCCTGCTTGGCCTCCCGCCCACCGCCTCACCCAAACCACACACAGCAGCGGAGCCCGCATCGTCTTTCCAAAGCTCCTGCCTGTGTGATGAGGCGGCGCTCAGCTCAAGGACCGTCCACAGCTACTCGAGTGAAGAAAGCCTTTCCCGGCCTCTGACCCTGTTTACCTTCCCCCCAGATTCACAGGCTGAACTGCCAAACCCCAGTACTCAGAATGGGACTTTCGGGAGACGGGGCCTTTTTTGAAGAGGTGACTGAGTTACAGCGAGGCCGTTAGGGTGGGCCTTCCCCCAAAGTGACTAGGGTCCTCATAAGAAGGGATTAAGACAGATACATACAGAGGAGCAACCATGAGAAGACACAGGAAGGGGACAGCCACCTCCAAGCCCACAAGAGAGGCCTGAAAGGAAAGCAGCCCTGCTGACACTTTGCTCTTGAGCTTCTAGCCTCCGGAAGTGCGAGAATATCAGTTTCTGTTGCTTCCGCCCCCCACTCCCGGCACTTGGTACGGTGGCCCGAGCAGACCAGTGCTCTTCCCAGCCCCTCTCGGAACGCGGAACCCAGACCATCCCCAGCCAACCCTGGCACCAGCGGGTGGTCCCCTCGCCACTCCCCGCCTCCATGGCAACAATCCACGTGTCCCACCACTGCTCAAGTTCCCCGAGGCCCTCGAGAACGAGCCGTCTTACAACGATGCCACCTCCCAGCACCACCTCACCTGGCATCATCTCCTACTAGCAGTTCCCTTGTTCTAGCACCTTCTCTCTCGTGCGTGGATACCTTGTTCGGCTGCTCAGCTCCTGCACCCTGCTAAATGTCCACGTTTGGGTTCTGACTCAGCAACCAGCCAGTATGATCCTTGGGGTCAGGACCGGGCATTCCCCATGGCCCAGCCTGCTCAGAGGAAACAGGTGTCACCAAGAACCACCTCTATGACAAGGGTAAATGTGTGAGATGAAGTAAAAATGAGCAGCAAGCACTGGACACAAAAGAAGGGAAGCATGGAGCCCACATAACCAACTCCCACAGGGAAAGAAGCGCCTGCAACTTCTAGACTGGCCACCAAGTGGCGCTGCTGGTCCGGCACAGCCCTGATGACTGTGGCCATAGACTTGAATGGACAAAGCCCTGAGAGCAGGCTCCAGTGTTGATGACTCATTGAGTACCTGATAGCCCAGAGTCACATTCCCCAGCTAGAACACTGTTATGGGGCAGGAGCCATGTGATCTTGAATTCTAGACAGAGAAAGACATCCTGTGCGTTCTGGGGGAACCAAGTTTCAGTGTGACAGCAGCTCTGAAAACCACCTAAGTGGTTCTCTGGCTCCTAATGATGGCAGCCACTCAGTAATTCAGAACACAGAGTGGGGTTGGGAAGGGACCACAGACTTGAGCCAGGAGGAGGCGGCCAGGAAGGGTCTGGATGGCAGGAAATGGCAGTTGGAACTGGTCTCCAGTCTAGACCTGGGTCTGGGCCTGCAGAGGGCATCCCCTGCCCTCACCACAACTCCCTGCCCGCACTGTCCACACTCCAATGCCCCGGGAGGCCTGGCCAGGGAGGGCCCCAGCATCCCATCAAACCACGTGCCCCAGGAGGTGCTACATCCTCACTACCTGGGGTCTCCACCTCCCACCCCTCCTTCAGACAAGTCGGCATGTCTGCTCTCAGTTGCTGATGCCCTCCCTGCCAGTTACACTTAGGGACTGTCCCTTGCTCTGTCCCCACATGTCCCCTAACAGTACTTCCACAGTCATTCTGCATTCCCTTTACAGTTGGTGACTCATGTCTTCCTGTAGCCAGAGGGCCCCTTGAGGCTCGCTTGCTGCATTGGGGGGGGGAGAGACAGGGGTCACTTGTGTTGGGCTTCAAAAGGATGGGAACAACTGGCTGACAGGTCATGTGTATCTTCAGACCCATTCACAGCCCCAGATGAGATGAAATTAAAACACGTTTTATTTTGTTTAAGACATGAAGAGTTCCAGCCCTTGGAGCCAGCATGCCCTGGGGAGCCTGACTCATGGACACCCCTTGGTGATCTGCCAGGGCTTTGGGTCAGTCCCAGGAGCAGACCCCCCACACACACACACCTCCTCACCCCTCATAGGGTGTAGGTGTACGCAATTGTGGGCTAAGCGCGTGGACTGCAAGCCTAGGTCCCCTGTCTCACCCTGGACGGGCTGCCTCTCCGTGCCTCAGTTTCCACATCTGCAAGATGGGGATACTAGCAGCACCTACTCCCCAGCTAGTTTGTTTGGTAAGGACTGAACGAGTCACCGTGAGCACCTGCATGCTAGGACTGCATGCCAGACGCAGGAATAAGCACTAGGTAAGCTGCGCAGATATTAGTTGGAGCTGGGTTGCTCCCCCTTTGCCCCCTGGGATCCGGCCAACAACCAGGGGAACCATTCTGAACCTACGATGGGGCCGAGGGCTCCTCAGGAGCTAGGACTGTCTCATGAGTGTCAGGTATAGGACACAGGTCCCCTTTCCAGTACCTCCTGTAGAATAAGGGAGGAGAGAAGGCCCTGCCCGCATGCTCAGGCTCTGACGTCAGACGGAGCCAGGGAGTCCTGGGGGGCTAATCAAGGCGGACGGACCAGCCCACAGGGAACTGGGTTCCTGAAAGGCAACCCGGGCAAGATGAACTTGCCGGCATTTCATCAGCAGCTGCAGGCCGTACCTTGCTCCTTGGTGGCTTCTGAGGGGCCCTAAGGCCTTGCTGTAGCTGCCACCTCCCTGCCAGCACCTTGACCCTCAGCTCCCGGGACCAGGTGCGCTGTCATGCATAGGATAACACCATAAGATGGGGAAGCAGCCTGAAACTGGGGAGGGGCTGCTTCTGGGCAGGGACAGGGAGATGTTCCCTGGTCTGACCTTGCCCTGGTCAACTGCATAAGCCATTTTACTCCATCCAACTTAGCTAATGACCCATTTCATCTCGAGGGACAGAGTGCGGTCTGCACTGGCACATTCAAAGGCCGGGAGCACCAGACACAGGCCCAGGTAGAGACACGGGCATTCCTGAGCCCCGTTCTGGCTTATGGAAACGGCTGCTGGAAACGTGGACCAACGTAGCAGCCGCTCCCACTGATCCACGGCCCCTGCCAGACCCGGTGGACGCTCGCTGCCCCCACTCAGCTCTGACTCCCAAAACGCAATAGCCTTTTTGGTTTTCAAGATATTTTAAAAATAATATTTGAAGTGCTCTCTCTGGCAGTACATATTATATTCTAAAAGGAGAACAGAAAATGTTAGCTTGGCTCCAATGCAAAAATGACACTTCCATCGACGAAACAGTCCTTATTTATAAAGAAGATAACTGCCTTAATCCACAGAGGGCTCTAACCAATCGACAAGGAAAAGACCAACAACCAAACAGAAAACAGGCAAACGACATGAAAAGACTGACACAGAAGAAATGCAGAAGGCTAAAAAACATGAAGTAATGCTCCAATTTGCCAATAATAGAAGAAATGCTAATTAAGATAGGTACCATTTCCCCAGCAGACGGCCACCATTAGGAGTAAATTTGCTGAAACTTTTTGAAGAACAATCCAGCAATATCTGCCAACCTGGGAAATGTTTATAATAATCTTTGACTGAGAAATACCACTTGCAGGGAACTTTACAGGAATATGCCAAGATCTATGTTTACTGCAGCCCAGTTTAAAAAAAAACAAAATCAAACTGGAACGACCTTACAAGCCCAACATAACTGAGTAAATTATGATTCCTTCATTCACATACTAAAATGCTGCCATCAAAAAGGACAAAAGTAGACTTCATCTCCATCATCTTTATGAGCTGACATGGAAAGAAGCCAAGATACTATTAAAGGGAGAAAAAAACAAGTTTTATGAGAACATACGTAACGTGACCCTTCTATTTTTTTTTAAAGCACATATGTGTTTATTTGTGTCTGAGAAGGGTCCAGAATGATGGATTCCATGCTGTTGCGAGTGGCTGCCTCTGGCAAGTGTGGTCCAGGTCAACCAGGTGTGAGTCACCAGCAACCAGGGCCCTGCCTGCGGACACAGGACTCGAGACCAGACCTGTGAGGTGCTGGAGGTGGGCAGCCCTCAGGAGGCACGCAGTCCGGTAATTTCTAGAGCATGTGGGTGGAGCAGGCCTCTTCCAGAAGCCCTACAAAAACGGGGAGGGGGACTCATAACCGATGGGCCAGGAAAAGCTAAATCTCTGCTCTATTCCATCGAGTCTAAGACACGAGTTTCTTTTTTTCACTTTTCATCTCTCAGGTTGAGAGGTTTCGTTATCCATGGTGTGTCACAATGTAATCAGCATTTTCCCCCCAGAAAGAGGCTGGGATTCAGGCCCAGAAGCCTCCAAACGCTGAAGAGGGGCCTACCTGGGCCTGGCCCGCACTTGGTGCTCCGGCTGCCCTGGGGTGGGCGTGGTCTGACGTGGGCCCCCAAGCACCATCCTACTCTGCAGACCCACCACCACCCAAGCGGGAAGTCTCTGCCTCAGTGGCTGGAAGTGGCGGACGTGAAAACCAGGACAGTGCCCCTCTCACGCACCCCAAAGTCCAGGAGGGGAACCAGAAGCCAAACACCCACCCAAAGGCACCGCCATCACCTTAGCTCACGGGCCTGTGCCCCTTCCACAGCCACCCGCTCCGGGCGTTGGTCCTGGCCTGGTGCTGTCCCCCCTCACTCCAGAGCCCCTGGTGGGGCACACAGTCCTCTCAGCCTCAGCCCCGTGGGTAGGACAGGCTGATGCTCGTGGAGGCACCATAAGGGCCAAGTCCTCAGAAGCCCACTCAAGGTGGGAAGCATTTTCGTGGCGGGCTGATCCAAACCTCCAGCCTCCTGCACAGGACCAGGGCCAGAAGCTGGTCCCGACTCGGGAGCGGCAGTCCTCGGGGGGGCATACACCCCCGTCCTCTTTGTCCTCCTCGACTCCAGGCCCCGCTGCCCACTACCAGCTTCTGCCACTGCCTCTCACCTAAGACCTGAGTGCCTGGCGGGACCAAGAGAGGAGCTGACGGCATGGGGGCACCTCGCTGCAGGGAAGGGGACCAGATCTCCTGCCCCCGCTCCCCCATGGAGGTGATGGCAGCCTTGCCTCACAGGGGAGGAAAGGACTCGGAGGGCCAGTAGCTCCCCAGGCCACAAGAGGGGGCTGAGATTGGGCCCGGGCTGGTCAGCACCAAAGCCTTGTTCTTTTCCACGCCACACAAGCCCTTAACAAGCACAGGTGGGATTTTTGTCTCCTCCATCACCATACAGGACAGAAACTCAATGACTGACCATTAGAAGCAAAGCTGCTAGCCTCTTCAATGGATACCAGGGAACTTCTCTGGTCATTGACATCGCCTGGACACCAGAGGGCGCCCGAAAGATATACCGGCTGGCGGTGTGGACAGCACCAGAAGCTCTGGGCATCACTGGCCCTGGGCAGCAGAGCCTCCAGCTGCATCAGGGTCTCGGTCCCACCCCCTCTCCACTCCCTGTCAGGCTCAGGGACAGTGCAGGTGGAGGAGGCAGTACACATGAGGTTTGGGAGTCAGTCAGAGTTCAGAACCACTGGCTGAGAGCACAGCCAGGCGTGAATTCAAATCCCAGCTCTGCCCCTAGCAGCTCTGTGGCCTTAAGTGACTACGCTCGATGCAGCTGCTGACGGCAATGCTCCTCTCGCAGCGTTAACGGGAGAATTAAACGAGCTAACGCACACACAGCGCTTCCCACAGTGCCTGGCATGCAGCAGGCGCTGCCTCGTGCCCGCCTGAGCGTGGACAAAGCCGGCTCAGGGGAAAAGCAACCTGCACGGGCCACACAGCGCAGGGACCTCGGTGGATCGGAGATCCAACCTCGACTCCCAGCCCCGCTCCCTGCCCTCACCTCTCCCACCCAGAGCCCACTGCAGCTCGCCAAGGGAGAACAGGACGGCCGACCCCCCACCTCTGAGAGGACCCCCAACTCAGCACACACCTCTGAGGCAGATGCCCTGTGGAGAATCGCCTCCCGCGGGGGCCCTGAGGAATGTTAATTTCTCTTTATTTGGTGTCTAGATTACTCCGTTTCAATCCAGCCTCCCGACAGCCTCCTAGATGAGCGCTGATTAAATTCCCATAAAACCACAAGCGGAAACGCTCGATTTGTGGTGTGCACACCCCTCCCCAGGGAGGTCTGGTGACCGCCGGCCATCTGTCACCTCCAGAGCACATGAGTGGGAGACTCTGGGAAAAGGAGAACGAGAGAGTCACCCCTTACCCGCAGCCATCATCAGCTCAAAGGGTCTTCTCAGCCCTTTGCTTGTAGCCTGAGACCCTTCCCTATTCCCTAGCTGCTGCCCCGAGAGCCACAGGGACAAATCTGTGTCATACGATCACAGCCCAGGTACTCTCCCACACATCACTCCGGGCGGTTCAGGAGTTGGCTAGAACCTTGCCCAGAATCGCTCGGCCTGGGGTGGCAAAGCCAGGCCTGGGTCTTGGGGCAGACGCCAGGGAGGGAAAAGGTCTGCAGGTGTGTGTGTGGCGACCTTGGCTGTGGACGCAGCCCCCCTCCTCCCTCCCGTGCTGTGCGAGGCCACTCCTGCACTTGGCTTGAATTCGATCCAGGGTCAGTGCCATCCGTGCCTCTGGTTAAGGGGTATAGGTACAGCCCCACCCAGAAGCGGTCACCTGTTAGGGAAACCTGTGGCCCAGGCTCCCCGGGGTGAGTCACTCTGCAAGCCTACTGACCTCATGCTGTTTGGAGCGGCTGGGTGGAAGGGACTTACTGCTCAGGTCGCAGGCTAAGGCCATCCTCCTCAGCCAGCAGGAGGGGAAGTGGTCATGCCAAGTCATTCACCCATGGATTCCCCAGGCAGGAATCCATTTCTAAGAAATTACGGTGGCAGACCACTAGCTGTCCCCAAAAACTCATTCTCCCTCTCTTCCGTGGTGACAAAGATCCCAAATTTCAGCTGGGCACACGGCTAAGATAGAGCCCACGTCCCCCATGTCCCCCATGCTCCTGCAGCTCAGTGTGTGGCCAAGCTCTGGCCAATGATGCCTGAACAGAGCAGCATGTCGTAGCTTCTAGAACCTTTCCTAAGGACAACTCGCTTCCTTTTTTCTAGTCCGCCTCTCCACCCTAACGTCTTGATTGGATGTGACAGCTAAAGTTTTAGCACCACCTTGGAACAAGAGGGCCACACAACACAATGAGCTAGAGGAAGCCCAGGTCCCTTGTTGTCCCACGCAGTACCAAGTGACCTTCCTCTGGGTTTTTACACGGGAGAAAAGTGAAGTTTTATCTCATCCAAGTCACAGTGACTTCAGGTCTCTGCTGTTGAAGCAGCTTTAGAAATAACCAAATCGGCAGATTTGAGGCTGAAAAAGGATGGGTCTGAGGCAGAGAAAAGACCCTGCTTCCCCTCTAAAGTCTAAATTAGGACAAGACAAGCTCAGGGGACGTGGCACTGAGATGGCAGTGACCACAGGTGAGGCTGGGAGCTCCAGGCAGCAGGTCTCACCTGACTTCCCCAGCCGATGGCCTGCAGACGGCCCGCAGGGTGTGGACCCGGTCCAAGTGCTCTGCCTGCTACTCGTGGGAGACACTCCCCTGTGGCACGGCCACCCCCACTGCAGAGCAGGGAGCGTTGGCCACCTCCCTGCAGCAGCCTCCTGCCCGCCTGGCTAACACGCAGGTGCCCGGCTCTCTGCAGACAGGCGGAGCTGCCTCGGCATGGGGCACGGCGACAACCCCGGGAAGTCTGTGCCAAGCCCCTTCTCCCGACACAAAAGCAGTGTCGCTTGGACGGCTATAATTGTCTGAGCAACGGAAAGGGTAATTACGGCCATTTGCAGCTCGCAGAACGGGGCCGTGCGCCTCCAGGAACAGCGGCAGTGGGGTGGGGGAGCACCAGGTATGTGGCGGTCCCCTGCGTCTGCACGGAGGACGGGCCTGGCCTGGCCTCTGGAGGGAGGCTGGGAGGTGGGAGCCGACGTGCTTCAGCGTGAACAGCACCCGGTGGGCAGGAAAAGGCCCCAGGAAGTCCCAGCCTGGGACCACCCTGCTGGAAGGATGCCAGCACGGCTCGGCCAGCACGATAAGGAGAACGCAGGGTGCGGCGGCCGCGGCCACCCACGCTCAGTTCCTGCTGGCCTCGTGCCAGGCTCTGTAGGGCTCGGTCCACACGTTCTCGCCAGGCCCGGAGTGGCTGTCCCCTTAGCGGGCAGCTCCTGAGCTGACAACATCTGGGTCTAGGGTTTCTTGAAGCCAGCAGAGTGGGTTCTGATTCTCTCCCCACTGGGAGGCCGGTCACTGCCCCTCACGTCTACGGCTGGGTTATGTCGCCCTCACAGCAGGACACAGGCAATGGCCATCAGAACCTGTCTCCAGGCCACGTCTCCAACATGCTCTCATCTCCTCACGCCCAGCTCACATGCCTTCAGTGGCGCCCACGAGGGAAGTCCCCACAGCTGCGGGAGGGCGCTCCGAGTCCCTCGCTCTGACCCACACAGGCACCCACACTTCAGCTCTCCCCCACTTTGCTCACATCCCTGCCCTGTCTGGGAGGCCCAGGCTGTCACTTCCTCAACACTCGCCCACCAGGGACAGCCCTGCTTCCTATGTGCCTTGTGGGCCAGCCCACAGCCACCTCCCTGCTCCTCAGACCATCACGCACCCTCACGCTCCAAGCCCGGGCTCACCCTTGACCCCCGGTCCTGATTCTCTGGCCGTAAAATCAAGACAAGTTCCAAGATCCAATACAGATGCCTCGGCCCCTTCCACCGTGTGGGGAGCAGCAACGGCAGCTGACATTCCTGCGTGGCCCCAATGGGCCGGGACCCGTGCTACCTGCTCACCAGACAGCATCCCAGTTATCCCAAGCCTGGACCCCGTGGATAAACCACCTGGTATCCATATCTTACAGAAAACTGCAGGGCCTGGTCAAGAGACTTGGCCAAGACCACGAGGCACCAAGAGCCCAGATTTGAACACAGACTCAGTCTCTCTACCCCAGAAGCCTAAGTTCATGCTCTTGACTCTGTGAAAGCCTTCTTCAAGGTGCCCTGATCCCACCAGAGCCATCGCTCCTCTACTGGACTTGGCGAGAACATGAGACCGGGCCGCTGACCCGCACCTCCTCCCACGCATTGAGATGTCTCACCTTCTACTACGATCTCCTGTCCCTTCACACGCAGTTGGCGTCTGACACACACCCCTCTCGGGAGGAGGCAGGTTTCCCTTCCAGAACCAACATTCGGCCTAAACATCAGTACAGAGCCTCCTTCTCATCTGGAGGCTCTGGATGGACCCAGGCAAGGAACACAGAAAAAGGAAGTTGACATAGTCACGGACCACTCCAGCTCCAAAGAGGGAAGGATGGTGGCATGCTGGAAAAGCCTGCCCCCTGGAGGGGCCCCCAGGAAGTCCATGCTCTACACCACTAAAGGCCAAGCAGCAGAGACAGCGCCTCAAGACCCCCTCCCCCCCCGCATCCCACCCCGGGACGGCCAGGCCAGCACCCAGCCCTTCTGCAGGATACAGTCCTCAGAGAACCAAGGACTCACCAACACCCATGCCAGGTGCCTGCTAGATCCAGGGCCCTCTGGCCATGAATATGAAAGTCAAGCTCAGGGGTTAGGAGCTGGGCAGCCTGAGACCTGGCTGGATGCTGGCTCTGCCATTTATAGGCTGTGTGGTGTCAGCATGTCTGCTAACATCTCCAAGCCCCCAGTACTCATCTATGAAATTGGGGAGAATGACTGTGCCCCCCTTTATGAGCCCCGGAACAGAGAATACAGGAGAAGGCTTAACTCAATGCCAGGCATCTGGTACATACCCAATAAATGCTATTCTCATTATTCCCATAATGGCCCTGTGAGCCAAGTCACCATCCAGATGAGGGTTCAAGGCAGCGTGACAGGCCACACTCCCGGTGTGGAGGGCAGAAGCAGGGGCTGCCTCTCCTACCCCTAGGATGACTCCTCACACGGCCCCAAGGCACAGGCAAAGTGCCTCTCCTTAAAACTGAACAAGAGTCCTTGGCAGGGAATGCCTGGACCAGGCGAGGAGAACTAGGGCGTAACTGTCAGTGTGCATCTCTCCAGCATGCTGGCCTCGCAGACACAAACACCTTGGCAAGACCGTGGGCTTCTCCAGAGCTGCCCTGCCCAGGAGGTGGGGAGGGTGAACCCTCAGGGACCAGGGACTAGGGACGAGAGCCTGCCGCTGGCCGGAGAAGCCCCTGCAGCCCAGAGGGAGGCTCCTGCCTGCGAGAACACGGCGTACCCACGAGGTCCAGCCGCCACGTTACATAGCTTCACACGTCTCATCACCGGCCCTTCAATTTCTCTATTCGTCTCCTCCACCGGTCACACAGCCCCACCGGCCCGCCTGCTGCTGCACTGTTCCCCACATGCTCCCACTTCACTATGTCCTGGGGACACTTCACTGCCACTCCGTGGCTTCAAGGAAACAAAAGCATCTTGAAGTGGCTGGAGCCACTGTGCCAAAGAGTGTTCCGGGCTTTTACATCCTGACTCTGCCGGCCACGGAGGAGGGGGAAAGCCTCCCCACCCCCAGAACGTGTGCCACCCCCCCACCCCGGATTCGACTGCTTCCTGTCCCAGCATGCTTAAAAAGACCAGACCCTTCCCCGCCCTGCCCCGCCCCACCCCTCCCAATGAACACCTGTTCACCCCAGCAGTGGGCCGCCTGCCACAGGGCAGAACCACCTGTGTCCACACCTTTCATGTAGGCCTCGATCTTCCGGACGAGCTCGTAGGACTTGGAGCGGTCCAACAGGGTCCTGATGGCAGGAAGGGGGTCCAGGACGATGGTCTCGGGGTGGGCATCAATGTACTCCTGAAAGGAAAACACACTCCTTCCGGTGAGAGAGGGGAGGCTGGTGCTGAAACAAGGTGATGAGCACGACTTCATCCCACACACCCTCCCCGAACCCATCCCTGTCTTCTCACTCCCCTGATCAGCACTCACGTCTGTCTGGGGAGTCACGTGGTCTCAGGATCACATGACTTTCGTTAGACCAATCAGGGCACTGTGGACCCAGAGGCCACTCACTGGCTCAGGAGAGGACATGGGACCCAAGTCAGTCCAGAGGCAGGCTCAGAACCCTTTCAGAGAAGGCTGGGAGAAGAACACTCCTTCCTGGGAAGAGGAAGCACAGAACCTGGACGGCTGGGAGCAGCCACTTTGGGGTCTGAAGGAGAGGCCTGATGGAGCCACAATCAAAATGGAGCCCAGGCTGAGAAAACAGGGCCAAGAAGGTGAGAGCGACCAGGGTCTGGCCTGCTCATCTGAACCCTGGAGAAAGCGGCACCTGAGGCCACGTGTGGACTCACTCTGTGAGCGTGGCCGAGCACCCGGCACCACACGGACTCTAAGGCGGGGCGAGCTGGGAGTGGCAGGCCAGACTGACCGGGAGGTCTGTGGGGAGGCGCGGGTGACCGCTGGCCCCCGGGGCTCGCTCCAGTGAGGGCTCATTTAACACCTGCTGACGTCGCGGTGGACCGAAACTCTAAGGAAGTGCCAGTATTCTTGGGGAAACAACACGGAAGCACATG
>CM053509.1:6148623-6173602 GCA_028627145.1 Eidolon dupreanum
ACACACACACACACACACACACACACACACACACAAACCTCTCCTGCCCGCAGCCCATGGCAGACGTCCACAGCCATCCAGACACTTTCCCATGGGCCAGCATGTGGGATGCTGTGGCCCATGCATCCACTAGGGTGACAACCCAGGCCAACATCGGGGTATCTGGGCCACAGGGCAAGCATCCCCTCTCAGTCCCAGATGGAAAACTACTGAGATCTGGGCTCCTGGGGTGTCAGGGACCGATCGGGGGCTTCGGAGTGAGATAGAACCAGATTTACATCTCCGGTTATGCCTTGGACAAGGTACTTAACTTCTCTGAGCCTCAGTTTCCCCGCTTTGTAAATGGAAGGAAATAATAGCTACCTTACAGGGTGTAAAGGAGGGACCCCTGACTCCCAGGAACTCTCAGTCTATCGTAACCACGGTTATCGTCTCCCCCCTCCCCTGGTCTTCAGACTGGCCAGCACTGACCCTTTAGCTCAGCCTGGTTGTTCTGCTTCTCAAGAACCTCCGAGAGTTCTTCCTCAAAACTGCTTGGCTTCTTCTGTTGCTGCGCCCTCTCCTTGGCACCTGGTATGAGAACAGGAGAAAAAGTCCCATTTGGTCTGAGCCGGCACATTTGTCCACGAGAGTGAAGGCCTCCATTTCCTCACCTGCCTCCTGGCACGTCATGTTCCAGCCCTACCCAACGAGAGACTGAGGGAGTGAGAGCCAGGGGATGGGGCGGGGTTGGTTGTTCCTGCCCCTCCCAGCTGGGACCCATCAGGTGGCCACACCACCCTCCAGATGCAGTTTCTCACCTAGGTAATGAGAACAAGCCTTGCCTGCTGCCTCACAGAGCAACGAAGGCTCAGAGGGAACAAAGGGTCCCAGGGGTGGAGCCGGAGAGTGGGGGACCCTCAGGACCTGGCTGGTAGCTAAGGGACTCTGCAGCAAGAGGTAACAGTGACTGTTTGTCCCCTCTGAGAAATCCCTGCTTGCCCTGGACCCCATAAATCCAGGCCCTTGGGAGAAAGCCAAGCATGTGCCTACATCCAAGCCCAGGGCTGGCACCTGCTGCCATGATCCAGAGACCCTTCTCCCTGCATCAACCTGAGGCTGCCGCTGTCCCCACTGGTGCCTAGTTCCTGATGATGGTCCCTTACCCGGGCCAGTTCTGCAGCTGGTGATTTTTTTTTTCCCCATGATGGGAGTTCGAGGAATGGCCAAAGAAGCCTCACACAGTGGGTGTGAGCAAGGGAGCAGTATACCCAGAAGACAGAGACTCCTTCTGCCACCTAGTCTCCAATGCGCCTCACTGCAATGGCTGAAGTCCTGAGACCATAGGATATGAAGAGATCTACATCTCATCATGGCACGTCCCTAACTCACAGTGTGACCTTGACACTCAACCTCTCTGGGCATTGATCTCTTTAACAATATTGATGGCATGTTGGAATAGGTGGCATGGAGAACCCACCTTTCCACTCTCTAATTGAAAGGAAATAAACGAGTTTTGAAGAGAAACAGGACCTGCTTGACCTTCCACCCTGATTTCCTGACTCTCAGTCACTGGAATTTACCCAGATTCATGTGCAGTGGCTGGAAATACCTTGGAGAACAAGGTCTTGGAGCTCTTTCAGCAAATTCTGGTGGCGCAGGATTGAGAGGATCCGTTCATCTGCAATGAAGGAGAGTCGTTATGGGTCATTTCCAGAGGACAGCTGAGAAAGAGATTGCCATCAGTATTTTCAGCTGAGCACAGGACTTTATTCTGGAAACGCAAAGCCTGGGTGGCAGCAGCAAGATTGGGTCTCGAGATAACACTTGTGAAATGACCTCCTTTCCAAGGTGTCAGTCAGTTTACTACATCAGAAAGGTCAGCCACTGTCCCAGCACCCGGACCTTGGCCGAGAAATGGCAGCCCTGAGGCGAGGTAGGGGTGTCTCAAACATAGCACATCTCCCCATCGCCAGGCCTTGGCTATGCTGTCTACTCCACTTGGAGTATTTTTTCATCGTTTTTCTACCTGTTGGTTTCCAACTTTTCTCTTAACACCCGACCTCAACGTTAACATTGGCTCCATCCAAAAGCTGATCAAACTTGACCGCCTGCCTGGCAAAACTTTGTCCTTCTCATGTCCACCCACAGTGTTTCTTTATTCATCACATATCTATAGGGTGTCTACCAGCAGCTGTTCCTGGCTGGGGATAAAGCATACAAAATCCTTGTCCACAGGGAGCCACATTCTGGTGGCTTGCTGTTCCAGCCCTGATTTGAATCCAAGCTGATTGTATTCATATTTGTCCCCTCTGCTAGTCTGTAAGCTCAAGGTGCACAGAGCCTCAGAGCCTTTCACCTTCCTGTACCACTTAGACTGCAGTGCACACCTGGACAAGGCAGGTACTTGATCAGTGACTATTGAATTAAATTTTTGATTCCATCAAAAGCCATACACCCATATCCTCGCCTCCCAGTCCAGCAGGCAGCAGCCCCTCACCCCCAGCCTGACCCATACCTCCTCGGAGTGTCTCGAAACACTCCTTGCTCACAGGCATGGGGCTGGGCTTGGAGAGCGTGTCAGAGATGACCTCAACGATGCACTTCATCACCTGGGAAGAGAGTGGGGCAGGTTGGGGCTGGTTTGGGCATGGGAGTCAGCCTCTGGAGGCTCCAGTGCAAATTTCTAATGAGGACATAAGGGCATTTGCTTCTGTCTTCAGGAGTCCATGGATGCCTGGCTCAGGGGCACAGCTCTGCTTTCTCAGCCAGACAATAACGGCAATGGTAAAAGAAAACCTATACCTGGTGCTTATCATGGGCCAGGCACTCCAATCTCCTCACTAGGAGGAGCCCCTCTAAGGTGGGGGTGGGTACCTGGTAACTTCTCATCCCCAAGCGTCTTTCTAAAGAAGGGGAAGCTGCTCCGGACATCAGACATATGTCTTGCACAAGTACTTTAGTCGTGCAGATATGCAAAAGGTCAGTTATCTCCAGGAAGCCTTTCTGAGCCACCTGGAGGAGAGCTTAGAGCTTCCCTGGCTCCACCCTGTCCGGAAAAAAGACTTGGATCACTGTCTCCCAACATCCACCGTGTTGTCACATGCAGGGAGTGACAGCTTCACCATTTGTGTCCATATTCATCCAGGGAATGAATCCGCCGGCTGGATATGAGCGCACATCACCTGCATCTGGGTGCCCATCCCAGGCCAGCAGCTGCCATATCTCTGAAAGTCTTGTCCACTGCCCCCAGCAGGGTGCTGTGGATAATCAGGCATGTGATAACTGAAGGTGGTGCCAACTGTAGTGTGGTTTCCTACCTGTGTTGTCTTGGGTATATAACTTGACCTATCTGAGCCTCGGTTTCCTTATTTGTAAAATGGGAGTGAGAAGAACTTCCCAGCTCCCCTCCTAGGGTGATAAGGCACAGATTGGAAAACATTCTATAAAGCATGAAGTGCCACACACACCCAGGGAAGAATACACAGCTCCCAGCCTGCTTCAGCTGTCTAGAGCAGAGGAGCAGGAGGTGTCAGACGTGCATCAGGCAGTGCTGGGAGGGAGTGAGGGGGTGGGAGGCTGTGTGTATGGGCTGCCGCGGCGACCCGTCCAAGGATCCAGGATGGCAAACTGGCACATAAGTTCTACAGTTGTCACAGCACCCAAGGATGGAACATTCAGGTCTTAAACAACTGTTCTGGTGCCCCTGACCCCTGGCTCTGGGGCACAGTGTGGTGATCAAAATGTCTTCCGTACGGGACCAGGCAAGGAGGGCCCAGCAGTCTGTCCCCTGTACCTCCTTGCAACCCCCAGACCTTGCACTGGGAACATCAGATAACCACCAGTCCGCGAGGGCAGATTCTGGGAAGAGGAATTGTATATGAGTCCTAAGAACAATGGGGAGATCAAGAAGGGAAGCTCTAGAAATAAAAGTGCTCATTTACTGAGGACCTACTATGTGCCAGGCACCTCACATCTATGATTCCTACTTCTCACAACTCCCCTCGAGAGAAATATTACTACAGATGGGAAAAAGGGAAGCTCAGAGAAGGTGAGGGATTTCCCCAAGATCACACAGCTACAATTAATGGTAGAGGTTTAAATACAGGCCTATCTACAACTAAAGAATAGAAAATATGATTGAACAAGTTGAGGTTGAAATTGCTTTGATGCTTTGGGTTTTAACCATAACCTTTCTGGAATGGAAGAAAATAGCTCCTGGAAAGTGGGGAGTAGAAATTCTTTGACTCTCAAGTGGTGGTATCTGTGAGCACCAGAGACTGGAAGAACAGCCTCAGCTCAGATATGAATGAATTTCAAGCATACACTCAACATGGAGTGTCTTTTCCTGGCTACAGAACCCCACACTAGTGTCTCCTAAGTCCCTTTCCTGGGTGACATACACCCTTTGCGCTAACTGCCTGGGATCCTGGGTGCAGAAGCCATGACCGAAAATGTTTTTAAATGGGCCCCTTTAGGAAAGCTAGGATTTGAGTGCCTGTGGGGCGTGTGTGTGGGGGGAGGGGTATTGCTGGCAGATCCTTGGGGGGAGAGGAAAAGCCAAGGGGGAGGCCAGAGTCAGGCAAGTGAAGAACATTCTCAAAGGTCTGTGGACAACCACAGAGAAGTCACCCCCAGCAGTCCTTGGTGAGCATGACAGATTTGAAATGTTCAAGACAGTGGGCTTGGCACCTTGGCCTAGCAGGCAAGACACAAGCCCCACCACACTGCACACTCAGCTCAGAGGAAGCTGGGGAAGTCCCCACAGCAGGATGGCAGGACAATCAAACAGTCTTTGATATCTTCTTTCGCAAGCTGTCCCCAGGCTCAGCAGCCGCAGTGCTGGCTTTTGGCTTTGTGCCAAACTCACTCTGCAGCTGCCCAAGAACTGGCTGTGAGACAGCCACTAGGGCCTCCTATCCCCCATCCTGGGGCATCCCCGCACCTCTTCTTACCTCTGTGTCTCTTTTATCCATAGGGGTGTTCACAGGGAGGGCAATGACTGAGAAGAAAGAGAGAAAGCTTGGGTCACCCCTCTGTTCTGAGGGGAGGGTCCAGTGCTTCCTGACCGGATTCATTGGGGGCCCGTTCACCTCTGTGCTCCCCGTCAAACCTGCCCCCACCCAAATGAGATGCTGGGGGTGATTTTGTTTCTCTTCCCCGGCTGCTGCCCTCAGGGGGGTGTCTCCCAGAGGCCTCACTGAAAGCCTTAACCCTTCCCGTTGGGAAAGCTCCTGCTCAGAAGGCAGCATGGGGGCTGAAGGCAAATGTGAAAACAAGGCCACGGTCTGAATGGGGTTAGGGTGGGGGGAGAATGCAGGGAGAGGGAGAGAGATCCCAGAGTCGAGGAAAAAGAGATGGAGGAGGGGGATTGTGAGAGATGATACTGAGAGGCAGGAGTCAAGGACAGAAAGACGGGGCAGAGCGGGAGAATGGAAAAGGGAGAGAGGCGAGAGGGGGAGCCAGCGGCAGCCCTCCCATCTCCCCTAATGACCTTGGCCAGCCATGGCGTGGGGCCGGCCCTGGTCCTAATGCAGCCCAGACGCCGGGCCCAGACATGAGTGGAGGCACCAGGGGGCCCTGCCTCGCAGGGTCCGGAGTCGTGCCCAGAGTCCGGTCTGCGGGTTCTGGGCGGAGGACACTTTGCTGGGTCGGGAGGGAGGAGGGGGCGCTGTCCGCGGTGCTGAAAACTCGCCGTGCCCGAGGGGAGCTATGGAGCGGCGCGCCGCGCTGCGCGGTGCCTGGACTTCAGGGCAGGCAGGACAAGAGCAGGCAAGGGCGGGCAGGGGCGCCCAGGGCCCTCTCCCCCAAGACTCCGCGCTCGCTCACCTTGCCCGGCGCAGAGCAGAAGTGCCAGGACAGCGGCGGAGCGCATGACGAAGCCGGAGCGCCGAGCAGATGGCGGTCTGGGGCTGGGCACAGCGGGCACCCTGGAGAGGGGTGGCTGAACCGGCGGGGCGGAGCGGGCTACCGCGGCGTTGGCGCGGGGATGGGGGGGGTCTCCGTGTGCGTCTGTCTGTCGGTCCGCCCACCTGCCTTACTGCACTGAGTTCGGACACTGCAGCAGCAGCAGCAGCAGCAGCAGGAGCAGCAGCAGCAGCAGCAGGAGCAGCAGGAGCAGCGCTCGCGCGCCCCGCTTATATATCCCCCAACCCCGGAAATGACGTCATCCGGCCGCCCCTGCCCCTTTCCCCACCCCTCTGGGGGTCCGGCCACAGTTCCCTCCACTCCCAGCCTCACCTCTGTTGCCTCTGGCCCCTGCTGCTCACAGCTCGTTTGTCAAGCTTCCTGGAGGTGGCAGGGAGGACTTGGATGATCTTCCACCCCTCGACGGCTCCACCGACTTGCTGTGTGTCCGTGGGCAAGTCACTCCCGGTCTCTGGGCCTCGGGTTCCTCCCATGTGCGCTGAGCTCCCTTCCATTCCTAGCGCACCACTCCATGCTCCCTCTGCCCGGGGCTTCTCCCCTGATCTCAGGCTGGAAGTGTGCTCACCATTCAGGGCTCACTCAAATATCTAGGAGGCCCTAGACAGGCCTCTTGACTCCCTGTCTGCGTAAGGCCTCCCTCTTGTAACCCAGTTTTGTAACCTCACGATTTATGATTGTACCGTATATATGTATTGATTTATTTGAATAACGTTTAGTCTCTATTGCTTTCAGAGTGTTGAGCATGGCACCTGACACAGAGAAAACGCACTTAATAGCTAACTGTTGAATATATCGATTGGAAGGTCAACCCATGCAGGAGTGAATCCTGGGCTGTGGCCATTGTTGTACAGCTCTTTTGGGGGTGGTGAGAAGGGAATGGGGGACAGTTCTTGATATCAAACCAAACATGAGTCTTTGTAACTTCTCATTAGCTTTAGTTCAACCCCTCAGGATCATTTTCTTGCTGCTGGTAACCCATCGTGTATTTGAGAACAGCTTTCCCCACTTCCTACGTGTTCTTGAAACTTGGGTGTTCCTGGGTAAGGCTGGTTTCTTAGTTTGTTTTGCTCTGCCTTGGGGCTCTCGTGGTCAACTACATTACTTCTCTCAACTTGGGGGCCACATTGGAAACCCTTTGCCACCTGACCCCAATGTCATAGTGAAACTAATATCTGAGCTATTGTTTGGCATCAGTTGGCATTGTCCAGGGCCTCTCCTTCTTCCTGGGGACTGCCCCCCATCTCCTGTTGCTCTTTCCTACTTCCTGCCCCACACCTGTGCCCACCTATAAAAGGGAACCTGGCAGGAGCTCAGATGAAATGGTCTTTTTCATGCATTTATTCATTTCTTCAACTATTTGTTAAGCACCTACTATGTGCTTAGAACACTTACAACATCACTCAGCTGTTGTAGGTGCTGAAGATGCTGCAGTAAACAAAACGGACAAAAGCCTGGTTCTTGCGGAGTTTACATTCTAAAGGGTGAATACAGACAATAAGGAAAGAAGTAAAATGCACAGTATGTGAATTGGAGACAAGTGCTATGGACAAAAATGAAGCAGGAAGGAGAGTGGGTATACTGGGAGAGAGGGTGTGTATTTTAAATAGAGTGGATCTGAGGAGTCCTTACCCATGAGGGGACATTTCAGCAAAGACATGAAGTTAGTGAGAGAGAGGAGCTGCATGTGTCCAGAGGAAGAGGCCGCCAGGTGGAGGGAACAGTGAGTTCAAATGCCTTAGGCAGGAATGTACCTAGTGTGTTCAAGGAATAGCAAGGAGATAGAGTGGGGAGGACCTGGAATTATGTAGCTGCACAGTAACATGTAATCCATCTAAAAAACTTAGCCATGCGCAGAAATGCACCTGTACTCATGCCAGCCAGAGATAAGCGCCGATAATTTTAAAGTACCTTTTCTGTAGCCTTTGTTGGGGTGGCTCCCTGCATGAAGGGTAGTTCCCAGTGAAAGGCCCAGCTGATCTCTGAGAGAATAAGAGCCTCGGGCCCTTCGGAGTGTACTGCCCAGATTCGCAGCATGTTTCCTCTCCAGCGTCCTATCACAAAGATTTACCCATGTCATCAGTAGAGTGGTTCACCACAACTTATCGTGTGCCACAATTTGCAATACACAGATAAGTTTCCTATTTTTTGTTGTTGCCGTTATAAAGAACAATCTTGTATGCAAATCTCTGCAGCATTTGCCGTGATTTCCTTTAATAGTAGGTGAACTCCGTGGCCTAAGAAAATGGACATTTTTAAGGCACTTGATATATATTGCCCAATTGCCATGAAGAAAGTTGAACCATTTCCCAAGCTGAGTGGCTTCTTTTTTTTCTTGGGGAGTTTCAGAGCCCCTGTCACTTCTCATTCCCAAGAGCACTAGTTCTCCAGGAGCCTGGTTCTGTTTGTCCTGAAACTGAGCATAGCCAGCCAGCAAAAATGTCCCAAACTAGACTCTACAAGTGACAATGCCATTTACTAGCGTTTGCACCAGGCTTTATAGCTGTTCAAAATGTTCCATCGTTGACCCTGTATGGCACCCTGATTTTGATCCTGCTTTGCAGATTTGGAAACTGCAGAGACTCAGGATGTTAAAGTGAGCACCCAAGGAACCATATGGCAAGTGAGTGGGAAAGTTGGACCTAGACTTTGTTTTGCTGAAATGCCCCATGTTTTACACCATCTCGCGACTTCTCATGTGCTGTCACCTCTCTCTGGAATGCCTTCCAATTACCATCCCACTCCCTCCCTGGCAAGGCCTGGGGAACTTCTGTACCTTTTAGGACTTGAGGTAATTGCTTCCTTCTCTGCCTCCACAACACTTATTTGAGCATTTATCATAGGAGGTTGAAATTATTTGCTTTTACATTCTTCTATCTCATTACACTTGGAGCTCCTTGGCATGTGGTCTGCACCCCGCCCATCTTGGGACTTCATTTCCTGGCATAGTGCTGGGCACGTGATAGGCACAATGGATAAATCAAAGAAGGAGGAAACTCACATCCCTTGATCCCATCTTTGGACTTTGGGCTGGATCAGTTAGGGAAGGATAAGCTTCTGAAACAAAAGACCTTAAAATTCAGTGGGATAAGATGGGATCTTATTTCTTTCTCACACAACAATCCAGACTAATGGGATGGTTCAATACAAGATTTCCATATTTGTTACCAAGCCAGCTACTACGGTTGCCACCATTTCTCAGTCATCACATAGAGGGCAAAGGGTAGTTGGAGGTCAAGCATCTTCTTCATAAGGATGAGATGGATCACTTGCATGCATCACTTCTCACAACCCATTGGCTAGAACTCAGGCACAGGGACATACCTAGTTGTAAGGGAGGCTTGGCAGCCACTGGGGATGGTTCTCATTCCTAAAGAAAGAGGGGATACTGGAGGACAATGAGCATTCTCTACTACACAACCCATGGGGATGATGACAACAAGTAATCCTGTGGAAAACTTATTAAGAACCAGGCACTGTTCTAAGAGTTTTACATTACAGCCCTATGAGGTAGGTGCCATTATTATTATGCCATTATTATTATTACACTTGTTTACAGATGGAGTTTTACAGATGGAGTTCAACAAGAGAATTAAGCCCCCAAACCCTAAGTCATTCATCATATATAATGAATTAATGTCTCCTCCATGCATCTAGAATGGTACTAATTATGCACCATCCTTGGGATAATTGAGAAAATCATCGCTCAAATAATTTCTGTGTTGTTTGATTCTGATGAGGAACCCTGCCTGTGTGGCATCATTGATGGGTACCTTTCTAGGTGCCAGGAACTGGGTTTGTTATTCATCTTTGCTTGGGTTCCCCAAAAGCAGACCCTAAGACAAGGATTTGAGAATGCAAAGAGTTCATTTGGAAGTGATTCCAGGAAGGATAACAAGTAAGTAGAGAAGTGAGATGAGGAAAAGAAAAAAGCCAATAAAGGGTGTGTTGATGAGCAAATCACCACTGAGGGCGGTGGAGACTCAATCTACTGGGGCCTGTTAGAAACTGTAGAACACACCCATTATTCCCCTGGGGTGAGGAACTGGAGTACTTACCTGTTGACTCCTTTCCCTCATTGGTGGTCTTTCCTGGAGGTGTTGATTTTCCAGCGCTTCTGGCCTGCTCTGTGAAAGAGCCAAGCAAAGCCCCACTGCCAGAGAACACCTCGGGCAGAGAACTCTGGAGGCTGTTGGTGTGTATGGGAACTGTCTACAGGTAACCTCCAAAGTGGCCCAAGGGGACAGAGTTAGGACACTTGACATCTGCTGTAGGGCTTTATACATGTTATTTCATTTCATCTTTACAATAAACTTGTGGATAACTTATCAATATCTCTACTTCTCATATACAGAAGCCAAAGCTCATAGAGAGCTGCAGTAACTCTTCTGAGGTCACATAGCTAGGAAGTGACGCAGTCTGGGGGCCAGCCATCTGTCTTGTGTCATTCCACACTCCCCTTCCCAGGCTCTAAGCCCTCTCTCAGCCTAATGTTTTAACTTGTGACCAACAGCAACCCCCACCAGAAACAAATACCTTCAGGCATTGGGGGAGCTTCTCATTCTTTAAGTAAGATAGTTGTTTTTTCCAACCTTAGGTGGATGAAGCATGGAGAAAGTCTATTTTTATTGCTCTAAGTCTACACATGCGATTTTCATCAAAGCCACATCCTTGCTTTGTATATGCAGATTTGGAAAAGTTCTAAAACTCTCATTTCTAACTGGGTTGCTGTCCCTAAGCTCCTCTTGCCAAGCCATGATCTTCTGGAGCTACCTCTGGTTATAACAAGTACCTCTCATCCAGCGCTCAGGGTCAGGTTATTGTTTCCCTCCCCGCCCCCAATAAACAAATATTTTTACTGGGAAATCACTCCCACTGAAACGTGAAGGCCTGGGACAGAAAGCCAAATGTGGTTAAGTCTCCATTACTTATGCAGTAAGAGAGAATCAGAGAAGAATATGATCTGCTCTGAAGGTGGCCTTAGCAGCCCAACTGAGAATCACATTAGAGTGCCAAAGGACCAGTAGGTCTCAACCTGCTCACTGCTCACTGGTTCCCCATGACAGTTTCCCAAATCTGCCACCAAACGTTGATCCATGCACAGAATGTGTTTTGATCATAGCTAAGTATACAGACTGCTTTGTTTTTGTATGTCAGATGAGCTGAGTAGGTGATGGAGCCGTAGCATAGCTCATTGAAAGAAGGGAGAAGCAGGGGACAAAGCAAAGCCAGGAGCTCTCTGCATTGTGAGTCTGTAAAGGGCACTGTGAGTTAGGTTGTTCAATGTCCATTCCAATCCTCTTCTGGTGGGCAGAAGTAGGAAGGCTAAAACCTACATTTCCCAGATGCCCTTGCAGCTAAGAGCCTGGAGGTGATTCTACCATTCAGAGGAACTGAATTTGGAGTCATGTATGGACAGAGACAGGATGCAGAGCCACCAGGTTGCCAGTGTGGACATGACAGAGTTGAGTGGCTCTTGTGACAGTGGCTGTGGTGTCAGCTTCCTGAGTTTCCTGACCTTGACAGGGTCAGCAGCTTCCATGCAGCTCAGTTCTGAGGTGAGGCTTTGTAAGCTGTTTCCAGAAACTCATTCTATTGTCAATTCCTTCAGTCCTTCTAGTGATTCTGTAAGCCGTTTAATGTCCTGTTTTCTGAAACTGAACTCCAACTGAAACAAGGAAATAGCCGGTAAAGACAGAGAGCACTCTCACAGCAAACAGCAACACTGGGGTGGTGGGTGGCCAGTGAATAATGTGCTGATGGTGGATGTGTTTATAGACCCCTTTGTTACTATGTTGAAGGAAAGAGACCACTCAATGTCAAGCACTATTTATTTCTATATCCCAAACAACACTGGTTCAAGTTCATCCAAACCATGCAGGGTTTCATCATGGGTATAGAAATCTCCTGGTAAAGGGGATTTGTCCGAACTAGTGCCATAGAATGATCAGTTTTCAGGTCCATAAGAAACTCAGTGAATCTTGATATTGCCAAGATTCTGGTCTCATTCCTGAGGTTTAGAGATGGGAAGGGGCTTACCCAAACACAGCAAGTTGTAAGAGCCAGAATCGGTTCTCCTAACCCTCAACCTAATCACTCCACTCCTCCAGTGAATGAGAAAAGAATGAAGAAATGAACGAGGGGGGGTGGTCTATGGGACTGACAGCCAAAATACTGCTTGTTGACTCTTGAGTCCAAGGGCCAGCCTGGAGTGGGGTGGGGAAAAGAAGAGAAGGCAGATTTGTGCAGTGAGGACTACAATGAAATGCTTTTAAAAAATCACTCTTTGGTCAAATTCGTACACACAAAAAATGGAATGCTGATCGCCAGGAAAAGTTGGAGAGCGAATGGGGAGTTATTGCTTAATGAGAACACTGTTTCGCCTGGGAAAGATGAAAAAGTTCTGGAGACAGGTGGTGGGGATGGACGCCCAGAAATGAGAATGTGCTTATCACCACTGAACCATGCATCTAAAAGTGCTTTAAGTGATACATTTTATGTTATGTATATTTTACGATGACAACAACAACAACAACAACAACAACACTCTCTCTGCCCATCACCGTGTGGGGACATTGGCTGCAGGAAGGTGGCTGCCTTTTAGCCTGAAGGGTGGAGAACAGGTGGGCAGAACTGGTGTCCTGGTCTCTTTATGGGGCAGAAGCTATCCACCCAGCCTACATACCTGGGAGCACTCCAGGCGCTGAGATGGGACAATAGAAGTCCAGCTGGGGGTGCCACTGGGGGGGTGCCACTGGGGAGGGGCGCCAGCGCCCCCGGCAGAGCTGTTTCCTAGGACTCCAAAGGTGGTCCTCACAGACACACAGGCTCAGTTTTGGCCAGAGCTCCCTGCTGCTCCCCCAAAGCCAGCTGAGTCCGGCCTGTGTCTTGTGGACCCTCCCACTGCCAGGATCCACCCCTTGGCGCCCAAAGGCTTTTTATAGAAACCCAGAAGCCTTCTCTGCTCTCACTCACCAGAAGCTGGAAGTTCAGGGACTTGCCCTCAGCCAGTGCATCTCATACATTCATTTAGAAATACCCCAACATCCTCACCCCTGGGTGAGACGATTCCAAGGAGGGTTTTTTGGTACCATTTCCCAGCGGCTCCCTGAGAAACGAAGCTCTGTTTCTCACAGTGATGTCCGGTTTAATAGCACACACAACTGCTAGCACACACTTTACCGACCTCCTTCCCCTTCTTCACCCCTCCGCCCTCCACCCTCCACCCTCTACCCGTCTTCCTTCCCACTTCTCTACCCGGGCTTCCTGATAAACCACATACGTTTACACCCTTGACTCAGGGAACCCAAGCCTAGGTGCTGACCCTCGCCTGCTCTTTCTGGGTGTGGGTGGTTTCACAGCAGCCTGATCCCTCGATGGTCCTTGGTCCTGTAGCCACATGGAGCTCGGTGCCCCTCATGCCTCACCCTGTCTCAGGCCTTGGTAGATTTCCCTCCATCCCTGACTCTGGGGCTTGATAGTGCTTTGAATAATTTAGAGTGTGGCTCTTTAGGCTCCTGTCCCTCTTAGGAAGTGTCTTGTCAACACTAGCCACTTCGGGGCCTCTGACCAAGGTGAGGCCCAAGGTGAAGATGGGCAAAGGTCAGAATCCATGGGGTTGGAGAATGAGCAGAACTTGCGCCAGCTAAGCGGAATGAGGGGGTGGGGAGAGCTGGACACAGAGTCTTCCCTGGCACTGCCGTCAGCTTGCTGAGTGACCCTGGCTAGCCACCTTCCCTCTGTGCCTCAGTGTCCCCACCTGAAACATGGCTGTGAGGATACATAACATACATTGTGCTCGAAGAGTGCAACTGACCTCTGACCCATAGTGGCTGACTCTTTTGCATGTATTGACTGCTTTACTCTTCCCGCACCTGTGATGAAGTGCTATCATTTTCCTTATTAATAGATTGATTAGGAGGCGGAGGTTCAGAGAAGTCACCTAAGCTGCCTAGTCGCCACACGGCCTAGAATGTAAGTGACAGAGGCAGGATTTGACCTCAGGTTGCGGTAATGTGGAAGTTTATTGCCTAATATCATCTGATAAAAGAGGAAATCGAGACTCAGAGATGAACAGTGCCTTGTCCCAAGGCACACAGCATATCAACAGTGGGGCTGTGCTGGGAGTCGAGCTCTCCTGGTACTGAGTCCTAGGCCTTCCTTCTTGGGTGAGGCTTCCTCTGGAGGTCTGCATGGTAGGCTCTGGGCGGACAGCTGCCAGGCCTCTCCCAGGGGTGCTCAGTTACCTTGCGAGAGTTGTTCTGGAGACAGTCACAGCCTGGCCTCTCTGGACTCAGCCTCTTTTTCACCCACTCTACTAAAGCTGCTGGGGGGCTGGAAAGGAGAGACATTCCTTCACTTAACAAATATTTATTGAGCTCCTACTGTGATCCAGGCTCTGTTCTGGGTGCTTGGAATATGCCAGTGAAGAAAAGAGCTTCTTGGAGCCTGTACTCTAAGCTAGGGTGACAGGTGATAATAAGCCGTACTCCGAAAGGACATTATATGGTAGCATTATTAAAGAGAGAGCAAGGAGCATTTGAGATCTTGCTTCCTGACGTGTTATCGGTTTGGCCCATCAAACGGGTGGGCAGGGTTGGCCTCACTGAGATGGTAACGTGAGTGAGGACTTGCAGGACTTGAAGGAGAGAGCCATCTGGCAGAACATCCCGGGCAGAACGAACAGCCAGGGCAAAGGCCCTGGGGCAAGAGTTTCCCTGGCAGGTTTGAGGCAGATCAGAAAGGCCGAGGTGGCCGGAAGAGAGTGAATAAGGGGGTCGTGGCAGGTGAGACAATGCTGGGCCAGACCATGCAGGGCCTCAGGGGCCTTGGGGAGGATTTTGGCTTTTGCTTTGAGGCAAACAGGAGTCGCTGGGAGGAGATGAGCAACAGAGGATGGGAGACGGTGGGATGCTCAAAGGGGTTGTATGGATGTGCTCTCAGCAGTCCTAACACCCCACTCCCTCCCAGAGATGCTTCTGAGCTGGAAGTCAGGGAGAGGAGACGAGAAAGCCATTGTCGCCACCTGCCCTGGAGGCCAGAAATGTTCTCTTTAGTGAGCACCAGATCCCAGGGACTGGCCAGCTGCTGCTCTGGCTGGTGCTCAGGACACGTCCACATGGGGCGTCCCTGCCAGGGACTGTTCCCAAGGACCATTTTGGGAACAGCTTTCTGCCTGTCCCTGAGGGAAGGTGGCAGCTGCTTATCTGACAGAGAAGCCCAGGGCATTGGACAGCAGAGTCAACACACCCTTGGCCTCGCTTACAAAATCATATTTCCAAACACACAGACCCTCCACGCCCCTTATCAGGCTTCCAGGTGGCAGAGCCCCGTTGCTGGGCAATGTCGTTTTATCTGCACGACGTCTGCACAGAGGCCAGGGCGAGGTGGTTGCGTTAGATCCTCTCCCATCTGTCTCCACAAACATCTCCGGGGGCCTCCAATTAAGGTTTTGCTTTTCTTCTTTGGCAGATGTTTGTTTTAATCTAATAAAGCGGTTTACAGGCCTCAGCGGGTGGACGAGGGCTTCGGTGGGCCCCAGCCCAGGAAGACGGTGGGGAGATTGGGGGAGGGCACTGTGGGCACCAAGCCCTGGACACCACGGCCAGCTCACTTGGGGCATGAGACACAGTAGGCTGGAAGGAGGGACCGGGCCTGGGCCAAACTGAGATGCAAGAAATCTTCCTCCTTTCTTCCTTCTCATGGCCCTATTCCCACAGGGTTCCCACAGTGCCTCACCCCTGAGCAGGATGTCTTCTGGGGAACACCCCTGGATCAGAAACATCTGTATCCACCCAGAAAGCACCCGGGAGGTGTGTCTGCAGAGACTCCATGGCGAGGTGCTGTCAAAGAATTGCTTAGCAGTGTGCAAACCCCAAGCCCAAGACCAAAACATTGGAAACTAGGTCTTGGGGAAAGATGACAGTGAAGGTGAGGTTCAGGGTGGAGGAGAGTAGAGGGGCTGGCCTGGCTGCTTGGCCAAGGCATGTGGTCGAGAGGGGGGTGGGAGGGACCCCTGCCCTAAGAACAGGATCAAAGCCACACAGGGGGCTTCCAGGGTGGGCCAGGGAACCAAGACTCTGAGAGAGAGAGAGGACCCCCTGGCCAGGCTCCAACCTCTCAACTCTATAAGCCCCCAAAAAGCTGACTTTTAGGGCCTCTCAGCGAAGGGTCTTCAGGTGACTTTAGGCAGATCCTGGTCCCCATAGTCCCCTGCCAGATGGCAGAAGCAACTTACGATGATGGACAGACCTGTGCTCTGGAGTCAGGAGACCTGGTTGCGAGTCCCGGCTCTGACTGGTACCGCTGTGTCACCTTGAAAAAGTCACTCCACCTTTCTGAGCCTCTGTTTCCTGTTCCACCAAATGGCCAGAATCCTTGTGTGATTTCTATGAATTTAACTGAGAGAATTCAGTCAGCAATATCTGTAAGCGCCTACTCTGTCTGGGGCAACTCAGAGATGCTGCTAACAGAGGGGAGAGCCTAGCGCAGTTCCTGCTGCTCAGAGGGTGTGACTGCCTCTCCCGCGTCTGCCATCGCTCCCCCACTTCCCTCTCTCCCTCGGGCTCTGTCCTCTGGTAGGGCGCTGGGTTTGCGTGGTTGTAGTGTTTGTAGCTGGCTGCCTGACTAAATGAGCCATGGCCTTCATCTTCAGCATCAGCAGGGCTGGGCCCCTCAACGTCTGGGAGAGCCTCAGTTTCCTCATCTGTGAAATGGGTTGTTGACGACAGCACCTACTTCCCAGGGCTCTCGCAAGGGCTCCGTGTCAGGTGTTTAGCTGCAGGGCCTGGTGCAGAGCGAGTGGCGAGCCGATGTCGGTGCCTACCTCTTCTCATAGTAACTTTAGAGTGTGGTTTCCCTTCAGACGACTGAGTATCACTGATGTCGAAGGCGATCGAGCTCCCCACAACTAGTGCCTTGTGAAGTTGAGCCCTGAAAAAGGGATGTTGGGGGCCCTAGAGCTCTGGTGGAGGGCTGATTCTGCCCTTCACAGAGGGGCAGGTGGTGAGCTGACACCCCGCCCCCCAGCCTCAGGCCCTACCCGTCCTCAGCCGGCCCAGCTGGGGGGTCAGGGGTGCAGGAAGAGAGGGGGCTTTAAGGAGCTCTGGCTTGGAGGGAGGGACAGAAAGCTCCTGTATGGCCGAGGCCTGCAAGGCAGTGCATGCACCTCTTATCTCTGGACAAATGATATTCCAGAGCCAATTAGCTGGGCAGCCTGCTCCCTCAAAGAACAGGCTGTTCTCTCACCTCTCTCCTCGGCCCCCCAGCTCGGAGACTCAGCAGTCTGGGTCACCTGTCTCTCCTCCTGCCTCCTCACGCTGCAGGAGCTGGCAGAGAACCCTGGACCACGTGGGCTCTAATAATGGACCTTCCTCCTGCCTGAGCCCTAAGTAGGTCCAGGTGCTGACCTGGTGTCTTCAGCTTCTTCTACTTGCCTAAGAAGAACTTCCAGCGTGGAGGGCCTCAGAGGCCTTCAGCTGCTATCGTACTGCTGATGAGAGCACCCTGGAGAAGCCACAGCCCCCCCACTCCTGTCCTCTTGGCTCTGAGCTCCAGGACAGGACAGGTAGTTCTGGCTGGTTGTTAGATGAAGCTCTAGCTGAGCCCTGGACCATCCCAGGCTACTCAACCACCTCGTCCCAGGATCTCTAAGAGAGATCTTATACCCAAGGCATTGAGCTCCAGGAAATAATAACTGTTGAAGTGGACCCCGGACCGTGATACCGAGAGCCCAGAGAATGTTCACCAAAGGTGAAAGCTGAGCCTCAAATCCATTTGTCCCAGAATCACAAGGCTGGCAATGTCCTTGGAAGGTCATCTTGTGACCCCCCACAGCCTCTGCAATGGCAGAAGGGAAGAATGAAGGATGCACCATGAGAACTCCAGGGCCTCCCAGCCCTGCCTCACCTCCTGAGAAAGACAACCTGGCTTTGGGCAGGTGGCCTGGGAGCCCAGGCGCTTCTCTGAGAAGACCTCACTGTGCAATGTGATAGTGCCACACACCTGTTAGAATGTCTGGAATTAAAGACCGCTTGTGCCGTGAAGATGTGGAGGAACTTGAACTCCTACACTGCTGGTGGGAATGTGAAGTGAATGATTACTTTGGAAAACAATTGGGTTATTTCTTTAAAAATGAAACATATGCCTACCATAGGATCCAGCCATTCCATGCCTAGGTATTTACCAAAGAGAAAAGAAAGCATTCAGCACTTATATGTGAATATTCGTAGCGGCTTTATTTGTAATAGCCCCAAACTGGACACAACCTAAATATCTATCAACAGATACATGAATAAAAGTGTTGTAGCATCTCTGTATAATGGGCTGTGACTTAGCAGTAAAAAGAAGTGAACAATTGATATGCGTATCAATATAGATGATTCTCAAAATAGAAGCCAGACAAAGAGTACATACTGTATGATTCCATTTACATAAAATTCTAGGACATGCAAATGAGTCTATAGAGACAGCAGGCAGATTGGTGGTTGCCTGGGGTGTGGAGGTGGGGAGGGGCAGGAGGGGCCACAGAGGGCCAGGAGGAAATTTTAGGACGTGATGGTTGTATGTACTATCTTGGTTGGGATGATGGCTTCACAGGGGTATACATATGCCAAAACTTAGCAAATGGCACATTTTAAATATGTATAAATGTACGTCGATAAAGTTCTTTTTTAAAAAATGTTAAATCACTATGTTGTACACCTGAAACTAATATAATAGTGTATGCCTGCTATACTTTGATTAAAAAAAAAAAAAGACAATGAGATACCACTACGTACCTTAAAAAAAAGGGGGAAAAAAAAAAAAGGCTGCCACAGAATCTAGAAACCATGGAGAACATATGCTGCTGGAGATGTGTCATTGTCCCAGGCTGGCTTGATTATCATGGGGAAAGGGTTATTGTCCCCATCTGACCCGCGAGAACCTGGGACCCAGAGAGGTTAAGTGCTGGGCCTAAGGTCACACAGCAAGCCTAGGGCAAGACCCTCCTCTGGAGCCAGCCTGTTTTCTGCGGGCACTAGCTGTGTTCCCAGGAGTCACCCAGGGCCTGTCCGCACACCCTGAGCTGACAGACAGGGTGGGCCTGCCACCCAAAGATGTAATCTGTCCCCCGCACCACGCTCTCCCTGATGGTGGTCCCTTGGCTTGAGCTTGCAACCAGGAGACTGGCTTAATCTGAAGAGAGAGGCCATGGTTACAGCGTCTCCCCAGGGAAGTAATAAAGAGTAAGAGTGAGATAAGGGACAAATGCAATTACTTAATGATGCTGTTATCTGTGGCAGAGAAGGACACAGGCCAAGCTGGTGATTCCTGCTCCTGTCCCAGCACCCTGGAGTGGCTGACAGGGCCACCCAGCCCAGGAGAGTGCCTGGGTCAAAGGGTCATAGGGAGTGGGAGGGAGGGTGGGAGTTAGAGGCTGGGCGGGGATGGAGGTGCCGGGCTGGGCCAAACACCTGCTTGGTTTCTGTCCATCGCTCTCCCCCAGCCCCGGGGACCCTCCCAGTATTTGGAGTCAGAGCCAGAGGGGGGCCCTAGGTGAATGGAGCAGTACCAGCTTTGTAGAGACAGACCTGGGAGTGACACCTGGTGCCAGTTGGGTCTCCGTGACCCCGTCCGGGACATGGGGATATCGATAGTCCCTGTGTCATGATAATGGCCCATCCCATAAGGCTGGGTCGCCCTGCCTCTTCTCCCCTTGTGGTCCTTCTGGTTTGTTTCTCTTCAGACTGCGAACCAAAGACAGGATGAGATGAGGAAGGTCTCGCTGCCCCTTGAGAGGGGTCAGGAGGGTGAGGTTGTGGAGAAATGGGGGGAGGGGGGCAGCCACGTTTACTGAGTGCTGGACTGAGCACATCACTGGCTGGATCCCGTTTAACCCCGCCATAACCCTGTGACTTACGGTCACACCGCTTTACCAACAAAGACATTGAGACCTCCTGAGATTGTTGCTTTCCCAAGATCACAGGAAGCAGAGAGAGGCAGACCTGAACCCAGGCAGTCCATGGCCTCGGAAGCTCCCCACTGGGTTTCCGAGGTCTTTCCTTTTCTGAGGCCTGAGCCACCCTGGCTGGGACGTTTGCTCCAGCAGGGCTCCAGGTTCAGGTTCTTTCTGCTACTCAAGCCTCATGACCCCGCATGTGTGCACAGCACTCTACAGTTTATGAAGGACTCTCCTCTAACTTAGGCCATTAGTGATCCCTTAGGAGAAGAGAGAACTGCTATTATCCCCACTTCATAGACTCTAAAACGGAGACAGTATAGCCCCCTCCCCAGGGAGCAAATGGCTTTACCCACATTGGACCATTTTATCTGCACATCATCCTGAGAAGTAAATGTCTCAGGTCTAGTGTGTGGATGCTGAAACCGAGGCCCAGAGAAATGAAATCGTTTGCTTACATTCACAAAGCTGGCATGTGGCTGAGCCAATACTTCCCCCCAAATTCGATGGCCTCCGAATCTCAAGCTCTTCCCTTTGGAATTGAACTTGAACATGGTCGAACCCTATTTCAATGAATGGTGTTAAGCATTCTAACATCTAGTCTAATCTAATCTAATGCAAGGGGTGATGGTTAACCCTTGCCTTCCCCAGCCCCTCCCAGAAGAAGGCTCTGAGATCCTTTTATTGAAGGTTCAGTGCTGCCATTTTCTGAGCCAGACAACATTCATTCATTCATTCATTCATTCAACAAAAATGCATGAGCACTTGCTGTGTCTCAGCAACCATGTAGACACTGCTTTCTGAGTGTCCATAAGTCATGGTCCCCGCCCTGGGAGAGTTCACCATCTGGTGAGGAGAGAAATGAGCAAGGCGTGAGAGAAAACTGCCTCCTCTGTGGGCTGCAAAGCGCAGAAGGCCCATGTGTACTTTGGTGTACTTGGTACAGAGGAAAACTGTCTGTTCTGAGTCTCGCTACTCAGCAGTTTCCATGGATACTAGATCATGAAAACTAATTAGACCAAATCAAGTGCAAACCAAGTGTCTATTTCAATCTTCGATGTCATCTGCTTCCAGCCTTTTACCCCCTGCATTTATTTCAGTCATTCATTCAGCACTAACCAGATATCTATAAGGTTCTATATTTGAATGAGTAAGTTAATAATAATATCATCATAACAACTACTATCAACCCCCTCCACTAAAACTGATATTTATTGGGAGTTTATTTTGTGCCAGACACTGTTCTAAGCAATTCACACATATTATTTCATTTACCCTGCAACAGCCCTTTGGGGAAGGGACTGTTATTGTTTCCTGTACAGGATGAGGAAACGGAGACAGAGAAAGAGCAAGGATTTTGCCCATTGAAAATAGTATTGGCCAGGTTTCTGGGTAAACAGAATATAATCAGTTCTGAGAGTTAAGACGCTCCCCCAGAACAGGCCACCCCTTCCTCTCCCTGGTCCCTGACTTCAGCATCAATCTTGCACATGCTTATGCTCTTTATGTAAAGCCCCACGAAAATAAGCGCAGGCCCACAGGCTTGGGGGCCACAGCCTGGCTCCCAGGCATGGTCCTCAGTGGACTAAACTTAGAATCGAGGTTTGTGGGATCCTCCCGATGGCCCCAGGACAGGTAGGAGGTCTCTGAGAAGCAGTGGGGGTAGATGTATGACTCCTCTCCATTTTCTGGCCTCTTCCCACCACCCCACACATCCCTTCTACACAATTGTGTGGCGGGCAGGCACTGAGCCGAACAAGAATGCCATGGGATTTGAGTAGGACAGGGTGCCGTGAAAGCCCACTTCTCATCCAGACGTAGCAGGAGTCAGGGATGGAGTTGGAGGGTCTCCTTGCTGGAATACGTGTGGACAGTATCTGGGAGTTATAGTTTCACTAGAGCCCTGGGGACAGTGACAAGACTTGAACCCCTGCCATCTGCTTCCAAGGCTGGGACTCCTCTCACCGCACCACGCTGTCACTTGCCACGGAAGGATGTCAGAGAGGCTGGAGGCTCCAAACACAGGGGTGATTTTTTCTGTCTCCTGGAATTCTGGACACACTGACCACAGGAGGAGTCCTAATAGACCTGTTTCAGTGTCCTCGTGTGTCCCATTCACGCTTTCCTGACTTCCGGACAGGCTGTGCCGGAGCCGGCAGGAAGCCTGCCCTCCCGGCGCCTGCACCTGTGGCTGCCCAGCACCCCGTTCCCGCGCCTGAGTCGGTTGGCACCTCAGTGCTGCTGTACTTCATCATTGTTTTCATGCGCAGCTGTGACCTCCTTCCAGATTGGAAAAGGAAGCCAGAGGACACGAGCTCAGCAGCCAGCAGGAGGCGCCACTGACTCCTCTGTTTGGCCAATCGGGGGGCTATTTGTGTCGGGTTTCCCTATGGTTTTGTGACAGGTGTGGCTTTTCCTTCAGGGTCTATAGTGGATGCTACTGGTGCTTTACACCTCGTTCCCTCAGCCCACCTCGGACATCAGCTGCAACACTGTCCCGGGTGAAGTGGGGAGAGTTCACTTTTCCAAGAACAACCCTCCATCAGCGGGGACAGTGGTCAGCGTGTGCACACTTCAGCCTCCCACTGTTTTGAGCTATATTTTCTGTGGTTTGTCAGAGGGTCCCTGGGGGGCTGGCAACAGACTCACGAATGCACGCGTGGTTGGCGTTACTTCCTTGCCTGTCTCACTCTCTTGCTCCATCATTGTAGCCTCCTGGGCTCACTTCCCAAGCAAACCCCCTGGAATCAAGTTTTTGATCCAGGCTCTGCTTTAGGAAGGATCCAAACTGAGACCACAGTGAGAGCAAGACCGGTGGAAAGCATGAATGAGAGGAGGGAGAAGGGGCCAGAAGACCTGAGTTCCAATACTACCTACCTCACTGTTTCACCAGCACCTCGCGCAAGAAAACTTAGTGAGTTGAACACGTAAATAAATGAGAGTAAAGGAACGATGGCAGATACCATTTTGTTTACTCTGCAGATTTGGAAACTGTGGTTGGCATTTTTAGGTCTCATCAATAATTTTTAGAGAAACGCTGTCATCCTCCGATGATACCAACTCCCATTCTTGAATTATGTGTGACTATTTGACTTTCTTTGGCAATGAAATGTGAACGGAAGTGATGTTTTTCACTTCTAGTTGAAAGCAGTTTGGAGCCAGATAATCCCTGTTGCCTTCCTGTCCTGGCCAACCTTGAAGCTCTGTGTTGAGAAGGAAGTGCCAGAGGATTGAAGCAGCTTGATTATTGAGTCATCTTGCAAGGGATAGTGACCCTGGAGTTTCTGGGACTGGCAAGGGTATGTGTGTGTGTGTGAGTATGTGAAATAATCTTTTGTTGTTTTGAGCTACTGAGATTTGGGGGATTTTACTTATTATTGCAGCATAACCTAGATCATCCTGACTGATACACAAACCAAGCCCCAAGGGAATAGGTGACAGAGCTGGGCCTGGGACCTGAGCATTTCCTCTCATTCCAGGTAACTCTCGTCTCTGATAGAGGCCTCTCCCTATGTTTGGAAGCTAGGCAATATGGCCAAAGGGATTCTCATTCTATTCCCTTCCAATTGATCAATCTCGAGTGAGCTCCTTAAAGATCCTGAAGGTGATGTCCTTGTACTGTTGGTTGTTAAGCTTATGTCCATGAGAGGAAGAGCAGGAAGTGGAATTCCTAAGTAGTAGGGAGGAACAGAGTAACTGAGGCAGGATGTTGACCTGCTTCCTTCCATCTCCCTAGCTGAATTGCCACGCACGGGTTGCCTGGCAACCATTGTTCTTTTAATCGCCTTTGCAATCAACTTTGAAAATAAAAATCAGCTTCCTTCATGACATGAGCCAGAGGGCCATATTAACCCCCTAGTTTAAATAGTCCAATTTTACTGCTCAAAGATTTACGAACAAAGATATGCAGAGAGCATTATTTATCATAGGAAAAGGTTTTTGGAGAGGCTGAACCTAAAAAGGTGTGATTATATTAAGGCCCTTTCTCACTGCAGAATATTCTTCAGCTAATAAAAATAGAGGATGGAGATCTAGATGTGCTGACAGGAAACAGTCTCACAATGTACGTGAAAAATAACAAGCATGTCACAGAACACTGTGTATAGTGTGTTGCCATTTTTATTTAACAAAAAGGCATGTGGGCGCACACATGTGCCTGTCAATGAAAACATTCTGGAAGGATACACAGCAAAATGTTCACAATGGTTTTCTCCAGGGGCTGGAGCATGAGTAATTTTTATTTTCTTTCTATTTTTTTTTTTGGATTATCTGATTTAAAAAAAATAAAATAAAATAAAACAAGCAGGTGTTACTTTTTCAGTCTGCAGAAACAATGATGTCATTTCTTTTTGCAATTGGAGAATTCTAATTCCAGAGGCCAAGGGGCCCTGTAGGGGCCATTGGGGGCTGAGACTAAGCAGACCGCAAGGGCCAGGTGAGGGCTGGGGCCAAGTGGGAGGGAGATGGGGATGGCCACTTCTCCAGGGTGATGAGAGTCTTCCCAGGGAGTGAGTTCCTACTCTGGCCTGGAGGCCGAGGAGGGGTACCCCTGCTGTGGTGGAGGCTGGCCAGGTGCCTTCTAGGTTCCAGAAAGTGGGGAAGATTGAGCCAGTTCACTGAGAGGGAAGAAGTAGAGATGGACGTATCTACTTCTGGATATGAGACCAGCTGGACCAGGGGCAGGGGCAGCGAAGGAGCCCACCTCCTCTGACCACTCTTCTTTATCACTCTCTCCAGGTGGTGTCCCCTCTGTTATAGAGCAAGTTTCCCAGTGAGCACTGACACAGAAGCCAGATAGCCGAATCAAAAAAACTTTATTACAGATTTGAATCTGGGCTCAAACCTCCACTGTTGCAGCAGTGATAGAGGCAAGAGCCCCGAACCTAGGTTTTGTTACCCTTATATACCCCCTTATCCTCCCCAGTTGCCCCCCCTTCTCGATTACTCACAGGTCCCCCCTCCCCGATTCCCACAGGTACAAAGGCTGTTTGTCTAAGCGGAAGTTTCTCATGGCTTGGCTGCCTTTGCAATCTATCTATTTGACAGCGTTAAGCAGGATGCAGTTAACCTGTTCTGGGAACTGGCCTATGCAGCTGGGTCTCAGGTCTATATGCTCTATAAATGCTTCTACTTTAT
>CM053509.1:6174102-6217822 GCA_028627145.1 Eidolon dupreanum
GGTTCTTCTACAAATAAATTGCAAGCGAAAATAATGAGGGAGGGAGAACATAGAGACTTAAGAGAAATGTCAACCCAAGCGTAAACCTCATCTGGATTCTGATTATGGAAAAACATGGACATTTAGCATGGACTCGATATGTTCATGGCATTAAGAAATCTTTGTTATTTTTAGGTGTGATATGATATTAGGATAATGTTAAAAAAACAAAGGGGCCTTGTCTTTTGCACACAACGGAAGTGTTTACGGAGGAAAGTATATACTGTCCAAAGTTTCCTCTAAACTAACTCAGAAGGGGTGTGGGAAGGGGTGTGCACAAGACCAGGTACGATGACAGTTACCTGGGGGTTCTATATCCTAGTTCCTCTAACTTTTATGCTGTTAAATTTTCCCTCATTAGGAAAAAAATGAAGACATGAAAGAAGAAAAAAAATATGTGATTCAGAAGACTCGGAACTTGAATATTAAAGAAGTTTCTTTTTCTTATAGTTTCCTTTATTATGACTGCACGAAAGAGCGATAACCGAGTTAATATGAAGTCCACATACAGAATCGTCCTCGCCACAGCACGGTGTCGTGGAGGCTTTGGCAGTTTGTTTCTCTGCTGGCGTCTCAAAGGCTATGACACTCAGCACTGGCCAACTTTCCAGAAGAGGAAATGGCTCAGCCGCAGTCAGGGGCTTGTCCAGGTTGGGCAGAGCGGGTCTCGGTCCACCCCTGCTTTCCACTGTGTACAGTCCTCTCTCCCAGGACACAGACCAGCCTCAGATGCCAGGAGCCATTGATCAATGGCAACCATGGGGGCCGCTGACACTCAGCAGGTGGCCTCTCGGAAACAGATCTCACAGGAAATAAACCCAAACAGGAATCGCGTTCGTCCTCCCCGGAGTTTGGGAGGATGGATGGGGGTGTCCTCGCTCGGGTCAGACAACTGTGCTGTTTCAAAACTCTGGCCAAGAGGCCGATCCAGAGACAGGTTGGCTGGAGAATGCAGAGTAGCAGGTTGTTTCTTTCTCCAGGCCGGGGGGCGGGCTGCTTGCGAAAGGTCATGTCTGGTTCCTAAAGTGGTAGAAATCCATGAGACAAAGAGGGGCACCCCAACAGGCACAAGAGGCTGGGGATGCCTACAGGCAACGCACAAAAGGAGATAAACAAACGAACCATTCACACCGCGAGCAATGTGCATCTTCACCGGAAATTAAAGGAATGAAAGTAATAACCCGATACTATTCGGGGCATGTCAAGTTGACAAAGGTTTGAAAAACATGTAACGCTCCAGATCAAAGGTGACCGAAGAGACATGACAACTCAACCCAGTGTGTAATCCTGAGTCTGGGTCCTGGGGTAAGAACGTTAGTGGAATAAATGGTAAATTTTGAATATGGCGTGTGGATTAGAAAAAAGCAGTATTGTACCAAGGCCACATTACTGATTTTTATAATTGCACAGTTTTATGCAAGAGGTCGTTGGGAAATACGGACTGAAATATTTGAAGATAAAGGGTTATGATGCCTGCAACTTACTCTCAAATTGTTCAGAAAAAAAGGGAGGGGAGGAGGCGGAGAGCAAATGGAGAAAATAGTAGCACTTGATAAACCTGGGTAGAGGGGCGTTCTTTGTACCGTTCTTGCACTCTTACTGTACATTTGAAATTATATCAAAAGTAAAAAAAAAAAAAAAAGCTCCCCATGCTCAGTGCTGGCAGGGAGAACCCTGGTCCCGCCCAAGGGAGAGGAGACCAGTTCTGTGTCCTGGAGGAGAACGAGGCCTTCCCACTTCTAGGTCATTCGCCTAAGGCAAGAACCGCAGACGCGTTCAAATGAGCGCTACAGGTCGTCACTGAAGCGCAAAGTGTTCGATAAGGGCTTGGTTAGATGAAGGATGGTGCGTTCAGAGAACGGGCACCGGGTGCTCATTTAAATGATGAAATGACCGTGGTGCATTAAGTGGGAAAGACAAGGCTCCCAGACGTTCCCTTCAGTGTGATCACCGCGTTGAGCACCAGCCGAAACCAACCACACTGAGTGTGTGAGTGTGTACTCGTGTGCGTGCACGTCTCCACTTAAATGTCCTTGAGACCAGGAACCAAGTCTTCTTTCACACTGTGGTCTCAGTGCCTAGGACAGCGCCTAACACCCAGTAAGTGGTAATAACAATAAATTAATAAAAAGCCGTAATAAAAAAGGACCACAAGGATGTACTTCAAAACGTCCATAGCAGTAGTTCCAGGTGGCATGAATATAGGTGATCTTAATATTTTTATCTTTCTGTCTTATGGTTTAAATGCTCTACATAGAACGTTGATCGGTTTTTCTGTCAGTTATTTAAAACAATAAATACAATTATTTTAAACAGTTGTGAATTATTTAAAACAATAACTACAAAGCAGGAAAAAAGTAGCCTTAATCTCAGGACTATTCAATACAGAATTGGTCTGGAAAAGGGTTCAAGGTTACATTAAACTCCCTGGAAATTATTCCAGCCAATCGTCAAAGCGCATCAGTATTCCCACAGCCCAGTGGCAGGGAGGTGGGAGGGGGCTGTACCTGAAGCGGGTGACAGGACCCTTTGGTGGCCTCTGTGGAGAAGGGCGAGGATGCGTGCAGCATCCCACACACAGCTGTGCATTCAGAGGCCCCTCCGAGCACCCCACGGACCCTGGGAGAACTGGCAGAGGTGGGGGAGCAAATGCAGATTATTGTCTCATTTGAAGATGAGGTGACTGAGGTTTGGGGCCTGGAATCCAAACCCCAGGGCAGCTGATGTTCATGGTATCTGTCCTTCCACCCCTGTGCTGATATTCATGAACCCCTCCTGACACTGCTTGAGAACTGACCTGCCCATCGGATGTGGAACTCACAAGTGTCCCTTGCTCCATGAGCGTTCCTGGAGAGAGCAGAGTGTCCCGCCAGGATGATAAATGGCTGCTCTCAAGTCCTGGCTGAGGCTTGTCACCTCTCCGACCCAAGGAATGATTCATGGCTGACCCCTCTCTCTCAGCCCAAGAGCCTGTCCAGATCCGTGGAGAAGATACACAGCCTGTGGTTTGCTCATTGCAAGATGATGTTGACAAAACCCAGGCTTTGTTTTTAATAAAAGGCTAAGTGAGGATTTTTAAAAAATAAATGGGCCTTATTGTTTAGAGAAAATTTAAGTTTACAGAAAAATTGAGCAAAAGGTACAGAGTTCCCACATAACCCCCTCCCACCATCCCCATGTTCTCCGATCACCATCTTGCTTTAGTGTGGCACATTTGTCACAATCAACGAGCCAGAGTCATTCCATTATGATTGCCTAAGGTCAGTAGTTTACAGAATGCACTTTTTTGTGTGTGTGGTAAAGTACACGTAGCTTAGAATTGACCATTTTAACCATTTTTAAGTGTACAGCTCAGTAGCATACAGCATCTTCACCCTGTTGTCCAACCATCACCACCATCCGACTTGCAAACCGAAACTCTGTACCCACTATCACTAAGTCCCCACGGGGTTCGCTCTTGGAGGTGCACCTTCTGTGTGTTTGGACAAACGTGTCATGACCCGTAGTCGCCATCACACTAGCAGACAGAGTCGTTTCACTGCCCCAGGCATCCTCTGTGCTCCACCTAGCCAACCCTCCTCCTGTCTCTAAGCCCTGGCAGCCACGGTCTTTCTCCTGTCTCCATAGTTTTGCCTTTTCCACAATGTCGCATAGTTGGAGCCCTGCAGTACGTAGCATTTTCCAGACTGGCTCGTTTCACCTCGCATATGCATTTAAGTCCTCCATGTCGTTTACTGGCTTGATGTGTCATTTCTTTTTAGCGCTGAATAATGTTCCACTGTCTGAATGTCTCGTGGTTTGTTAGTTCTCAAATGAGGAATTTCTCATGCTAAAAAAAAAATATGGTATGCCAACTTTCGGAAACTGAGAAAAACCGAGAGAAAAAGATGAAAAACGATGCCTGGTAATCCTGAAACTGAAGACGAGGCTGTGGGCGTTTTGCCATCTCTTCCTTAGTGGCTGTGAGCAGGGGCGCCTGTGGGTGCACAGACATCATTTTTGGATTGATGGCTTTTTACGTAAAACCTTGATTCCTCTTTTTACATTCATTATAACCTAACTCCCTTCATGTTGTAAATTCCCCGTTAGCATTTTTTCTTGTGCATTGCTTTAAATGTCTGCGGTGTTTTCTCTGACTGAGGATGTCACGATTCCTTAACCATGCCTCTATTTCTGGATGTAAGGGTTGTTTTCAATTTTGTGCTAATATAAATAAATCTACCTTGAATTGTTAGGGTTTAAATAATCGTAGAGTTTCCCCCGCCCCCACCGCCACCTGCCAAAAAGTGGTGTAGAGAAAGTAGAGATCATGAACATTTTAAAGATATCCCAGAGATTTCTTTCCTTTTTTATAATGTGTTTTTTATTGTAGTAAAAACACATACAATTTAACAAATTAACCAATTGAAGTGTACAGTTGAGTAGTGTTAAGTCTATTTACATTGTTATGAAATATCTCTAGAACTTTTTCATCTTGTAAATCTAAAATTCTGTCTCCATTGAATAACTCCCCATTCCCCATCCCCCAGGCCCTGGCAACCACCATTCACTTTCTCTCTCTATGAATTCGACTCTTCTGGGTCCCTCATATAAGTGACTAATAAAGTATTTGTGTTTTTATGACTGGCTTATTTCACTTGGCATCATGTCCTCGAGATTTATCCATGTTGTCACACGTGTCAGAATTTCCTTCCTTTTAAAGGCTGAATAATATTCCACTGTATGTAGCTACCACATTTGGTTTATCCATTCATTCACTGATGGATATTCGAGTCGCTTCCATCCCATGGCTATTGTGAGTAGTGTCACTGTGAACATGCAGCAATGAACATATGGACGATATCAGTTTGAATCCTTGCTTTCAACTCTTTTGGGTATATTCCTAGAAGTGGGATTGCTGGATTATACGGTAGATCTATTTTACATTTTCTGAGGATCCTCCATACTGTTTTCCACAGTGGTTCACCATTGTGCAATCCCACCAACAATGTATACACAAAGGTTCCAATTTCTCCACATCCTTGCCAACACTTGCTATTTTGTTTGTTTTTTTTTGTTTTGTTTTGAGATTTCTTTTTAAGAGCTGAAAGGAATCATCAGGTCAATGGTTCCCAAAGTTCCTGGCTTTATTTTGAGCTCATGCTTCAAGAGATATTTTTGCCTATTAAACACATTTGACCAAAAATTCATTTTTTTCCCTCTGTCTGCTCTTTAGTCCAGCATGTCCAAGTCTGAGATTCCCCGTCGGGGGGATTGTTGACTGTCTTCCCAGCTCTGCGCTTCCCTCTTCTTCCCGGCATGCTCCCAGCAGCCAGCCGCAGCTGTGGCACTATGTTCTCACCATAGGAAAGGGGACAGAAGTGACCCACACAGTTTCCTGCCCTCGGCTGTTGAAAGGATGTGTTTGCCCGTGGCGTTGCCTCTTTCTCTGCCCTACAAACAGAGCTCAGGACAGTGGCCTAAGGAATGGCCTCTTCGTGATAGCATTTGGCCTGGTCCCCAACTAATACCCCACGGGGATACACCCTATGGGGGTCCACCCCCATGCAGAAGACCTGTGGTATTCGTCGTTCTTGCAGTGATATTCGCTGGTTCATAATAGCGGAAGACGGGAAAGGACCTAAATGTCCACTAGCATTTGACTAGTTAAAGCAATGGGGATACCTCTGTCTGGTGGAATTCCATGCACCTGTAAAAGAAAATGAGGACGTTAAATATTTTTAGTAGACTTTATTTTTTTAGAGCAATTTTAGGTTCACAGTAAAACTGAGCAGGAGGTCCAGAGATTTCTCACATACTCTCTGCCCCCACAGATTCCCCCACTATCAACACCCTCTGCCACGCCCAGAGTGTTACAATCAATGAACTCACATTGACCCATCATCACCCAAAGTCCAATAGTTCACATTAGGGTTCACTCTTGGCGTTGTACATTCTACGGTTTAAACAAATTTCTAATGACATGTACCTAGCATTATTGTGTCATACAGAATAGCTTCACTGCCCTAAAAAACAAAACAAACAAACAAAAAATCTTTATTGTTAAAAAAAAAAAAAAGAAGGCAAGAATCATGCTAACACATGCTAACATTTGTATTTTTTTTTTTAAATGGGAGGGGATACCTATTTGGACTTGCACATATGTGTATAGCATGGCTTCTGAAAAGGACCCACAGAAACCCAGGTCAGTAAGTTCACTGTTTCACCCGTGGGTGAGGATGGTGGGAACTGGGCAGATGGGGAAGGAAGGAAGGAAGTGGGCAGATGGGGAAAGAAGACTTCCACAGCTTGTCTTTTTATACATTTCAATGTTACAACCATGTGACTATGTTACCTATTCAGAAACGTAAATAATTCCTTTTTCCATTTTATTATAAATCAAAGTTCAAATACACCCCACCCAGGCTTCTGATGTAGACCCCCTCTCTGGCAAGCTGCTCCCCAAGGGCGGGGCTGCCCAGTGTCCCAGGTGTCCTGGCCCCCGTGCACAGCGGGGAGCCCGGCCACAGCCCCCCCAGGACTCCTGGCCCCAGCCGGCCCCATCCGGCCTGCCAGGCACAAGCGAGGCCTGGCTCTCCATCTGCGGCCCAGACAGACAAGCCACTCGCCCCTTCCTGCCAACTGAGCATCCTAATTACATGATGAATACTAATTGCCCGTGACTGGAATCTTCCACAGTCATAGACATTAACCAAAGTCCCGCCTAACGAGGCTCACCGTTAATTATCTGTGCTCGCTGCTCCACGGTTTAATTAAGCCTTGGCAGGAAATAGCAATCCACATCAGATGAGGGAGAAAATGGAGCTCGCGAAGATGCCCTCTTCACCAGGTGGCCTGGCAAGCCTGCTCCGAGTCTTCCTTCCAAGGCCCTGGGGTTTTCCCAGTAAACAGAAGGAGACACGGGGGAAGGGAGCCTGTGTGTAGCCAGTGCCTGCCGCATGCCAGGCAGAGCCACACACGGCTGTCTGCCTCGTCTCAGTTAGTCCCTGCCATCACCGCAGGAGTTGGGTCTCCACTCTGTAGAAGAGGACACAGAGGCTCAGAGAGGACCAGTGACTTACCGGGCAATCGGCAGCATCGGGTCTGAGTGGCAGGCCCATATGTTTCCATTTCTCGTTGCTGGAGAAATGGTCTTAATGTTATTTTTTATTCTAACCTTGAACTTGTGGGTTTTCTTTCTCCGAAACATTTCCAAGCAATATTTCATTTTAGTCTCACATTTGCTTATTAAGAAAACAAAAAGCTGAAGTATCTGAAGCCTAGAGAAATTGTGACGCACTCACAGCCACACACCCAGGCCTCACACCCCCGGAGTCACGGCCAGGAAGACAGTGGAGCGGATGGGTGAGGGGCGGGTGAGGGGCTTGCCCTGGGGTCGGACTGCCCAGTTCCAGTCCTGGCTCACCCTTCTGGGGTCCCTTGGACTTCTTGAATCTAAGGCATCTAAGGCTTGATTTCCATGTTAGTTAGAATAAGTAATGCTACCTGCTATAACAACTTATAAATCTCAGTGGCCTATAGAATAAGAGTTCGTCCATTATTCACTCAAAGCGAGAGGGTGACCCTCAGGTGCCAGAGGCCCAGGGGCCAGGCGCCTTCCGTCCAGGCAGCGGTTGTTGACCTACGGCCTCCTGTTGGACCTTCGAGAGGTCCATGGGTAGAGCTCAGGAAGCCCGTTAACTTAAATGGGGAAAAACATTATTATTTTCTTTATTTTCTAACTAAAATGTACCATTTTTTTTTAAATGATGAGTATAGACAAGAAACCACAATTTTATACCTGTGGATTTGTTACCATTGGAAGTCACAGGTATTGTTACATCGCACTGTGGTTGTTGCAGACGTCTTGAATTGTCGTTGACACTCATTCATGACTTGGAAACTGTGCTTGTGTTAAACCTGCCTCTGGCTTGCGTGTGATCAAAGACCTTCTGCCTACAGGTGCTTGGTTTGAAGCGGCCGGCCTATCACTGCACAAGCCTGTGCTAGTAACCGGCCGGCCACACAGCGGTGGCGTCGTGCGCCTTCACGTCGGCGACCTAGCCCTCTACCTTGCTTCCCGGCATGCCCTAGCGATGATTGCTTGTTGATCAGGACATGGAAGGAAGTGAGGCGAACCCCAGGTCGAATGGTGTTTTCTCCTGTCAGCTGCCCTGGCTCTCTTGGAAAGAAGTACTTTGGCGTGAGGCAGGTGGCCCAGCACCTGTGGCTGATGGAGCTATTCAAGGGGAGCCAGGGGCTCCCATGTGGCTGTGTTTCCCTGCCTGGCTGTGTACACCAGGATGGGGGCTTCTCTGTTCATGTGGGAGCTCCCCTGGGTGCTGAGGCACATACTGACCTGAATTATGGGCCGCCGGCCTTGAACCTCATTTTCTGGTGACTCCAGTGAAGTCTGTCTCTCTTCCACTCTCTGATGATGCTGCATACGCTGTCTATAAATTATCGGAACATCGACGGTATTCTCTTAATTCCTCTTTTGTTGAGTCTTCCCGTTAAAATGACCTGATTTTATAAAACCTATTCCAATAATAAACAGGAAAAGGATTCTGTCTATGTTCTACTTGACCAGCAATCAAATGAATGTTAAACCAATGAGATGCCATGCTTTCCAGTGGGCTTAAAGGACTCTCTTTTTTATGCTAATACTTACTGCTGGTGACAGTACACTGAGAATCTAAGATACTTCTGGTGGACGGGTGACTTGGCACTATCTTTCTGGAGGGCAATTAGATGATTTGCAAAGAGCATCTGAAACACGTCTCTGTTCTTTAATCCAGTGATTCCACTCTAGGATGTATCCTAAGGCACCTGTTCTCAAAAAATATGTATATCTAGGCAGAGAGCTTTTTATCACGGTATTATTTTTAATGGCAAAAGTGTCTTTCTCTCCAAAATACCCAGTATTCATGGAATAGTTAAGTTGTAGTTTAACCACTTAATAGAAATAGTATGAAGCAAATTAAAATGGTGGTTAGCAACTTTAAAAATTGTATGGAAGGTTCTAAAGCCCAGATCTTGGTTTGCAAGTATCAGTCTCCACTAACAGGAACAGAGGGGCTTTTTGCAGGAATGGCTGATTGCAGGTCCTGAGCAGGGAAAGTTGCAGGGCAGACCAGAACAGCTTGGTGTGCCAGAAAGCAAAGACGTGCCCCCAAATGAATGGGGACAGGTGATAAGCACACGAGAGCTGGCTTTAAGGAGCTCCTGCCGGCCAAATCTGGGACGATTTCCACACCAAGGAGAATAATGATGACAGTGGATTTTAACATATTGAATTTTTTTAAAAAAAAGGAATCGATAGGTACTCAGTGAAAATATAAAGGGAAAAAGAGTGGAGAGAAAGAAAAAGGTCAGCTAACAATGGTAGAAGAAATGATGACGGATTTAGAAAATCACTATTTTGTAACTACCAACAAGGATCAGCAGTGCATTCTAAAACCACTGCAAGTTTATTGGGGAACAGGATATTTTCATGTTCTCAAGATATCACCCCATAAAACATCTATTAACAACAACAACAACAAAAAAGGAAAAATTAGGATGGAGAGATCTGGCAAGAACTGTTTTAACCAAGTAATCAAACTTAGCATCACTGACATTGTGCCTCCTCAATTGATATATTGACCCCAAAATATTAAACCTGAATCTAATCATGAAGAAAGAGACAAATCCATATTGTGGGTCCTTCTATAAGATAACCGGCCCATACTCTTCAAAATACCAATGTATGAAAGATCAAAAAAAAAAAGAAAGAGGAGGGATGTTCTAGATTTAGGGACTGGGGAGAGAGAATAATCCAGTGCAATCTTGGATTGGATCCTGGATCAGAAAAAAGTTTGAACAGTTTATAAGGAACAGTTTTGGACTATTAGAAAAATGTGAATATGGACTGGAGAGTAGGTAATAACCTTGCATAATGTTAAATTTGTTGGATGTGTTAATGGTATAGTTATTGTATAGGAGACTGCCTTTCTTCTTAGACCCTAGCTGAAATATCCTGCGATGAAGTGTCATGAGGTCTGCAATTTAGTTTAAGTCATTCAGAAAAAGAGAGAGGTGGTGGGGTGGGGTGCGTAGTAGGGGAAAGAGAGAGGAAATAGATGAGGTAAAATGTTAGCAATGTGAGAATCTAGGTGAACAGCATCTGGATACTCATTTGTTATCTTTTCAGCTTTTCTGTATTTATTTCCTTAGGCATTGGCAACAATTACATGGGTGGTATTTATTACAATATTGTTAGATACTGTTATTTCGTTGAAGCAGGATAGGAAGTCGCATATCCATTAGGACGTAAGATACGCATGTTCCCACAGTGGATGGCTGTGGTTTTATCACTCCGCTTCCCATGCCACCTTCTTTGGCTAGAGTGTCCTTACTTTCTTCTGGCTCTCGCCCCTCCCTCTTTTGGTTCATGAGGTTTGGACGTGGACGTACGAACCATAGCCATCTGTCTCCAGGGACTGGCGGGCACATGTCTTCCATTAGTCCAAGCAGAGCCAGTGTGATGTCTACCCCAGGGCTTTTGCTGGACTTATGGGGAAAAGGTCTTTCGTCTCTTTTTTTTGTTTAATAATTTTTTAAAAATTAAGTTTACTGGGGTGACATCAGTTAATAACATTATGTAAGTTTCGAGTGCGCACGATCCTGTAACACAGTACCTGTATATTGCATTGCGTGCCCACCACCCAAAGTCTAGTCTCTTTCCGTCACCATGTTTGACCCCCTTTACCCTGTTCTACCACCCTACCCCCTTCCTTTATAGTGACCACCTCACTGTCATCTGTGTCTATGAGTTTGTTCGCTGCTTTCTGTTTTATATCCCACATGAGTGAAATCACATGGTTCTTCCCTTTTCTGCCTTTTTTTTGCTTAGCATGATATTCTTAAGATCCATCCATGCCGTAGCCAACAGCAGTATTTCATCCTGATGGCTGAGCGGTACCCCATTGTGTGTATGCACCCCATCTTTTTAATCCAATCATCCATCGAAGGACACTTAGGTTGTTTCTCTGTCTTAGCTACCGTGACTAAGGCTGCAACGAACACAGAAGTACATACATCTTCATGAATGAATGTTTCAAATGTTTCAGGTAGACACCCAGAAGAGGGATTGCTGGGTCACATGGGAGCTCTATTCTTAGTTTTTCGAGGAGCCGCCGTACTGTGTTCCAACAGGGCTCTTTTCCACAGAGGTCGCCACGCTGATGGGATGTGATGAAGCAGTGTCGTCATTCTTGTTTGGGGAGTAGCTGCCTGTGCCTCAAGCTGACACAGGGCACCAGCAAAAGCCCTGACACAGCGCAGTGTTCGAGCACCTGCACCTGGATTTAAACGTGGAATGAGGTGAACCTGTAGCTTTCCTTTTTGCTTATACCAGTTTGAGCTGCTGCCTGTTGCTTGCATCCGAGGAGTTCCAACCGCTGGACTGTAGAAATGCATAGAAAAGGTGTGCAGGAAGTCTTTATTTCATGCTGTCCATAGGTTCTGTGACTTTATGTGATACTATGTCTGATGAAACCAGTTTTATTATAGGGCAATTGATACAAACAAGGGTCAAGTTCCTATAGCATCTCATCAATGTTATAATGAAAGGACATTGAACAAAAATAATGTTATTTGAGGATCTGCTGTGTTAGTTTTTTATCTTATATAATACCCATTTATTATCTCACAATTTCTGTGGGTCAGGAGTCTGGATACGTCTGAGCCAGGTCTTCTCTTCCGGGTCTTCCACAGCTGTCGTCAAGATATTGGCTAGGGCTGTGGTCTCATCTGGAGGCTTGACCAGAGAAGGATCTTCTTCCAAACTCATTCAGGTTGTCAGTAGAATCCATTTCCTTGCAGGTGTATTACTGAGGGCCCCAGCTTTTTGCTGGCTGTCAATTGGAGGCTGCCATCAGGTCCTAGGTGCTACCTACAGTCCCTTGGCACCTGGGCTTCCTCAAAATGGCCACTCACTTCCTCAAGTCAAACAAGGAGAATCCAATCCACCAAGGCAGAATCTGATACCACGTAATGCAATCACCAGGCTGACATCACATCACCTTTGCTTTATAATGTAACCAAATCAAGAGAGTGACATCCCATCACATTCACCATATTCTATGGATTAGAAACAAGCCATGGGTCCCATCTGCACTCCAGGAGATGGAGTTAATTACATTAAGGCATGGACGCTAGGAGGGGGGATGTCACTGGGGGTCTGTCTGCCACAAGGGGATGGGAAGAATCTTCTCAGCAACCACCACGCCCACCCCCACCCACCATGGACACGTGCATGCTGAGCGCATACGGTTGAGCACTAAAGCTCACTTCTTCCTAATCTAAGCGTCGTTAAGTCTGGGGAGGGAGTAGATGGGGCCGTGTGCTCCATATACAGAGAATGCTTGGAATTTTTACCATGGGCGTGTATTACATAAATTAAAAGTATAATCAAAATTTAAAACTGTATATACAGTATGACTTCAACTTTAAGCTGGGTTTTCTCCACTTCTGACTTTTCTACATCCACAGACAATGAGGAAAAAAGACTGGAAAGAAACAGGCCAAAATGCGAAATCATATTAGTTTGGATGATGGATGCATGGTATTTTCTTCTTTATATTTTACTCTATTTTTCACAATTAAAACGTATTATTCTAATAATCAGGGGGAAAAAACGTGATTTAAAATGGGTTTTTAGGTCTAATTTTATTTCTAAAACTAAAAGCAAACCCTCTTTGTTTATCTTCTGCAGAAAGGCAATTTCCTGCTTGGGTAGCTGATAGAGTGCCTGCTCCTAGAGCTCGAGGAAATAAATCAGATGGCAGCAGGGGACACGCACCTGTTTCCTCTCACCCTGATAAATAAAGAACAATTAACTCTCATCAGAAGGTACCTGGCTTTGACCCAGGACTAAGCGTTATTTGAAAACATATGGCAGGTTTTCTCTAGTGACTAAAAGCTAGTGGAAGGTGGAAGCCAAGACTGGAAATAGAAGACTCTGTGCCAGACAGATTTGGTAAGCTGACATGTTCAATAACCAAATCGTTCAAAACCATTGGCAAATGAAAACAAACACACACAAAGATGCTTCATCTCACTTTTATAGCTAATTGGAAGATCTTGACGGGTCGCTAAGCTTGTTTGCTTGTCTGTAAAGTTATAGCATTGACTATGAGGAGCTTCTGTCAGGGCCAGCTGACCAAGGACCACACCTGTAATCAAAACAAACTAATGAACAAAGCTCAGACTCCTGAGGTTAGGTTTTTCAAGCTGGCTGCATCAGGGGAGAGTGTGTGTGTCCTCAGGAGCACCCCAGCAGTGGAGATGAGAGAGGCTTCTCCTGGGGTTTTGGTTTGTGTTGGGTAAGTGTGAGGGGCCCCGAAGAATCAGGGGCCAGTTCTGGGTTGGATGCAGGGGCAATGTGGTGACGGGGTACCTCAGTGACTGTCACCCAGGAGAGTTAAAATAGGGCTTGGGTTGTTGTTGGAGAAACAGCGATGATTGCTCGGATTGTCGGAAGAGGGGCCGTGTGGCATTTTTGTGCTCAGAGAGTGGTTTTGTCAGTGTCTCGTTCTGAGTATTGTTGCTGTTTCACGGGGAACATGGTTGGTTGTCAGCGGGCTGTTTTCCACTTCTCAGTCCATCTAACTTTAAAAGACACATGTCGCCCAATTAGAGACTAACATTTGAATACATGTTCAACTTAGAAAATGCTCTTTTTTTGTCGTTGGGGAAACTCTTCATGATTCTTTTCAGTTTCTCCTTTCTTAAAGATGAGGAAATTGAGATCAGAGATGTTTAGTGATTTGCCCAGCACCACAGCTGGTTAAGCAAGCCAGAAAGTAGTAGCGACCGGCTTTGAGGTTACATTTCTTTGTTGTCACACATCACTGTCCCTCAGTAGGGCTAGTTTCAAAGTTGTTCATCCTGGAAATTTGCATCGAGTCTTTAATAAGTTCCTGGCACTCTTCTGGGCTCAGAAGGAACCACTGTGACAAGGCAGGCATATCAAACTTAGCGTTTAGCTGGAGTGATGGAAAGTGAAGAGCAATTCGGTTCAGCATCAGTATTATGACTATAAAACTACTGTGTACTACGGGGGCTTGTACCCAGGGAGAGTACTGTATTCATAGTCTGTTGCTAACAAATTACCACGAATGTAATGTCTTAAAACACAAGTAGATTTTCTTACAGTTCTAAAGAAGTCTGAAATGGGTTTCCCCGGGCTAAAATCAAGGTCTGGACAGGGCTGCATTCCTTTGTGAAGGCTCTGGGAGAGAATCTCGTTTCTTGCCTTTCGCAGCTTCTAGAGGCCACTGGCGTTCATTGGCTCATGGCGCCTTCTTCCGTTTTCAAAGCCAGTAGTTGCATCATTCTGATTTCTGCTCTTGTCATCACATCTCCTTCTCCAACTCCTGTTTTCTTCTTCTATTTTTTTTTTAAACGCCTATAGCACCCAGTTTTCCTAGGTGGTCTCCCATCTAGATATTAACCAGGCCCGAACCTGCTTAGCTTCCGAGATCAGATGAGATCGGGCATGCTCAGGGTGGCATACCTGTAGACACTTCTTCCATTTTTTTAAGGACACTTATGATTACTTTGGGCATAGCTAGTCAATTCAGTATAATCTTGTGTTAACGTTCCTTAGCCTTATCTACAGTGTCCCTTTTGCCATTTTATTCATAGGTTCCAGGGATTAGAACTTGGGCATCTTTGGGACGGTCATTATTCTGCCTTCTATGGATACCTAGCCTGTTTATTTTTCTACTTGGGGGGAGAGGGAGGAGTTCCAGCTTCATAGAGAAAGTGGTATCTAAGCTGATGCCAGGAGGGGACAGGAGCCAAGAAGGGACGTGTCCTAAGCATAGGAGCCGTCTGGAGGAGGAGAGAAGCATGCGTTGGTGGGCACACTAGCCAGCTATCGCTAGATTATGTAGCAATAACAACCAACCTTCCAAATCTCAGGGGCCCACAAAAGAAAAAATTTGCTTTTCGTTCAAGCTACCTGTCTATGTAGACATGCTCTGTGTTTTGGCTTTGCTCCATGTCTTCCTCGTTCCAGGACCAAGGCTGAAAGAACAGCCTGTCTAGGACATATTGGCTCATAGCGGAGGACCGTAAAGAGGCAAAACCACGAGATGATGCTTAAAATTTCTGCTTGGGAATGGTGCACATCCCTTCCGCTCACATTTCACTGGCCAAAGCAAGTCAGATCACATGGGCCAGGCTGACATCAGTGGGACAGGAAGTAACATCCTCTCACAGGAAGTCAGTGAATAATAGGAAGCTAATAGCCTAGGACAGAACAGGAGGCCGGGGTGTAGAATAAGATGTGGGGAGTGACTCGAAGCTCACGAGGCAGTGAGGGTCAGATCATGCATGCCTGAAAGCTGGTTTCCTTAGTTAGGATGTAGGCTCTGCCTTATCATTGCCCAGTGTTTCTCAATCTTTTTTTGCCATTATTATTTATCCCCACCCTCATTAAAATCCTAATGCCACAGATATACTGTTATGTACTGCATGTGTATCTGGGCTTTATATATAAAAACAGTAAGGTGTTTTTTGCCTTCCTGAGAACCAACATTCATCCCCTTGGTGGTGGTACCAGCCCATTGAGAAAGCATGTTCTAGACACAACCATATTTATGGTTTTCATTAATTCTTGAATTCAATTGATTTAAAGCACATTTGAGAGTTAAAGCAAATTGCTAGTAGTCGATGTTCAAATGCATCGTGTAAACACCATGTAAAGTTTACTACTTTATGTAAACTCAATTTAAATAGCACTGCGAGGCAAGAAGCTAAGTGGCTAGAAAGGAGAGATCCAGTGGGGTAGAGAGGAAACAACAGTTTAATGTTAGGAAAGAACCTAATTGTATCCAGGTGTTGTTTTGCAGAACTTTTAAAGATGGAATCTAAATATCTCACTGCTTTCAGAAGTCTTCTCCCCTGTAAGGCAGCCTTGCCTGTCTTTTGGGAGCTCCGTGAAACATGGCTGAACTTGCCCTGTTGATTAAAGGTCTTCACTATAACCACGGGGACCGGTAACACCCTAGAGTCACCTGCTTTTGTATTTTATACTCTTATGGCTTTTCCCTCGTTGGGGGAATCCTGGCAGGCTGCTCGATCTAAGAAGGCACCCGGCCGATTAGCGTCTCTTCTCTGCTCTGGTTCTGGAGCCGGCCGTGCTGCATGAATGCGGCAGACGTTGAGTGAGGGGCAGGGAGCTCCAGCGGAGCCATGTGAGAGCCTAATGCTTTGCCTGACTTGGTCAGCGAGGTTCCACGAATATTAATAGAAGGCCACCGATGTGCCAGGCTCTGGTCTAGGCACTCAGGACGCAGTAGTGGATAAATAAATACTGCCTTTGTCTTCCGGAGTCAGAAATGTCCAGACGTTAGAGTTTATGAGCTCTGAGGGCATGGTGGTGGGAGGTGCCAGGTAGTGCTAAGGTTCGTTATTCTAAGGTTGGGGGACGTTTGCCTTCAGACATGCTTGGATTTCATTTCATTTTTTTCTGTTTGTCCTTGACTTGAACAGAGGTAAGGAGTGGAGACCAAGAAGTTATGAGGGAATGTACAAACTCATTGATTTGGTATTCTTTGTAACTACATAGAAAAATTACCTCCTCAGGGTCAGCCTGTCCTCATCTCAACATGATTTAGATACTATTCAGCATTTGCATGTGGAGCAACTGCTCTCTCTAGATTTATTCTAAAACAGATTTTTAAAGTTTTTCCGTTTAAAGGAGGTGGTTGTTCAAGGGCAGAGGGGGCTACTGAGGAGAAGCAAAACGGGATTTCAGATTCAAGGTCCTTACCTTGGCCGACAGGTCCCCACCAGACCGGCCCTACGCTTGTCTCCCCATTTCCCTCATTCCGTTCTAGCCACGCTGGCCTCCTCGCTGTCCCGCTCCTTGTCTCCATTCCTGAGGCTTCGCAAGTATTTAACCTACTGTGTAGAAAGCCCACTCCGTATTTTGCATGTCCCATCACCTTATTCAGGTACTGCCCAAGTGTCACCTCTGCGGAGAGGACTTCCCTGCCCTCCTCCCCAACTCTCTGTACCTTCATTTTATTTTTCTATAGCACTTGACACTAAGTGACACATTATGTGTGATTATAGTCTGCCTCCCCTACTTAAATGTTAACTCCACGAGGGCAGGGACTTCTGTTCTCACGGTATCCCCATATCCCCGTTCCTAGAAAGGGCTGGCACATGGGGTACTCATAATTTGAATTACTTTGTAATCTAATGACTTAAAATGATTTTACCACCATTATTCTTTGAGACACCTTCCGTAAGTAAGGCTTCTGTATGTCACACACCTGACACTCAAGTGTTCCTACAGAACGTTTCACTTATTTTGAGGTATTTTGTGTTTGAGTCTGTCTGGTAAGCAGATCACCCATCAGAAATGTGGAAGTTCAGAACCATTTAATCCAAATTCTCACTCAGGAAAGAGTTAATAGGACCACTGGTCTCCGACATGTCCAGAATGACCACCAAGGCATTTTCTCCGTCATTTCCTTCTTCTGACCAGTTGTGGCCTGATGTCTTAGCCCATCGGTCCCTGACCATCCTCTTGTGCTTCCCTGGTTCTTTCCTCTACTTCCATCAAGACCAAGATGCCCACACTGGCCTTTCCCAGTACTGCTGGCCCCCTACAACATGGAGCTGGGGCCCGGAGGCATGTTGGAGCAGTTCGCTTTTTCTCTCCACCGGGTGAGCTGGGTGTAAGTCTTCTTACTCTAAGGCTCGACTGCCCAGCCCCAGACACTCTGCCCCCTCGTCTGGTGAGCCCAAGTTCATCACATCTGAACAAAACCCATGCTCTTCCTCTGATGTTTTTTTTTGTCGCAACAGAAATGGCAGTTTTCGGTAAAGCAAAGTCTGGAGGAAGGGAGATTTTCTTATGAGAGCTCTGATGACATCTGTATGTGTATGTTCACTTATCTGTGATGTCTTTAAAAGAATACATTGAATTGAGAAGGAAAAGAATTCAGCTCTCACTCGATCCTTTCAATTAGGTCAAGTTTTTGCATTATGAGGGTAAGTGAATGGGAACGCCCTCAAAAATCCCCCAAGGAGTTCGTCAGTGGTCAGTCATACTGGAACTGAAACTCTATTGAAGATTAAGTGACTGCTGAAAAATAACCTCGGAAACACTTTGTCAAACTATTTCTGAAGCCAAGAATGTATAAAAACTGAACAGAAGATTTAGAGCCATCCCAACAAAAGCCAGGACCTGCAGAGACGGAAGTCTGGCGATACACGATGATGAAACATGCGTTCTTTACCATATTAAGTATGTAACCTGGTTTTAATCACTTTCTAGAAATGCTTCCAAATTAGAAGCAGGGGTTAAAAAAACCCTGTAAAACAGCAGTCCCCAACTTTTTTGGCACCAGGGACCAGTGCTCCTATGAGAGTCTAATGCCTGATGACCTGAGGTGGAGCTGAGGCGGTGATGCTAGTGCTGGGAGTGGCTGCAGATGAAGCTTCGCTCACTCTCCTGCTGCTCACTTCCGGTTCCTAACAGGCCACGGATCAACAACCAGTCCATGGCCGGGGGGTTGCGGACCCCTGGTTTAAAAGATATTAACAAGAGATCAGGCCTCACTTTACAGCTCCAACTCTGACAGGCTATCATACCTGAATAAGAACGACCATAAATCCTATAGATTTAATAATGTGTCTATATCCCACCCCCAATATCTCATATCCACTTTTAGATGTGGTACTTTCTGCCTTTTTCATTCCTGCTTAGTTGATGAAAGTCCAAAGACATCTAAGAGGACCCTTAAAACTACATTTTCTGATGAAAAATAAAAAAACATCTACAGCTACCAATGTACCAAACTTTTGAAAAACTTGTAAGTCCATTAAAGTCACAACAGAGGTATCATTAAGAATAGGCACTGTCAGGTTTTGGGTTAGGCACCAGCAGACTGCTTCACAGACGTTCCTGTTGGAAGGACGACACCCTCTCTCAGCCCAAGATCTACATGTTACATATAAAGAGAGACCACCGGAACCCAGGGGACAAAACAAGAATTCAGACGTGTAAATGAAAAGGAAAACCAAGACGGACATTATATTGAACTTAAGGCAAAGAAAATGTTTGTCTCTCTTCAAAGAATAACTCTTAACATCTCTGCACTGGAGTGTTTTAAAAATGCGAAGGTTGCTAAAACAGATTTGCTTCCTAAATGCTACACGCAGGGGCTATGGATGTCCTGAGCTAACACAAGGTATAGGCTGGAGAAAAGGAAAAAGGCGAGGAAGACGACAGTGAGAACCCAAGGAAGACACAGGCACTGTGGGGATGGGAAGATGGGAAGAAAGAGAGGTGGGAAAAAGGGGAGGAGGGGAAGAGGGGAAGGAGAGGACAGGAGGGGAGGACGGGAAGGAGGAGGGGGAGGAGTGCACACAAGTGGGTGCAGCAGCGGCCCGTGAGAACCAGTCACCAGGGAGAGCAGCTGCTGTTGTCTGGCTCTATCGCTACCTGGAAATGTCTTGTTCGATGAGGATGAAAAACTATTATTTTAAAAAACAAAAAATGCACAGTAAATTTTATTTATTTGTTTATAAGAAGAGTTATACCAATCAGGACTTTAATATGTAAAAAGTAAATCTATACTTGCAAAGTTAAATATATGAAAATACAAAAGCAGACTGAATTATCAAAAAGAAACATTTTATTTATATCACTAAATACAATTAGTTTCCCTGATTACAGCCCATATTGAGTGTCGCCTAAAATACAGGATGGTCTGTACAGAGGTGAACAACCCAACATCTCTGTCGTGTGTACATATACACACTGAACCACCGACCTCAGAAAAAGCAGAGCTGAGAGCTTGTTAAATTATTGTCATTGTTTTAGAAACTCTTACCATTTGAAGGACGTTAGAGAAGGAATTAGGTAGCAGAGTACTTGGGTAATAACTTAAAAGTTAAAGTTGTAGTGATATGATAATCTTGTGCACTCTCCCCAGGAATTTTAGGCAATTGACCCTTCTGTTGATCCCAAGTCTGGAAAAAGACAACCGATCACTGAAGCAGCTGGGTTCAGTTCATTTGCCATGTGGTTGGTCATGGTGCATTTCTGGTGTGTAAGTCAACAGAACAATCATGACCCACAGGTGAAGCAGAGCCTAGAGAAAAGAAAACCATTTATGGATTAGTCAATAATTTCATCTTCACCACAGGTTCCCAGTGAAGTACACCACGGGCAGGAACCACGTCCTATCTGTCCTCGTACTCCTGTGGCTAGCACTGTGTCGGCAACACTGGAGGGGCTTGGGTACGTTTACTGGATCATTAAAGAAAGAACAGATGTACAAACAACCAGTGGAGGGTCATAAAGGTTGCAATATGTACAGATTTCTCAGTCAAGAGGAGCAGAGTCCGCAATGCGTTCACATTATGCACATGTGCACGTAAATAACCAATCGAGTGATTATAATGCAAAGTAGAAGAACAATCTAAACTGCTAGAGGTACAGCATGAAGTCGGCTGGCAAAGGCTCTGTAGGACGGTTATGGCTGGCGCTGTGGGCGCGGGCTTAGCTGTGCTTTGGGGAAGAGGGGACGGAAGGCATTCTCGACAGGAATAGTGCGGCAGGCTTCGGCGGCTGCTCTAGGGTTGGGCCCAGCACCTACAGTTACACACCGCCACACGCAACGATGTGAGGTTCCATGGCTGAGCACCCACCACTCTGCGGTGTGCACGTCACATCTCACGCTGCCAGATGGTGCACGTGTTCCTCACAATCTCTAACACCTGGGAAGTGAACCCGGATGCGGGCCGATTCTGAGTCCTCTTGGATGCCACTCAACTTTTTTTTCCCCTAAATTCTTCCAATCCCCTTCTTAAAAACTTTTTTACTTAAAGGAGTATCTTTCCTCTAGTGGATCACAGAGAAATTTCTTTCTAACTATGCTTTTATTTGTTTTCAAGAAAAAGGCTTATCTTAATTCAACTTTTCTTTCTTTTTTTTTTTATGTGAGGCAACCTTTGGTTAACCTCACAGATTGCAAGGACCTTGTCAGCTTACAATTCCTTTTTATTTTTATTTTTCGCTTATAGCACCTGGTCTTCCTAGGTAGTCTCCCATCCAAGTACTGACCAGGCCCAACCCTGCTTAGCTTCTGAGATCAGACGGGATCGAGCTTGTTCAGGGTGGCATAGCTGGAGACTCAACTGAGCTACTTTTAAGCATCCCATTCAGAATGGTTAGTGAGCTTTTCAGGCTCATGGGACACATGGAATGGCATTCCTGACTACGGTAACCATTTCAGTAGCACTCATAAATCTGGAAGAAAATAAATCAACCCTGAGATCCTTTTGGAAAATAAAGAATAACATATGGAAATAAATAAAACAACTTTACATCAAGATAAAAATGAAAGTAATTATTTTATGTTGTATTTTTATCATTAGAGTGGCTTAGAAATGGAGATAACTATTAAAAAGCCTTTGAGCAATTTATATTTTAGACATAATAAACTGTCAACCTCACTTGCATACTTTAAGGAAAAAAAATCTTAAATATCTTTATTACCAAAAAGGAGTTCCATTCTTTCAAAACGGATTGCTAAACTTTTAGTCAAAGACCAGCAGCTGAAAAAAAAATCAGTTAAAAATCAAGTGCAGCATTGTTTTTTCAAACAAGTTTACCTACCATATATATAATTACAAAAACTCGTGCTATGGGGTATCTTCGGAGAAAAATTCCCAGACGAATACTGTGAAAACGGTGGTGGGGTGGAGATGAAAAGAGAAGAGAGTTACACTCAAAACAGATCTGCCCGTGTTTACGTCTAACAATGCTTTTCAACATTTTACTCATTTAAACTACTTATGTTGCCATCATAAAGTAAGACTTTTAAATAGTAGACTGTAAAATAATTACTTGAAATTACCACATTGAAATGTCATAGTAGTGAACAAATACTTCTATCATTATTTGGGGCTTGGCTGTTAAACTTTCGCATAAGCTCTCATTTCCCCAGCTACAACTGCAGGAGGCAAACCTGGTCCCTCTCTAAATCACTTTCCTTTCAGGAACCAAATTTCTCAGTGAAATTTAATGAGTTTTTAAAGTAGAGTTTATTATAAAAGAGGAGAAATAGTCAGGGTTAATCATTTTCAATAAAATATAGGCACTGGCAGACCCCTTAAAGCTAGTTCCTGACAGTGAAATATCATGAAATAAGATAGATGGTCACTTTAAATATCAGCTCTGCCTGATGGGACTCATAATGACTGAAACCACTGGAAAAAGCTATAAAAAGCAGCCGGTGGTCTATCACTCATTGTGACTGGTATGGCTTACCTAAACTGGTCAATTGAACTAGCAGCTTTGCGGACTTTTCCATACATTCCTGCCAGATTAGTTTCTGTGTCATTAAAAAGAACAGGAACATTTCGCAGACGTGTGCCTGTTTAAATAAGAAAACAATGAAAACATACAGACACCAAAATGAACTAACAAAATTATAGTTGAATATACATTATATTACATGTGGAAGGAATTCTTAACACTTTCTAATCATTACACCCAACGATGATAAAACCATAAAAAAATTAATTTGATTATGTAAAATGTTCAAACTTCCATATCCAAAAAAATCAAAATGTAAAAGCTAGGAAAATTACTTCCCCATGAAATTAGCAAAAATTAAAGTTTATAAATAGCAAGTGTTGCCAGTGGTCAATAGTAATGAGCACTTAATTCCTGTGCTAAGAGTGAGGCCAGACACCCTTTCTACAAAGCCAACATGCCCCAAATTTATACCTGCAGCTCAGATCACTTCTAACCCCAGACTTATCCAACTTCCTGTTCATCTCCATCTGGATGTCTAACAGACCTCTCAAACTCAGCATGCACCAAACCACGACTCTGATTTCCCACCCCTGCTATCAACCTACTCGTCCTGCAGTTTCCCCCAACTCAGTACATGATAACTCCATCCTTCCATCTGCTCAGGCCAAAAATGTGACTCCTTTCTGAATATGTCAGCAAATGCTATCGGCTCACCTTTAAGCTAAACCTCAACCACCCCCACTCCAGTCTGAACCGCCATCATCTCTCACATGGATTAATACAATGGCTCCTCCCTGGTCCCCCACCTCCACTCTTAGCTCTCTGTAGTCTGTTCAGGACACAGCAGCCAGAGGTAGCTTGTTAAAATGCAAGTCGCATCAGTCACTCCTCTTAAGACCCTTCAAGGGCTTCCTCCTTTACGCAGAGGGAAAGTGCTACACAGACCTAAATAGCCTCCTCGAAGTGCTCTGAACTCACCTTACACTACCCACCCCCTCCCTCAGTCTACTCAGTCGCACCGGCCTCCTTGCAGCTCCTGCAACATGCTGGCACTACTCCTGCCTCAGTGCCTTTGCACCTGCTCTTCTTTCTGCCTGGAACACTTTTCCTGTAGATTTCCTCAGAGCCTACTGTCTTACCTACTTTGGGACTTTAATAAAGTGCCACCTTCTCAATGAGGTCTTCCTTGACCACCCTAAGTTACAATTCCAACCCCACACTTAGCACCCCGAGTCTCCCTTCTCTGCTTAATTTTCTTCTGCAGCACATACCACAATCTCACATAATTCATTTGCTGCCTGTCTCCTCCACCTGGATTCCTCCCTCACAACACCAAGAGGTAAGACCCATAGGGCAGAGATTTTGGTCTCTTGTTGGCCACTGTATCTCTAATGCCTGGAACAGTACCTGATACTAAGCAAGCACTTAATAATTATTTGCTGGTTTTGGCAACAAAAAAGAAAAGCCTTCAAATATGTGTATATCTATTGACCCAGCAATTCCATTTCCAATCATTTATTCTAAGAAAGTAAAGGACATGTAGAGGATATTTTCCTCAGAACTGCTTGTACGAGGGAAAAATACTCGCAACAATCTAAACCCCAACCATAAGGAATTGATTAAACAAATTATAGCATTTCCACATGATAGATTTCTATGAATAATATTGTACAAATTTTGAAAAAAGTTAAAAATCGATAAAACAGGTACTACAAACATATATAGAAAAGTCTGAAAGTGTATTCTAAGACCAAATCTGTTTAGGCTATACTAAAACCTTTAACATTCTTTTTGATTACATATTTTGGGAATCTATAGTTTTCTCTATTAAAATGATAGAGCACGGATATACTTACTTGACTATTAGCTTTAATAGTCATAATTATGGATTGGAAGATTATTAAAAGCAAATCTTGCTTTAAGATTCCTGAAAGTCTCTCACTACTGAGTGTCCTACATGTTCCAATTCGACTATCAGTCCTTGGGTCCCTTTTCTCCAAGTCTCATAGTTGTGAGGGATGTTAATCAGTACACAGTTCAATTTACTAACGATGTCAAACACCACATGGCCAGGGCCTCGTATCAGGAGAAAAATGGGTGTTTCATTGGATGAAACTTCAAACAAAAATGGTCTTTCCTTCACTTCTCATAACCATGTTTGGATTAGCAAGGTTAGAAATTAAGGCAACACAGCATTCTTTTGAGATTCCTTTTTTTTTTTTTTTTTTTTTTTTACCTTCGCCATTGTCAACTCCGGACATATTAATAGAAGACCCGTTACTACCACTCCCAGTGGCAGATTTCATCTGTTGCTCGAGGCGCTCCAGCTGGAAGACCAGAGAGTTCTTTTCTGTGCTGAGACTCTCCAGCATGGTCTGCTTCTGGATGAGAGTCTCTGTCAGCTGATGGAGTCGACTTTCTAACTCGGACTGACTGCTATTGCTTAAGGTTTTATTGGTAAGCTGAAAGGCAAAATGTTCATAAAATTATTACATAAAACCAGTCATACACCATAGAAACCACACTGGTACATTCCCACAGGTAAACTGTGGCACTGACTGCTTTCTCAAAACTACAATGATTTTTCTATTGTCTATAGAAGTGATTTTTAAACTGTATCAGAGGATCATGACATCAGTTTGGTGAGCTGAAATCTGCATTTAAAAAACAATATAACAGAATAGAATGGGATATTATCAGAGTGCGCAACACAGCATGTGACTATTATTTTGTGAAACTTGTTTTAGTTTTGCATGTTGTGAGCGTGAGTACTGAGACATGATGTCAGCTTTATTTCTTACTGTAACATCATGGTGAAAAATATTTGAAAGCACTGATCCACGGGACACAGTTGAAACTTTTCAACTTGGATTCAAAACCCTCCATAATGCAACAGTTGCGGTGCGGCGCACAGACCACTACCTGAGCTTTTCTTCTCTGCTGTGCAATTTCCCAGCTATCTGGCTTTGGACAAATTGTTACACCTCTGAATCTGTTTCCTCATGTGTTAAGTGAGGCTAACAGTGCCTATTGTGCTTGGTATTTAGGGATATTAAATGAGAATTTTCCCAGTAGGGTCTGGCTGACAATTGGTTCTTATTAACTTTCATTTCAGTTTCCTTTGTTCTTATCTGTCACCACTTCCCCAACTCACACTCAGCCTCTGCTCTGCTCTCCACAGTTTCCTTATTTAGAAAACTTGGTCCTCTTATCTAGGCTCTACCTGTCTTTGAAGCCTCTTCCCTTCCCAACTACTCCAGCCTGAGGTGCCCTCAGCCTTCTTTCAGACTCCCACTGACTATCTGGGAATTTATCAGTCACTTCAGCAACACTGTTTAATAGGAGTCAATTTTGCCTCCTTGTCAACGAAACTGTAAGTCAGCTCTGTGAGGGCAAATATCACTGTCTGCATCAACCTGATTTTGAAAAGAGGATACTAGATCGACCTAAGTTTAAAATCCCAGCTCTGCCATTCCCTAGCTACAACCTAGGACAAACTACAAATCTGAGCCTCAGTTTTCCTCCTCATAGAATGTGATGCCTAAATGAGGTAATATATAAAATATTTAAAATATTTAACACAGTATCTAACACCGCATGGTATTCAATAAAAATTAGCTTCCTTCCTTCTGAATCCCTTATAGCACAAAGTAAACACAGGGCTAGGTCCATAATGAATAACTACCAAGTGGAATTATACTGAGTATAAAATAAGGTTTACTTACTATTAAAAAGGAATGCTCAATTTTAAGGTTAAACTCTGATCCCCCAATCGGCTTACTTAATACTCAATTTTTAGTTGATATAAAATTTACATACAAGTGACATACCCAGATCTTAAGTATACAATGAGTTTTGACAAAAGTATAACTGTGTAACCAACATCTCCTGGAGTGACCAGCTATAAGATACTTCTATAAAAAGCAAGCCACAGAGAATAGCAAAGACAGACTCTCCTGGCATTAGATGAAAATTCTGTATCAGGATGAAAATAACATCTCACTGCCACAACAAAAGAACTCAAGTGAAAATGTAGAAAAAAAGGTCTTACTGTACTCTTTTAAAAAATGTAGCTTCACAATGGTATCTTTTCTAAAGCTGTGACTGATGCATACCTGATTCCTGAGTTTTTGAATTTCTTCTTCTCGATCTTTAATTCTGCTTTGCAATGTATTTTTTGTTCGATACAGATCTTCTTCTATGTAGCGAAATTCCTATAAAGTGAGGCACAAAACAAAAGTTAAAACAGAATTTCTTATTCCATCCCCAGTACCTAAAACAGTGCCTGCCACACAGTAGGCACTCAGTCGATGCGTGCTGAATACTGAATGAATAAGCGAACAGACTTGGATGGGTCTGATGAAAAGTTAATATCTCAGCATGGTGTATCAATTTATATATGAATATCCAAGCACAAGTCTTTATGTGGTCATGTGTTTTCATTTTTCTTGGGTAGATATGTGGAATAGTACTGCCGGATCCTATGATAAGTCTAACTGAAAGGAAGAAAACCTGCAAAAGGGTTTCTGAATTGTTTTCAAAATACCTGTACCATTTTGCATTCCTACAGCAGTAATAAGAGCATGAGAGAGAAAAAAAAGAAATACCTCCAGATTCACTAAAAACTTCACTAATGCACTATTAGTTTACACAACGGATATGATCAGTCGGAGACAAGCTGGAATTTAAGAACAAAGCACATCCCAGGGAAGAAAGAGTAATTCATTAGCTAAGTACCTTCAAAAGCATCATGTAGCAGAGATACAGTCAATAATACTGTAAAAACTTCGTATGGTGACAGATGGTAACTAGACTTAGCATGGGAATCATATCGTAAATGTATATAAATATCGAATCACTATGATGTACACTTAAAACTAATTGGATGTTGCATGTAAATTATACATCAATTTTAAAAAGCATTATGTTTAACTGTGCTGACAAAGTAAGTAAAGGGAGCTGTATGAAGATGTAAACCTCATTTCACAGATTGAAAAAACTGAGATGAGTGAGAAAGACAAAATGAGGAAGGTAATTAGGGTAGGAAAGTCTCAATTACAGGTTTGCCTAATTTCCTAAGCTCTAGGCTAGCACAAAATTTAAGGCTGAAATTAATTAAGTTGATAAGGAGCACTACAGGACATTTAATCCCAAGATTAAGCACTTCACATCTGGAACACCTGATTACTAAATAAATAGCCTGTAGCTATATTCAGCTCCATTTTCCTCTACTTGACTCTCATTTTAAAAAGGGCACTGGAAGTTAATGTGGTTAAAACCATCTGCCATAATAAAATGAAAATATCTCACTAACCATCAAGTACATCAAATTTTTGCCTTTTAATATATAATAGTTCCTTGAAAAAATTAAAATGTAATTTCTGAAAGGACAGCTAATCTTATAATTAAATTTAGACAGTCTATGATGTACCCTGCAGGTTGCTAGTCAGTGAATTTTTCTCTTTCTGTACAGGTAACAGATTTAAGTGCTAATTTCACAATAAAAATAAACATTACTTTGAGAATAGAACCAGTTTCAGAAATGATAAATCTTAATAAAAAAATACATAAATATAAATATGTAAAGCTGGAATAGTTTTCTCTTCTGTAAAATGAACAGTGATTTTATGAAAACGAAATAAGATAATGCAAACTAAGTGCCTAGAACATTGTCACTACCTACAGATGTTATTTATAGATGTTATTAATATTAGAATTAATATTAGAATCTCGTTTTGAGGATGTGGCTGTAAACATGTTTGACTGTGTTAATATCGAAACTATTTCATAAGTATATTAAAGTAAAATAATTTGGCTTGGGGAGCAGACAACTGCCAGGTGTAAAATGAAATATAATCTTAAATATGATTTGTAAGCATCGTCTCTATAAGCACTTTTTCTCAAACAGAAAAAGCAGTCTAATATATGGCACTAATGTTTTATTTATATTTCTTTTTTTTTAAGGTGGGAGAGTTATTTTTTAATTTATCAAAACATGAATATAAGCATCTTATTTTAACAAAAGCATGACTTAATTTATATTTCTATTAACTAATATTTACTATTATTCCTAAAAGTACAAATCTAATAAAATATGTAAATCAACTAATGTTTTTACGTTTTCTAATATATATATACACACACACACACACACACACACACACTCTCTCACAAGGAGATATAATAAAATACAAACAGGGTAGTAGAAGGAACTCTGGGAAAGGCATACTGGGTTCTAGTCTAGTCTCTCATGAGTTGTGTGATATTAGGCAAGTCCCATAATCATTTCTCTATTTTTCATCTGTTAAAACAAACAAACAATAAGAAGTGTGGGACAGTAGGAAGGTAGGGGAGACGTGAGCCCTGTCTACCACTAACTCTCTGAGTCCATCCCATAAGAACGCCAGTAAGCTGCTTTACTGGGAAGTCTCCTCACGTGACAGCTGGCAGAGTCTTCCTAGGTGATCATCAACCTGGAATCCTTACCTGTTTCTGTCGGTCCAATTCTGCCTCTAGTTCTTGTTTAGAAGCTTTATGTGAGGCTATTTGGTCTTGCAGATCTTGTAACTGTTCTCTTGCTGATTCTGCTTCACTAACCTGTTGAGCCTCCATATCCTAAAAAAAAAAAAAAAAATGAACCTTACTTGTGAAAGCAACATAAAAAAGAGCTGTTCAGTTCAGCATTTGCTGGGAAATCATTACGCACTGTGAACTGGGCACAGCAGGAGGGACAAAGATGACCATGATCTCAGCCTAAAAGGAGCATATAAACTGACACTTCACTATATAATATGGCAAATGGTGAGAGGAATGACAGGATACTACAGCTGCTGCCGCACAAAATCATCTGGTTTAATGAGTATGTGTAGACAGTGGCTCGCTGGGAGATTTACATCTCTATTCAAAAGCTAAGAATTTCAAAAGGCACTGAAATATAACATCAAAAAGGACTTCACTACAATTGCAGGTTATAATTAGCTTTTGTGTGTGTGCATAAGTAACCAATAGACAATAAAAATAGAACATTTCTCTCATATCATCAGAGGTTAGCAAATTATTTTTTTTAGTTTTATTACTACTATGTTTTTTTATCTCCCCATATTTCTTACTCTAACTTCTTCTTTTGGTGCTACTATTCTCAGTCCTTCAAACTCAAAAACCACATTCTGGATTTCTAGTAAAATCTACTCATGGCAAAGAACACAGCTTTAGGTCTCTGTTTTTCCCCACACAGGTTAAGCATAAATCTTCATCTAGCACTGCATGAGATTAAAACTGGCATTTTATTTTGCTCTTTATCTTGTGGTACATTCTCTTTTATACTTATCTTCATTCACATATTGTTTGAAAAAACTGACAGATGAATGATATTCTGAGATAATCAAAGTGTAATATTCTATATTCACACAACTTTTGTGGATTTAGAGGAAAACAGAAATAATTATTTTCCCTACCACTGAGTTTTCAGGGTTAGTAGCAGGTATATTAGTCTTTGTCATCAGGTTGACTAAATCAGATGAAATATTGAGAGGCAGGAAGTATTCGCAGTGATCAAGAACATATGTTCTGGAATCAGAGAGACTAAGGATCTAATACTAGCTCCGCCACTTTACTAGTCACGAGATGTTACTTTCCTTCTCCATGCCTACGTTTCTTCAAACTGTAAAATGAGACTATACCATCTCTCCTACAGGGTTATGGTGAGGATTAAATGAAAGGATGTATGCTTAGAGCACAGTGGAGTGCGTGGCATGTGAGTGCTCAGTAAATGATAGCTATTATAATGATTAACAATTCTCCCATTTTGCCAGACCCAATACTATAATCTTTATATTTCTTAAACTTCTTGAGAAAGGGTAGGAAAATGGGTCAATGTCATTAATGATGCTGGGGTAAGGATATTAAATAAGACACATTTTTTCATAATCTCACCCAAAGGACATGTATGAATAAGACGAGGTCTGAATAAGAATAGTATCTACTCTAAGTCCGTGGGAGTGAATTCTTTGGAATTCAAAACTATTCACAGTAAAAAAATCCTACTTTAAAGACTACAAAGATAACAGCCTTTACCACTCTTCTACTTGGCCAGAGAGAAAAAAAAATACAGAAATAACAGCAGCTACTATTTACTGAAGGCCCATTTATACATATCCCTTATCCTCAGGAGAACTGATCTGTATTTTACCGATGAGAAAACTAAGCCTCAGTGAGATAAACTGCCTTGTGCAAGGTAATACACCTATCAAGTGCCAGAGATGGGATCAATATCCAGATTGACATTCAAGCCTAAGCTCTAGGCAAGCTGGCCTAGTCTCACAACTTCCATACTTTCCTCTGTAGTTTATGTCCATCTTACCAATCAGTAATTTGCTGGGTTAATGCATAGATGAATATTCTTTACAAAATGTTTTTTTTAAAGAAGGCTTATTACTCTGTACTTTATCTTCTCTATTCCTCAGAGACACCTCCGATATTTATGTCAAAGACCCTGTATTTAATCTAAATTAATGGCTTAAATTACTCTAGATTAAATATAGTTATTAGAAATAAGCAAAAAATTATAATGCACGAAACTATAATTAAAAGACCATCCTGGAGCCCATTTTAATATCAGAAAATATCTCAGTTATACAGACAACCCCAACTCTAATGCATTTTTAACCACTAGACTATACGATCCATAAGGATGAAGATTCAGTCTGGTTCCCTGTTATAACTCCAAGCCTAGAAAATGCTTAGTATATGGCAGGCACTTGGTAGACATTCGCTGAATCAATGAATCTGGTTACCTATGTTTGTTATTCTCTAACTTTACAGTCAATCAATGGATAAGAAACCTATTGCTTTAGATCCATTTCTATATGGTAACTATTATCCCAGCAAAAGTTTCACATGTTATTTCACTAATACCCCTCCTCCAAAATACAGAATCTAGCACCTCTTAAATTGCTAATAGCTAGAGGTAAATGGTTGTCTCTGAAGTGAACTGTAATGAATCTTACCTGTAATTCAGACCTCAGCTGATGAATCTGACCCATTAGCTTCTGTATTTCTTCCCTTTGCATCTCCTTTTCATGCCGAAGTTCTTCTAGCTCCATGGTATTAGCAGTACTACTGTCTAGGCTTTCAAAACCAGATCCTTCCTTTAAGCTGTTAATCAATTTTTCTTTAGACTATTAAAAAAAAAAAAAGGAAAAGAAATATCTTTAAGCAAAGCAGTCAGCAGCTTGTATATTGAATATCATCTACCCTGCACCAAATAAATCTCTAGGGAAATATTCCATTTATATTCTCCATGAAAAAAAGCCCATGGACTGGTAAACCCACTGGGATAACAATGCAACAGGGCCTTGCTGTATGACCATGTCAGTGTTGAAAACTTACTAATAACATTTTTCTCATATTTTCTTCTCATCCTTTCTCATGCTTATTTTTCCTATCACATTCCACTCAAATATTATAGAGCACCTATGATGGCTTTGACACTGTGCTAAGTGTCCTGTGTAATAAAGATAATGCCTCTCAGTCCAGAGAGTACCCTTTGCCTTATAAGCTAAAAAGGAAGTTACAAGTATCCAGCAGAGGGCAATAAACACAAGTCGAGAGAGGGATATGGTGTGAGATCACTTGCAGAGTGTTCTGAGGAGGAAAAACCACTTCTGGGGAAGAGAAGGTGTAACCTATAAGATAGAATTTGCGCTAACACAAATGACCAAAAAGTAGACAAGGAAGTGTTATGACCAGAGATGCATTTCAGGAGGATTAATATGGCAGTGGTATAAAGCAGGTGTCCACAAACTCTGGTCAATCCACCAGATCTGGCCTGTGGCCTGTTCCTGTACAGCCTGCAAGCTAAGAATAGGTTTTACATTTTTAAAGGAGTGTTTAAAAAAACAAAAACAAAAAACACATGATGGAGACCACATATTGCCTGCAAAGCCTACACTATGCGCTATTTGGTCCTTTCCAGTAAGAGTTTGCCAACTCCTCGTATAAAGGATGCATTGGAAGAAGAGATTTGATGTGGGAAGACGAATTTAAAAAGTGCTATAATTGTAGGCCGGTAATAAGGACCATCAGCTCTTTTACCTTAAACATAAATATTTAAAGTCATTCTCCATCAAAAATAGTGCTTCCTTTCTAAGTGGTAGAATTATGGGTGACTTCTTCAAACTTTTCTGTATTTTTCAAATTTTCTATAATAAACATGACCTAGAAGACAGACAGACAGACAGATACATTGATAGCTACAGACATCTCCAAGTGGCTAATGCGAGACCCCACTGCTGAGCTTCAGGCCTGTGTTTCTGATTGCCTTCCTGAAATTTTCACCTCAAAATCACATCAATTTTGAAAACTTACTCTAACCCATCATAATCTCTATCAACTCTCGCTTGCTCTTTCCTGTTTTCCCTTTCCAGTACCGGCAACGACATTCATACATTTAAACCAGAAACCAGGAGTCATCCTACATTCTATCTGCCATGTTCCCTCTTCCTCCAGTTAAATCTCCAAGTCTCACATATCCTACCTCTGACATTTCTCTTAGCTGTCACCTATTTGCCATCCTTACTGCCACAAACTTAGATCAAGTCCTCATATTTCTTACCATTATTTTTGATACTCGCCTCTTTACCATCTATATCTCACCATCCCAGCCTTCATCCCTCTGATGTATTCGACAACTTACTGAGTACCTACTAAGGGCTAGCCACAGTTCTGGGGCTACAACACTAAACAAGACAGACATCTAACTTTCCCCTGACCTCCTCATCACTGCCATAGTTCTTAGACTCAAATCTGATCATGCTGCTCAAATTCTCAAACACTCCCCACCCCCTGCCATTACCTATAAGAGTAAATTAAAATTCCTCTGCATGGTATGCAAGGCCCTCCATGATCTGGCTTCTGCCTGTTGCTAAGTTTTTATCTCTCATCTCTAATACTTTATGCTCTAGCAATAGGGAACTAGCTGTGGTCCACTAACTATGCCATGTTGTCCCAGGCCCCCTGTGCTCTGGCACAGGCTGTTCTTTCTGAAATCTCCTCCTTACCACAAGTCTTCCTACTCATCCTTCAAATTCCTCATTATACAGCATTTCCAGTGATCCCTGACATCCCCAGGCAGATTTTAAGGGCTTAGTGCATCAATAACTTCATTATATAATTACCACAGTGTCTTTCCACTAAACTGAACACTTTTAAGAAAGCGGACCCCTCTTTTGAGCTTTGTATATCTTCAGCACTTATCATAGCACCTAGTGAATAGTTAGGTGTTCAATAAGTACCTTCTAAATGAATCACCAAATTAGAAGTGATACAACAAAAAGAATTAGAAGAGTATGGAAGTAATGAATATAATATTTCATGAAGATGGAATCAAAAAGGTGTTTATAACCAACAGGAGGTGGGGGCTAAAGGAAAAAGGTGGAGTCAAAATGACATTGTGGTTTCAAGCTCTACTGCCTGGGAGAATGGCAATAATATTTACCGAAATAGGAGAATGAAGAAGCTGGTTTGGAGGTTGAGACATTCCATGTAAAGAAGCATGGCAGGCATTTAGAAACTGGGGTCAGAAGTTAGGGTTCCAGACATGCTGAAATCACATCAAGGTAACAGAAGCAAAGTGAGTATACGATAATGCAAAATGAGAAAGAATAAAAAAAGAGGGTTCAAGCCTGAATTTGAGAGGTCTCTTCCTCTGGAGACTGGGAAGAGGGCTGAACAGAGACAGAGACAGTAGTTAAGAGAGAACAAAGAGTGGTAAGGTAAGGCAGTGTGGGTGGCATCAGAAGGCAAGAGTTTCAGAAGGGGACGGGAGTTAACAAGTGTCAAAATGCTCTACCAAAATCAAAGTGGGTGGAAACTAAGAAAAGGGCAGAAAATACATATATTTAGGTCATTAAAGACTTTTGAGAAGGCAATTCTGAAACGTGGTGGGGACAGAAATTAAATAACGGAGTTAACAGTTCTCAAATGAAGAAAGCATATATATACAGTAATTCTGATTAATCTGATGCTGAAAGAAAGAAGGACAAGGAAATGGATCAAAGTGGTCATAGAAACAAAAGGATTGTTTTTTAACCCAGGCAGGCTTCCCAGATCCAGTCTTCGTTCTTCCATGAAGCAAGCATGTGCTCTTGAGTAAGCTGAGCCAGAAGAGGGCAGCAGAGAGAAAGACACAGAGGGAGAGGACCAACTTGAGGAGAACGGGTTTAAATGAGGTGGGTGGAGATGGAATCAAAGCACAGGCAGAAAAATCACCCTAGGAAACAAATGAAAGGACACTTTTTCCCTGACATGAGAGGCAAAGGAAAGAGAAGTTGAAAACTACATTAATTGGCTGCAGTCTTTTTTAGTAAAGAAGAAGGTAAAGTCACCTTAGATCTAAGGGAGGGAGGAAAAAGCTGGATGAGGCCTACCGCAGTTCTAAAAAATTCAACAGAGGATCAACAAGGAAGAATAAAATGATGATTTAACAATGAACATTAATATTCTCATAGTGATTAAGGTGATAAGTTGAAGATTTGAACTAGGTAGTAGAATGAATTTTGAATAAAAAGAAAAAGGGGTAGAAATGAGACATTTCATCCTTTTTATAATATTTCTAAGTAGAGTAAGGCATGTGAAGTGAGCTACCCTGGTTAAACACAAATAATCTCACATATCTACACAAAGTCTCATAGTGTCTCCCAGTTAACTGGTACAGCTTAACATTCAAACGTATACATGCGTACCTGGAGTATTCTAGTAGCCTTTTGCTTGTAGTCAATTAATTCCTGCTTAGAGGATTCCATGTTGGACTTATACATCTTGACTTGCTGCTGCAACTCATCAACTTTTTTCTTCTCATCCGAATATTTTCTTTCTGCCAGAGTAACGGCTTCTGCCAAATTCTGACGTTCCACTTCCATTTTATTAAGGCGTGCAGCAAATTCACTCTGTGACAAATTTTTTATCACACTTATGTCATTTTACTTTGAGATTTTGCAACCATCCATTCAGATATCTTACAGGAGTTATTAACTCAGCCCAACACAGAATAGGCAGGTAAAAATATTCTTCTTTTGTTAGGATCTGGAGAATAGCAAATCTAAGGCTGTAGTTTCCAAACATGACAATGCATAAAATTCAATTAGAAAGTCTGTTAAAAACAGAGCCACATGAGGCCTTCCCCAGGCTTACTGAATTGGAATTTCTAAGACTGGACTCAAAAATCTGTTTTTTAAGAAATTTCCCAGGTGAATCTGGTGTCTTGAATACCAGATCTGATCTGATACTAGCTATTAATGAAAAGCAGAAAGTGTATTAGAAAACAAATGGAAGACATAAGTAAACAGCTTTATCTTTTCTAAGAGCATGGCTAACGTTTTTCCTTTATTTCAAATTTGCTAATAAGCTGTTCAAAGTAATTGTTTAGCTTAAGAAACTTTCAAAGCACACTCTAAAAAACACAGGGCCTGTCACTTACTAGCCTATCAAGTTCTGAGATTTACATTCTACCTTTATTCTCAAAAGCCCCATCACCAAAAAAAACTCAAAAGGTAAGGCAAAACTTGGAAAGCATTTACAGTTACATGCCAATAACTACAGGCCACAAACCTTGATCAAATATTAACTCCTGTTCTGAAGCAAAGGAGCTAGAGGACTACTGCTAATGTGTACTGAGCATGTGAAATGTGCCTAATGCAACTGAGAATGGAATTTTAAGTTTATTCATTTTAATTAAATTTAAACATAAAATCTAATAATTCAATTAACAATAAATTTATTGGTATAATTGCCATACCATAAAGTTCACCCTTTTAAGGTGTACGATTTAGTGTTTTTTAGTATATTCACAGAGTTGTGCAACCATCACCGTTATCTAATTCCAGAATATCTTCACCCCAAAAAGAAATCTACCCATTCCTCCCTTCTTCCCAGCCCCTGGCAACCATTATTCTACTTTCCTTCTCTATAGATTCGCCTGTTTTGGACATTTCATATAAATGGAATCGTAAATGTGGTGGCCTTTTGGGTCTGCCTTCCTTCGCTTAGCATTTTAAAGGTTCATCCATATTATAGCATGAATCAATACTTCATTCCTTTTTATGGCTGAATACTATCTCCTTATGTGGATATACCATATTTTGTTTACCCACTCAGTAAGTGATAAACATATGTACTGTTTCCAGTTTAGGGCTATTATGAATAATGCTGCTTTGAACATTTGTGTACAAGTCTTTGTGTGAACATATATTTTCAATTCTCTTGGATATGTATATACCAAGAGAATTGAATTGCTGGGTTATATGGTAACTCTATGTTTAACTTTTTGAGAAACTATTACTGGAAAACTTCTGAGTATGTTTAGAACAACTTGGGCATGTGAATTTATTTCTTCACCTGTAAATTTTAGGAAATTTAAATACAGATAAAAATTTCAGAAGAAATTTAATGACCGAATTAAGTATAAAACACACCATATTTTAAAGAATCAGTATATAAAAAATAATGTAAATATCTCACTAATAAATTTTAATACTAACTACATATTGAGATGATAGCTCTTTGGATATACTGTGTTAAGTAAAACATATCAATAAAAATTTTTAAAAATCCACATTAGCTGTTATTTACTATTTTCATCTGTTTAAAAGACAGCCAGAACCAGTGGTTCTAAACGCTGGCTGCCCATTAGATATAGCTGTGAATCCTGTAAGACCAAAATAGCAACACCTATGCCATCCCTCAATGGGATAAGACTCTCTGGGAGTGGAGACCGGGCATCAAAAAGTATGAAAAGCTACATGGGTGAGTCTAATGTGTAGACAGGGTTGAGAATCACTGAACTAGATATAAAAATTCATTTATGAGTAGAACTCTAAATATTATGTGCAATTTTCTCTTGAAACAAATGAATCAGATTAAACTGGAATCAGAAAGAATAAATAAGATACCCCAAAGCAGCATTTAATCAGATAATGGTAACGTCGGTTGCACAACAAAATTAAATGAAAAGACACCTACCTCTAATGAATACTAACTACTTTAATTGTATTTTAATACTAAAATTAAATAAATTTGACAAGGATCAAGCTAAATTTTCAAAGATTAGGTTTCTGTCACAAAAACAGAATTCTGAAATGGCACTGCAGAATTTTATTACGGAGTGAACATGTTAATGAAACAGCACTTAAGGTTGTTCCTCCTCCTCCGAATAACAAAAGCATTTGGCTGTCTCTCGGTCTAACCTGCATCTGTTTATAGCTCTCCTGCTCTCTCTTCAGAGTGGCATCCGCTTCATGTAGTCGCTCCTGAAGAGTCTGCAGAGCTTGATTCTGCAGGCTACTACCTTCGCTGTGATCCTGCATGATTCTAAATGAAAATACATGACTTGAAATAACTCATTTCCACAGAGTACAAGTGATAAGGTAGAATCATTGTTAGAGCATTGGCATTTAAGCACAGAAAAGATGGTTTGACTCAAACATTCTTTAAGAAATCTTTTTCCCTTTGCATGAAATGTCATCTATATTTTTAGAGATCCATATATAAGCACACGCCACATAGCATTATATGTCGAAAGATTAATGACACTATGCTCTTGGAAATTTTTAAATTCAGAATTTACTAACAAGGCATCTCAAGATTCAAATAATAAATCCATTTTTAATCACACACATTTCCAACATTACCAAAAGCTAAATTGTCATAAGGTAGTATATACACTACGGTGTTTATCACTACTTGTACTGGAAAAAGAAAATCATCCTAGGTGATTTTTCCCTTATTAATAGAATTACTACCGTGACTTTTCACTCTGCATGGCTTCCAAAGCTTCTGTGCGAGTACTCAGTAGCTGGTCAGCTTCCTGTAGTCTCACTTTCAGTACGGCCAGCTGGGAATCCTTTGCGGCCACTGCTTCAGTCAGGTCATCTACCTGGGATCGAAGTTCTCGAGTTATGCGATCACTCTTTGAATGGTCAACATTCCACTTTTCAATTCTTGCTCTTGCTTTGTTTAATTCTAAAAAAAAAAAAAAAAAAAAAAAAAAAAAAAAAAAAAAAAAAGGAGAGAGAAAATTTTCTATTCAAGCAAAGAGATTTTTTCAGAGCTCACACAAATCCTTTGAACCCCTTTAGTACTTTATTTCTTGCCAAAATCAGGAACCTACAAATATCTTCAATTTCCTTTGCTCCAAATGGGACACCCATTTTTCGAGGCCAACATTTGAAGCTATATAACAGTTAATAGGCTGAAAAGGGGCATGACGCTAGCTGTTCTTCTGTTTTTTTAGGGGGAGATATAAAGCATTTGGAAGCCAAAACCAGCAGATAGCAGAAAGTTCACAATGCTAAAATGGTTAGTGGATTTGTAGAGTTCTGCTAGAGGAAAGAAAGAATGCAAAATCCAAAGCAAGGGTAGACAATGCCCACCCCAGTGAGACCGAAACAAACAGAAACAAAACCCAACACAAGACAGAACCCTTTTCTTTCAATACTGGGGCAAAAAGATGTTATTCTTTTAACCTAGAAACTGGTGCAGAAAGAGCAATAAAGTACAGATGTCCATACCTTCATATGTCATCTGCAATTGCATTTTGACAGCAAAAATTTTTTTTTTTAATATTGAAGGACACTGTACAGGGTCTCAGGAAAAGCTCCATCTCTGTGTCTAAATTAGTCTGGGTAAAGTGAAACTTCTTTTTCTAAAGTCAGTCTAACAGGTCTTAAACTGTCTCCCTATTGCACTCTTCTGGGCCTCTATCCATGTCCTGGAAAAACTTTTCCCATGGTCCCCACATTCCTTTCTAATCACCCCTAGGAACCAAGAGATTTCTCTTCTTTCATTTTCTTCTCAGCCACACTTAACAATTACACTAACATATTCCCCCATCACTACCTCAGTTGTGGTATTATTTATTTTTATTTATTTTTAATTACCCATTTCTGAGAAATCTGAGGTTTTGTACTCTAGGGCCACTGCACTGCACAGTTCCAGAGAGTAGTATTCAAACAAAAGTCCTGATGTCCTCTGCAGCAAGCTACGCTGTGCCCTTGCCTACTTGTGTCCCCTACTCTGCTAAATCCCACTTTTGGTTCATAAACAGTTCCCCTAGATGATTCAGAATAAACCAATCAACAGAAACAGATGATTACTAATGTCCTGTTCTTCTCAGTTCTTAAATTTCATAGTTCCTAAAGAGTAACCAAATACGCCAATGTTCTCTGTGTTGGGTTGGTGGGAGCATGATCGGTCCCATTTCTAAATCTGGGACCTGTATTTTACAAGCCTCATCTGACATTTCTAATAGCTTAGATGTAGTCAAGGTTTCAGTTTATTTTTGAAATGTCAAATTGCCAATTCTGGACGACGTGAACAGGGCTCTACCTTCTTGAGTTTCCTTGGCTCTCTGAAGTAATGAGGCCATTTCTTGATTTAAAGACTGCACTTCATTCCTCAGCAGTTGATTTTCCAGTCGAAGATTAGACAGTTCATGGGATTTGCTGTCATCAGTAGGAATTGGGTTGTGATCAGCGTAGGAAGCACTGGATGATCCATTTTCCTTTGAAGAATCTTCTTGGACTTCATGGCCAGAGTCTGAATTATTAGAGGCTTCTGTTAAAAAGCGACACATTTCTGTTACATTGGAACATTCACTACAATGACATTAGTAGCTTACTTTGGTAGAATGCATTTGGGCTCAAGTTGACTGCTAAAGGTAAAATGCCATAAAATGTAAAAATTCTCAATAGACTTTCCTCTGGAAAGTTCATTCTCACACATGGAAGCTACAGAGCTTTAAGGATCCTCAGTCTGGATACAATGAATGGTAACGGCACAAGAATACACTTGTAGAAAGGGTAAAATCAGAGACAGTTTAAGTGGTTGGACTTAGGTAAAAAGGGTCTCGGTCTCCCTTTCATCTCTAAATTGTTTTTGAAAAAAAGAGAGAAGTCTCAACATTGAAAATATTAAAAAGGCAAAAAAGAACAGCTATGGGTTTTAAGGCAAGGAGAGTATTAATAGGTCAGAGCATTCATTATAAACCAAACCAAAATCTAAAATGCCTTACCCAAAGAGACAGAGATCAAGAATTCAGATGCATTCCGTTTTTAAGTATAATGCAAATGTACTCTCTACTGACTTAAAAAAAAATTGTTTGTGCTAAAAAATGAACAATATTTAAATGACAAAATGGACTATAACAATAATTGTATGAGCAAAAGACTTGGTACTTTACAAAGGAAGATAAACAATTAATAATCACATGAAAAAGTTCTCAAAAGTTATACCATGTTAATGAGTTAGAAAACTCAATTTGTAAAGATGCTGATTCTCACCTAACTGTCCATATAGAAGCAACAGACTCCCAATAAAAAGATGAACAGCAATATTGTGAAATGTTGGCAAGTAAATTCTAAAATGCATATGGATGTACAAAAGTCCAAGAATAGCCAATGTATTCTTGAAGAGGGACAAGGTGGTACAAGTTGCTATGAGATATTAAGACAAATTATAAAATACATTAAGACAGTGTGGTATTGGCACAAAGATGGACATATAAACCAATGAAAAAGAATTAAAGGTCCAGAAACAGAGCAATGTGTAGATGGATACTTGACATATGACAGATGTGGTACTGCAGATTGATAGGGAAAAGAAATATTTTCCATAAATGATGCCAGAATAACTGATTTCCATATGGGAGAAAATGGAATTAGATGCTTATCTCACATTATTCATCTAAATATGAAATCTTTCTAAGATCTTTGTAATATAGGAAACTATCTTCATAATTCTAGGGTAAGGAAATATTTTCTAAGACACAAAGACACAAACCATAAAGACAAGACCGATAAATTCATCTATATTAAGAACTCTATTCATTGAGAAACCATAGAGAGAGGGGGGAGAAAACAAAGTAAAACTAGAGGGGGATGAGAAAAAAATTGCCATCTATAATGTATAAAGAACATCTATGAATCAATGAGGAAAAAGATAAATGATTCATTGGGGGAAAATGGTCAAAAGACTTGAATAGGCACTTCCCAGAAGATGAAACACAAATAGTCAAATATTTGAAGATGTTCAACCTCATTTAGTAATGAGAGAGGTAAAAAATGACATTTTCACACCTGATTAGTAAAACATAAAAAGTTACATTGAAAATATCAAATTTTGGTGAGAATACAGAGCAATAGAAGTCTTAACCACAGCTGGCAAAGTACGAATTGGTACAACTTCTTGAGAAAACTCTGGCATTTGTTACTAGTGTAGCTGAACATGGTCACAACCTACAATTCAGCAATTCCATTTCTAGGGATCCCAGGGCTTCTCAACCTAGGGTGATTTTATCCCCCATTTGGCATATATGGAGACACTTTTGGTTGTCACAGCTGGGGGTGCTACGGGCATCCAGTGGGTTAAGAGGCCAGAGATGCTGCTGAACATCCTACACAGGACAGGACAGTCCTCCACAACAAAGAATTATTAAGCCCAAATGTCAACAGTCCAAAGATTGAGAGACCCTGCCCTAGCCCATTTCCCATTTGCCCTGAGAATATTCGCTGGCAGCTCAAATTACCTGAAAATTTGCCAATTACTTACTTTCCCCTTTATGCTTCCACACCCCTCTCAGCTTTACTTCTGGAGGATGCAGGAAAAACACACACACACACACACACAAAATTGACAATCAAGAATATATGTAAAGTATAGCCTCCTGTCATTTTTATAGTCTCAATGACAAAAAGAAATGAACTGAGATAGTCCCAAATCCAAAATTATTTCTTTCAGATTTCAAAATTATCTTTTTTTGTATCTTAAAATATCATAGGAAATCATTTCGGATGTAATTTCTCGGATGCTGGGGTGGGTAGTTACCCTACAGACAACATGCAGAGGTCCCTACTGTAACTGTATATTGACTAATAGTATTCCATGCTGTCTCCCTTGTTTACACCACACATTTCAGAGTTGCCAGCTGGAACAGGTAACAAAACAGAGGATGAGAAAAACTACCAGAATGTATTAAGCTATGATGACACATTCAATTTGTTTAACTCTAAAAACAGCAAAGGACTGATTAGCTACCATGGCTTTGGCTCCCAGAAGGACTTTCTTCAGTGGTTCTGACGGTAGTTACACTGGTGTTCATAGAACTGACACTTGCTGCTCGAGAACTCTGAAGGGCAGGTGTCTTGCCTCTTTCTTTTCTGACTTCTACCCTCCCAGTAGGCTCCTTCTGTGAACTATTGAGAAAATCAAACAGCAGCTCATCATCAGGTTCTGACTTTTTTCTCCGAACAAACTGGGATGAAGGCCTAGGAACAGATGCGTTTTCAACAGGATGGGAGGCCTCCACTGATGTCTTAGGTCCTGCTTTCACATTTGCGGTGCCAGCTAAGATGGTAGCTTTTTGATTTCTAATGTTATCAGCTGCTGAGGAAATATAATTATCTTTGGGTCCAGTCTGATAAGTCAGATCGGTATTTTGCTGGTGAAGTTCAGGATAGTCATTATTTTTGCTATATATGATGTTGCTGGTGTTCTCTTTCCTACTGAGAGCTGTTGCGGCCCCTTGGTCGACTCGGTTTAAAAGATCTTCTGCTTTTCCCGCAAGGTCAGCAAACCAAGACATGATGGTAGAAGAGTAATCCTATTGGTGAACCTGTAAAAAGGACATAAAGTGATCAGTGTGGCATAACAGCAGAGCATAAGAGTTAAGACTATGCTTTGGAATCAGATAGTCTGGGTTGAATGCCTAACCTGCCTCTTACTAGCTCTGTAACCTTGAACAAATTACTTAACTGAAACTAAGTAACTTTATCTAGAAAATGAGGAAATAAGTGTACTTAAATTATAGGACAGTTTTAAGATGAAATAACGTATAAAAACACTTTGCAAAATGCCTGGCACACAGCAGGCACTCATTTTAGTAGTTGCTATTACCATAATCACAACTACCATTATTGTTATTTCTCCTATTTCAGCAAAAGACAAATGTTAATGTAGCAAAAGCATCCAAATAGCAAATAATCAATATGGCAAAACTTCAGCACAACCAAATAAAAACAATAATTCCCTGAAGTTTAAGGTGCTAAAACCTGAAGAAACTTCTGATTAATACAAACTCTATCTCCACGTTAAAATGCAGCACTATTATGGATAATTTAGGTGTGCACATAATCTATTTAAAGTGCATCTTCAATAAGTTAAATATTCAGTATCTACTATGTGCACGTTAAGCTAAATTCACACAAAAAAAATAAGATTGCATAGCCATTCATCTGATACATATTTGAGTGCTTATGGCCTGACACAATGAACCAGAATAATAATGAATTAACCCTTATGATAAAAAAAAAAAAA
>CM053509.1:6218322-6238438 GCA_028627145.1 Eidolon dupreanum
TGGAGAAAGGTGCAATGCTCCGCCCTAGAAGCACCATCGGTCTGCTCTACTCCTAGATTGTGAAGGTCGGAACCGAGCCCCAGACCCTGCCTGGCCCTCCTCGGCTGTGGGACCTCAGCAGACGTCCTCTCCTCTCGCGCCTGTTTGTCCCTGCGCTGGGAGGAGCCTGGGCCTCCAGCCAAAGCACGCGCAACAAAAGAGAGCCCATCACCACCGCACAGGATGGCGGCCTGAGAAGTCACAGGGGTTCCTTGGGGATCCATCGGTTCCAGAAATTCTCTTCCGTAGGATGAAAAACGATTACTCAGAAAGTGCCAGGGGATCTGAAAATCCCGGCCGTGAGGCCAAGGGCCTCGGCACACGCTCCACACTGACACTAGACATTACCTGCGGCTGGAGGTCGCGGCAGCGGCAGCGGCCAAGACCGTGGGAACCCCTCGCGGCGCGCAGCCTCAGACGGACAAAGCTCGAGTGCCGCGCTGCACTGATTGCAGTGCGGCGCCCTCCGCTCCCTCTTAGAGACCGACTGCGCCGCGGTGATTGGTGAAGCTTCGGGGCGGGGCGACTGCGAAAGCCAATGGGAGGCGGGGACGAGCTCTGCAAGCCGAAGGGACTACAAGTACCAGCGTGCACCGGCCGGGGCTTGGGGAGGTGGACGGCCAATAAGCTAGGGTCTGGGGTCCAAGGGTATTTGGGAACCAGAGACGGAGTGATTCCAGTAGTGTCCGCCGAAGAGTCAGAGCCAGCTCAGGGCACTCCCCCCAGCCCATCACCCCGGACATCGTCCTGAGTTTAGTGGTCTGCGTGTGGCTTGAGTTTTGGATTATTTAAAAGTGCCCCCCGTGTTTTGGGTATGCAGACCCATTTAATCCTTCTAACAACACTATAACCCTATGAGAAATAGACATTGTTATTGTCAGGGACTGTTGTTGTCATCTTGGCTTCACGGTAGAGCAACTAGGGGAGGTTATATCAGGCGGGGTAATTTTCTGAAGGTAGCATACCTCTGAAGTGACAGAGCCGGAACTCAGACCCAGGCAATCTAGTTCCAGAATCCTCTGCTCTTAACCACTATGCAATGACACTTCTCAAATGTTTGGTTATCTCATAGGGAGCTGGAGAGAAAAATGAAATACCATATATACAATGCCATGTGGTAGAGCACAGTAAGTTGAATTGAATGGAATTGATTTGAAGAAAAAAGTGCAGTCCCGCCCAAAGACATCAAGGGCAAGATTAAGGACTACGTTGAGGGCCAATGGGAGGTTGCCACAGTGATGGTCAAGTGGGCCTCAGAAGAGGCTGCAAAGTGATTAACCTAGGTCAGCCACAAGAAAAAAGCTGAGATGAGAGAGGCCTGCAGTGGGAACTGGGCACCCATGGTGGACTCTGCCGTCAGGCTACCTGGATTTGAATCCCAACTCTACCACTTAGAAGCAGTGTGACCTGAGCAAGTCACTTAGCTTCTCAGTGCCTGGATTTCTTCAACTGTAAAATGGAAAATACAGCACTTACTTCATAAGGTCTCTCTGAGAATTAAATTGAACACAGTGCTTAGCACTAAATGTGTGCTCCATAAATATTATCTACCCCCTGAGTTAAGGGGACATCTTTGATTGCTGAGCTATAAATTAAGAATCCTGATAAGGAAAAGAAGGTGGAAATTCTGTGACCTTGGGCATTGTCTGTGCTGCTGGTAACCACTCGTGGGATGGCAGCACAGTGTGGGAAGTGCTGCACCAATAGGAAACAACAGGAACAGAGAGGTAGCCACCGAAACAGCCCCAAAGTGTCAGGGTAGCACAGGGGAAAGCAGGGTGCCAGGCTCCCTGTGGGCATATAGGCATGGGGACCTCCCCATCATATGCCCCCAGCAGAATTCTCACAAGAAAAGTCAGTCTGGGACTCTTACTACCATACAATGCAATCAGAGGTTAGTGAAGCTCATGCCAGATAAGAACAAATGATGTCACAAGAATGAGGAAGATAACTGTGGTCACCAGAGATAAGAGCACAGAGATTTAGATTTAGAGTCTAACACTGGGAGATTAAGTGAGAAATTAAAATTATAAAGCAAGGAGAGTCGGGGAGAGTATGAGAGAAATAGGTTAGGTTTAGAGCAGGGTTTCTCAATCTCAGCACTACCGACATTTGGGGCCGGGTAATTCTTCGTTGTGTGTGGAAGGGTGGGGTGCTGTCCTGTGCATTATAGGATGTTTAGCAGCATTCCTGGCCAGTAGCACCCCTTCCCCTAAGTTGTGACAACCAAAAATGTCTCCAGACATTGCCAAAAGTCTCCTGGGGGGAGGAAAGGCAAAATCTGCACCACTGTCATGTTGAGAACTGGTTTAGAGAGAGATAGTGATGAACATATTCATTCGTCATTCACTTATTCATTCATTCCATTTGCTGTAATGGTTAAAGGAATAGACTCCAGATCCAGACTCTCTGGATTTCGATTTCAAATCTGCCACTTCCTGGCTGTGTGACCCTGGGCAATCACTTGACCTCTCTGTGCTTCATAAGGTTGTTGTAGAGATCAGTTACTTATTCAGTGTGTGACAAGTGTCGGGCACTAGTGTAAGCCCTGAAGGTCCTTACAGGCAATTCTCCCCACCTCAGGCAGACTGAACTTGTTTTCAAACAAGTAAATATTTCAACTGAAGTATAACATATTAAAAAAAATCAACTGAGTAAATTTGAAGATCTAATTGACTTTATTAAACGATTCATGAATTGAGGATCATCCCATTGAGCAACTAGAAGGCTCTCTGAGGGGTTGTACAAAACGGAAGTTTTTATAGGAAGCAGGGTGGGCAAGGGAGCTATTCACAAACAAAAAGAAAAGACGAATAATTTGAGAATGAGTCATCTTTTCTTTGGGGGAAACAGGGAAGGGTTTTTATCCTGTAAATTGCCTCTTCTTTCTGTGGAGGATAGAGAGGGCCTGTGTGACGGGTTACCTTACTGGTACTTGACCAGAAAATTCCAGACTGGTTAGTCAAGATTGTTTCTGGGAGATGTTAAAACTGTAGTTGTATCAGATATTAAATCTAGGTTTTGTATCATGGGCTTTTAGCACGAGTGGTGCCATTTTGGGCCTGTGGTTTTCTCTTTAACACCTACAGAGAGAAAAATACACAAATTACAAATGTACATCTTAATAAATTTCCCCAAAGTAAACACATCTAGGTAACCAGCACCCAGATTAAAAACTGAGCCTGGACATCACCCCAGAAGCCTCTCTTGTGCCTCCTTTAGATGATTTTTAAAATATTTCCTACCCGCCCTTCCCCTGGGCATTTAATGATGCTGTTCCCTCTGCCCCCCAACGCCCTTTGTTTTTATTCTGATTAAGTGCTACTTAGTCTTTTTTCATTTTTAATTTCTTTTTTATTGTAGTAAAATATATCTAACGTAACACTTTCCACTTAACCATTTTGATGTATACATTTCAGTGGCACAATTACACTCACATGATTGTGCAACCATCATCACTATCCATTTCCCCAACTTTTCATCATGGTTTCCAACTCAAAAACCATTCCATTCTTAGAATAAAATTCTACCCAGCTAACTGCACCTGACTCCTGTCTATCCTCATAACCTCATTTCCTGCCACATGACTCACTCCACTCCATCCAATGGCCTTCTGGCTTTTGCATATAAAGTTCCCTCTTCCTAGAATGCCCTTCCCCTTCCAGTCACACAGTTGGTTCCTGCCCAAAAGCCATCTCCTCCTCAAAGAGGCTGTCTGGGGCCAGCTGTCCCAAAACAGCACACAAACCTCCATCACATTCTAGCCTTTACCTTGCTTTACTGTCTCACTGTATATATTCGTTAGTTATTCCCCAAAAGTCACTGTTTTAATGTAAAAACTTATGCTTGTGAGGAAAAAACTTGATTTCTATGGAGTCTGGCTCAGCAGTGCTGTGTCTCAGATTTCTGCTGCCAATAGCGGGAAAAAAAATGTAAAGCCTTTTGTGTATTTGTGTCAAGTAATGCAATGAACAATAAACTTCCTTAAGCTTCCCTTTTGAGATGATCTTTCACATAATATTTTGCAAAACATGTCAGGATCTACTAAGATGACAAGGATAGTTGCTAGCAGTTCCCTGAAAGCAAAGCCAAAGAGGTGATTCTTAGGCAAGTGTGTCCTTAAGAGCCTGCTCTCGAGAGAATCCCAGAAGGCGGGTGGGGGGAAGGAATCGGGCGAAGGAAGCAGCTCTCCAAAGATGTGGCTCGGGACGAGGCGGGCCTCTGTCTGATCCCATGAGGGGCTTTGGAAAACGACTTGTACTGTAGAGGATTATCCACGCAGAGGAAAAGGGCTGAGCAGTTACACGCCCTCATCAGTTGGTCACTGACCATTAGTGGGGAGTGTAACCACCCAGGCATCTCCAGCAGTGGACAGCTTCTCATAGCCAAGGACAGAGTGGGAACCAGCCTGAGATGGGTGCAGAGTGAGCTCTTGGCAGCGAACACCACCATGGGCAGGAGGTAGTGCATTAGCCCAGTGAAGGAGCCCTGGGCAGGGTACCAAGACCGTCCACAACCCTGGAACCATCACAACTTATGTATGATACTAAAGTCAGGTATATATGACAGTTTATGGTTGTGCTAGTCTGTCTGTCTGTTTGTTTGTTTGTTTGTTTGTTTGTTTTGAAATAGACTATATTTTCTAGATCAGTTTTAGGTTCACAGAAAAATTGAGCAGAAAGTACAGAGAATTCCCATATACCACCTCCCTGCCACCCACATGCACACAACCTCCCCAGCTACCAACATCCTGCACCAGAGTGGTGCATTTTTATGGTCAATGAACCTGCACTGACACATCATCATCACTCAAAGTCCATAATTTACATTAGGGTTCACTCTCTGTGTTATGTATTCTGTGGATTTTGACAAATGTTTATAATGACATGTATCCCCCACCGTTTAGTTTCACTGCCCTAAAAATCCTCTGTACTCCACCTATTCATCCCTCCCTAACCCCCGCCAACCACTGATCTTTTTACTGTCTCCATAGTTTTTCCTTTTTCCAGAATGATATAGTTGGGATCCTATTGAATGTGGCCTTCTCAAATTGGCTTCTTTCACTTAGTCATATGCACTTAAGCTTCTTCCCTGTGTTTTCATGGTTTGATAGTTCATTTCTTTTTAGTGCTGAGTAACATTCCATTGTCTAGATGTACCAGTTTATTTATCTATTCACCTGCTGAAAAACATCTTGGTTGTTTCCACATTTTGGCAATTATGAATAAAGCTGCTGTAAACATCCATGTACAGAATTTTTATGGATATAAGTTTTCAACTCATTTGGCTGAATACCAAGGAGCACAGCTGCTGTATCATATGGTTAGAGTTTGCTTAGTTTTGTAAGAAACTGCCAAACTATCTTCCAAAGTGGTTACGCCTGTACCATTCTGCCTTCTCCCCAGCAATGAAAGAGAGTTCTCATTCTACATCGTCACCAGCATTTGGTGTTGTCAGTGTTTGAGATTTTGGTCATTCCAATAAGTGTGTAGTGGTATCTCATTGTTGTTTTAATTTGCATTTCCCTAACAACATATGATGTCGAACATCTTTTCATATGCTTACTTACCATCTCTGTATCTTCTTTGGTGAGGTGTCTATTCAGGTCTTTTGCCCATTTTTTAATTGGGTGATTCACTTTCTTATTGCTGAGACTTAAGGGTTCTTTGTATATTTTGGATAACAGTCTTTTATCAAACACATCTTTTGCAAATATTTTCTCGCAGTCTAGGGCTTGTCTTCTCATTCTCTTTATTTAATTATGTTTTTAAAAAGTGTTTTACTCAACATGGATGAACCTCGAAAACATTATGATAAGTCAAAAGAGTTACTACAAAGGTTGTATGTGTATCATTCTATTTATATTAAATGTCTACTAGACAAATCTATAGAGTGACAAAGTAGATTAGTGGTTGACAGGGGCTGAGAGAGAATAGAGAGTGGCTGCTAACAGGGGTGATGGAAATATTCCAAAATTAGATAGTGGTGATAGGTGCACAACTGTGAATATACTAAAAACCACTGAACCATATACTTTAAAAGAGTGAATTTTATGTTATGTGAATTACATCTCAATAAAATTTTTCTTAATACTTTGTACTATAGAGCTAAGAAGTATAAAAATTTTCATTAAATATTTTCTAAAGACATTTTAAATAAAAAGTTAGGTTTCAGATCAGAACTTCTACATTTACATAACTTCAGTATCACCCTCCCTTTTAACCTGAAAGCCGCCTTCAATCTGTTCTAGAACAAGACTGGGTATAAATAAATAAAGCCAGAAATGCATGCTTCATCTTTGAATTTCCCAAGTGCCTTGACCCTTGAGGTCTAAGCATTTTAACAGGTGTCTTTGGGGTACATTTTCAGCAGCAAGAGTGAAACTGAGAATGTGACGTCAAGAGTCCAACCCCGGGGGTTCCAAGTCACATGACCCACTCTGCTTAGTCTTGGGGAAGAACCTTTACTTACCAACTCAGAAGGTCAATGTATTCTCCTTTAGGCTCATGAGCACTTCTCAGTCTCTTTGCCAATGAACTTAACATGGCATGTAACTGTGCAGACGGGTCCAGGTCAGGTGACTTAGCCAGAGCAACTCAGCCAAGGGGAGCCAGCATTCCTCCCTAGAACTGTGTCCTGGGGGAAGCTTCACAACATCCTGACCTGCCTGGAATGTCATACCTTATTTATTGATAAAGAGCTCTTCGGTCCCTAGAATTAGGAAGCAGCTTGGAGGAGGCAGGGAGACTAGAAAGCAAATGAGCGGCTCTACCTCCATTTTTTCTCATCTTGAAAATGAGAGGGTTGAACTCAGTGGTCCCTAAGACCTCTTCCTGTTTAACAGGTCAGCCACACTACACTTCCCAGACTCTTGGACTTCACGGATCAGTATAGTTTTCACAAACTTTAAAGAACTGACACAGAGTGTTTACGTTTTACTGTCTAAAAGAGAGTAAAAAACAGCTACTATTATTGCCATTTTCTATCAACTCATTTCCAGAAAGAATGGACATATGAACTGAAAAAAAAAAAAAAAAAAAAAAAAAAAAAAAACAACGAAATAATCTCAGAATAAAAAACAATCTTTGTTAAGAAAAGGGGTTGGCTACTTTACTTCGACATATGCACTGTGCACTGGTTCTAATTTAAAAAAAAATAGCTTTATTGAAATAAAATCTACATATATAATTCACTCATTTTAAGTGCACAATTCAATTATTCAGACTAAATGTATAGAGCTGAGCAAGCATCCTTCCAACCTAATTTTAGAACATTTCCATGACACCCAAAAGATCCCTTACGCCCATCTGCAGACACTCCCTATTTCCACAGCCAGGCCCAGGCAACCACAAATCAACTTTCTGTCTCTATAAACATTTTATATAATGGAATCATGCATTATGTGGCTTTTTGTGTCTGGCTTCTTTCACTTAGCATTTTTTAAAGGTCATCCATATTGTAACATGTATTAGTACTTCATTTTTTATGGCTGAATAATATTTCATTGTAAGTATATACTTCTTTTTATTTATCCATCGTTGAAGGAGGTAATCAATAAGACATGACTGTCAGTTGACCCTCGAGCTGGACATGGATAGTTGTAGGGTCCTCACCCACTCCCCTGTCCTTAAGATCAAGTTTCCCCTAGAGTTCAAGCTAAAAGTTTTAAGAAAGTCTGCTCCTGAAGAATTATCTTCAAGAAGAAGGCTTTGCCCAAGCTCCTAGGGAAGACATTGGAGCTCTGCCAAAATTCTCTTGGCAGATCTGGTTCTTTGCACATCTTGCTCAGTAATCACTGCTTAGTACATAAACAATGGTCCACTATGTGTTTTTATCCAGTCCCTCAAAACACTATAAGCACTTAGCAGATGTTGGCTGAATACCAAACAAATGCCTGAGAGTTGGCCAGAAGAACCCTCTGGTTTTAACTTCCGGTAACTTTCTTTCCAGATTTAATGAAGTCCCTTTCCGACTTTTGGATGTAAAATTTTAGAAATGGAATATCTTGGAGATAATATAGCCCAGGACCCTGGTTTTGCAAATAAAGAAATTGAGAAGCTGAAGAAAACATGACACCTAAATCATACAGCAAGTTAGCCACAAAGCAGGACTTGAACATGGCTCGTCTGATTTTCAGTCCAGATGCCTCTCCAGACGTTGCTACAGGTGAAAAAAATCTAAGACTTTGTGCTGGATCTGGGCTGATCTTAGGTCATGCCCTGAAAATCATTTATTGAATCAAGTTCCTGGTATCATTCTATTTTACTTTCCTATACTTCCTCTCCCAAATAAAACTTATTTTTCAATTTTAGGGTTCAGTAAGACAAAGAAATACTATCAGTATCACAGCTTCTATCTTCAGCCTCCACTGAGCATGAAAAGACATTGGCAAAAGCCACCCCTATCTTTGGCTGATATCTTGGAATGTGTAACTTCCCCAAACCAGGGCCGAAATGCATAGTGAGGCTGGCTCATGATGTTCAGCAAAACACACAGACAATAATTAACATAAGTTCAACAGTAAAAATAGTTAACAGGAGAAAAAGAGTTCCTCTTTTTCCTTCTTTCTCCACGACAAAGCACTTGGTTAAAAGTGAGATTGCTGACCGAGGAAACAGTCAAAACAGGAAGCAGTAAATGGCTAACAGAACGCTATATTCAGTAAAAGGCCCCCCAACAACTTTGCGCCTTCATAAGTGAGTGGACAGACCCTGAATTGGTGAAAAATTATGCAGTGTATGAATAGATCCAACTCATCCTCTTAGAGATGCTTCATGCTAATAAACTGCCACGGCCACTTCCCCTACCGTGTATCATTCAGGAGGGAGCTCTAGTGTCTTCACACTATTCCTACCCCTGAACAAACGTTCATATGTTACAGAAACAAACCAACAAACAAAAAAACACCATTACTCAAGTGTCCTAAAAAATCTCTTACTTTAGGCACTGTGGCAGTATTTGGATCATTTGTCAAAATTTAAAACATTTACTTCTTCTTGTTTTATTACATCGGCTGTGACTTTTAGTACAATGTTGAATAGCAATGGGTATCTTGGGTTTTTTTAAGAAATAATTTACTTTGTTATTACGAAATATCTCAAATGTAACACAGGACGATAGAATAACAAATGGCCGTATACCCACTGACCAGCTTTACCATATTTGTTTCTGACTCTAAAAAACTTACATATGAAGGCCCCTCTGTTCCTGCATCTTCCTCCTAGAAGTAAATATTGTCATAAATTAATGTTTATTACCACTGTAAAATTTTATACTCTTAATATGCATTTATACATCTGTAAAAATTACATAGTACAATGGAAAGAATGGAAGAAACTTAAATGTATATTACAAAGTGAAAGAAGCCAATCTGAAAAGGCTACATATTATAGGATACCAACTACATGATATTCTGGAAAAGGCAAAAATACAGAGATAGTGACAAGATCAGTGGTTGCCAGGGGATGAGGATGGGGGATGAACAAGTGGAACACAGAGGTTTTTAGGGCAATGAAAATACTCTGTGTGACATTGTAATGATGGATATGTGTCATTATACTTTTGCCTAAATCCACAGAACGTACAACACCAAGAGTGAACCCTAGGTAAACTATGGACTTTGGGTAATTACATGTCAATGTAGGTTTATCCTTGGTAAAAAAAAAAAAAAAATACTGTCCTGGTGAGTGATACTGATAATCTGATAATGAGGAAAGCTATGCATGTGTAGGCGCAGGCTGTATATGGGAAATCTCTGTACCATCTTCTCAATTTTGTTACAAACCTAAAACTGCTCTAAAAAGATCAATTATTTTTTAAATTGCATACTATTGTTTTACAGCTTTAAAAAATACGTTACGATTCCATGTATATATTTCTGCAGTGTTTTTCCATTCAAATTATTGTTTTATAAAAATTATGATGTTAGCTTTCAGCGCATTCTGATCAAAGAGGCAAGTGGTTAGTAAACACTCTATGACGCACAGTGGGAAACGTGAACTTGGGTTTGAAAACAGCTGCTGCTCTACTCTTGCTAAGCAGCAGAACGGCCACCTTATCATAGTGCCTTTTTTTGTTTGAACTTTTTAAGATGGCAAATCTTAAATACTTGCTAGAGTACCATAGCATAATGAGCCTCTATGTACCAATCAACCACACTCAACACTGATTAACTGGTGGTCAGTCTTGTTTGATTTGTACTCACACAAAGTCCCCAGATTATTTTCTAGCAAATCCCAGACATTATTGTATCTCATTTGTGATAATCACCCCTGAGGCGGCTCCCAATGATCCACACCTCCTGGAAGGCCTTTGTGTATTCTTCTCCCACATTGAATCAGGGATGTTTTGTATAACCTGTAAAAGACAGGGGAAGTGTTGGCTTCTGAGTTCCAAGGCTGAGCCACAAAAGATATTGTGGCTTCCTCACTGGTCTCTTGGATTGCTCGCTGTGGGGACAAGGCTGATACTATGCCGAGGCAAACAGGGCACCCAAAACACAAAATCTAGGGAGGCTTTTGGTTTCCGGTGCTGACCCTCCACTGTACAGCCCTGAGCATGGGTGCCTCCTTCCAGTTTGCCCTCCAGGTGACTCACTTGCCTCACTCCAGTCCCAGCCCTGGTGAGGGAAGCCAGCTGCCTGCCATTCCGCGAGGACACTACCACATCCTTGTTGAGAAGCCCATATGGCGAGGAACAGAGGTCACCCACCAATAGACAACACTGACTTGCCAATCATGGAAGAAACAGATCCGTCAGCCCTAGTCAAGATTTCAGATGACTGCAGATCATGAGAGAACCTCGTGACAGAAGCTAGCCAGAACAGCCCAGCCAAACTGTCCCCAAATCCCTGCCCACACAGCTGTGGGCAATAACACAATGTTATTTAAGCCACTAGGTTTGGGGATAATTTGTTACGCCGCAACAGATAACTAATACAGAGGCTGGTACCCAGAAGTAGGTGCTGCCCTAAAAGGACCTAAAAATGTGGGAGTGAGTTTGCAATCAGGCAGAAATATAAACTGGAAGGACTTAGAGGAGTATATGAATGAAAACTTAACGGGCCTCAAGGAGGCAGGTAAGAGAAACCTCACGGCTGTCATGGAGGCTGGCCGTAAAGGTTTATGGGAAAATGAAGAAAATATCATCAGAAACTGGAAGAAAGGAGGTTCTTACTATTTAATGGCAGAAAGTTTAGCCACTCTGTCATCCATAGCAACCAGAGAAATAGAAAATCTACCTAATTAACTGGGTGACCTGACTAAGGGGATTTTTTTTTTTAGACAGAGAGTTAAATATGTTTCCTGGCTTCTTCTAGCTGCCTATAGTAACATACAAGATGAAAGAGATAAGCTGAAAATATAACTCTAAAACATTAAGTTGTCAGAACTTTCCAGACTTGAAAATTCCTAGACTCTTTAAATAAAAAAACAATGCTAAACTTCATAAATGTCCTCTGGGCAAAAAACAAGAGTCTCAAGTTAAGAAAACATAGTTTAAAGATTAAACCAAGGTTGGACTGTAAAATCCTTTGTTAACACATTAAAAATATCTAAGGCGGTGCCTCAGATAACTGTTCAAACAATAAGGCTTCTAAGAATTTTCAGAGGATTGTTCTTAGGCACTCTCAGACAAAACCCAAGTATCAAGAGCTTATTTCAAAGAGATTTTGGGGGTGTTAATATGTCTAATAAAATAAACTCCAGTGGTTACCAGAGGGTAAGGGGAGGGGGAGGAGGGAGGTAGATGGGGGAAAAATTGTTTTTAAATCATTTCTTCAATTAAAGAAATAAATATTTGAAAAATAAATAAATAGACTCCAATAAGATTTGTTAAAGATCCACAAAGTTTTAAAGATACTTGAATTAGCAAAAACACCACCAGTTTGGACTGACAGTAAAGATTAAGAGCTCTTTGATTCCCCAAATTCCACAGACAGTATAGTCTAAGAAAAGTACACAGAAGTAAAGATAGGCTATCTTTCAGGGAAAAGGAAAGATGGTGCAGAGGGAGGAACAAGAGCCATAGTGAATCTTCTCAGCCCTTGAGCCCTAATCAAGGAACTAACAACACGTACCATGTTGGGTTTCAGAATCCACTGCTACGGACCAGTGGTTCCCATGTGTCTCTTATCTTCCTATTTTTCAATAAAAGGACCTATCCTATGCCTGTTTCACCACTGTATGTTGACAAGGCAGTGGATAACTAAAAAGTTAGTTCGTAGGTCTTCAGATGAAGAGTAACTGTACTTTGGGAGCTTGGAGATGGTTTAGATGATGAGACTCTAGACTTTGAGTTAATGCTATGATGGAATGAGATTTTTGAGGACCTTGGAGGTGGGGAGTATATTTTTCATGCCAGAAGAACTGAATCACTGGGGATCAGAGGGCAGGCTGTGGTAGGTAGCCTCCTGACCCCCAGAAACTGTGGAAGATAATAAAGGTTTATTATTGTTCTGAGCTACTACATTTTGATAGATTGTTACACTCTGGTAGAAAACTAATACATCGTCTATAAATATTTCACTATCTCTAAAGGATAAGAACACTTTTTTTATTTTCTAATTTTAAAATAATTGTAGATTCACAGGAAGTTCCAAAAAAAGATATCCAGTGTATCCTTCACCCAGCTTCTCCCAGTGGTAACATCTTACGTAACTATAGTACAATATCAAAACCGGGACACTAGGACCGGCACAATGTTATCAACTAGACTACAGATCTGATCAGATTTCACCAGTTTTTACAAGCACTCATGTGCACGTGTGCGCGTGCGCGTGCGTGTGCGTGTGTGTGTGTGTGTGTGTATGTGTGGTTCGAAGTTAGGGGATAGTGCTGTATAAGCAAGCATAAGGAACTGATCATCGTAAAAATCGGGGTTGTTCTTACGTTCATGAGAGAGAAGCAGGTTGTGGTTGGGAAGAACCCTGAGGCACTGGCAACATGGTGTATGCACACATATGTGACACGTACTTTGTTTCATTGCAAAAGTAGGTTTTAAAATGCAGGTAAAGTTTATTTCCAAGAAGGCTGTGGATATCCTAAAAAAAAAACCAAACCTTCCTACATTAAAATACCTAAAAAATACTGGATTAAAAAAATATTTTAAGCCTATTTTATAAATTTACATATTTCATATCCACTTTATATGTTTATAAGATACATATTTATACATACCTACGTGTACATACATAATATATGTTTACATATTGAAAACCACAATGAGATACCACCAAATAGGCAAAAATTGGAAAGCTGAACAAAACCATCAATTTCAATGCACAAAGGAGCTATCAAGAAAGTAAAAAGTACTAGAAATCTGCTGAAGCCAAGGTCAAAGTCAGATACAGAGGTGAGAGAGCCCTGAGGTTAACTAACAAAGCTGGTAGGAAACACTCGATCGATCCTTCCTTTGGTCCTGGGTTAAAGGATGGAAATTTCCTATGCGAACTGCGGCCTAGCATCAGCCCTCCCCTGGTCATTCTACCTTACATTTACTCTTTAGCTTTTCGCTCTGTGCCCCTCCAAAACAATTTGTGTCCAGATCACCAGTGACCTCAACACTACGAATCTGCCAGTCATTTCTCAATCTCAGCATGCTTGATCTCTCACTTCATTGTTTTATTGAGGTGGAATTCACATAACACAAAATTAATCGTTTAAAAGCACAATTTAGTAAGTAGCATTTAGTCCATTCACAATGTTGTGCAACCAAGACATTTGTCAAGTTCCAAGACATTTCATCACCCCAAAGGAAACCCATACTCAATCAGTAGTCACTCCCCACTTCTCACTCCCCGAGCCCCTGGCAACCACCATTCTGCTCTTTGCCTCTATGAATTTACAGGCTCTGGATATTCTGTATTTGTGAAATCATGCCCTCTCACAGAACTTAATGCAGTCGATCCCTCCCTCTTCCTTCAGACACCTTTCTCACATGGCTTCCAGGATAGCACACTCCTGGTTTTCTTGAGATCTGCTGACTTATTCCCCAGCTGATTCATCCAGTCACATGGTTTTAAGTTTTATCCAAGTGCTGATCACCCCAAGCTTTTATCTGTAGCCATGATTCTCCCCAAACTCCAGACTCACATATCCCATAGTCTATCTAACATCTCCACATACTGGCACACTTTTCATGCATGTCCAAGTGTGAGCTCCCCATCTTTCCTTCAAGGCCCTCTCTTTCCATTGCCTTCTCCACTTACTCCACTTCAAGTCCTCCTTCCAGTTACTCCAGGAGAAAATCTTGGGAGTTTTCATCCTTGATGCTTTTCTTTCTCTCCCACTCTACATTTAATGTCCGCAAAGCCTATTGGTTCCCCTCAAAGTAGATCCAGAATCTGACTTCTCATCACCTCTGCAGCCATCATTCTGGTGCAGCCACTCTCCTTTCTCACCAGCGTTTTTGCAATGCCCCTCTAATCTGTCCTGCTCCTGTCCTTGGGCCTCTCCAGTCCATTCTCAACACGTCATCCTGGGGGAGCCCTGGGTGCATTCGTCAGGGTTCTCCAGAGAAAAAGAACCGATTTTATCTATTTATCTACCTACCTACCTACCTACCTACCTACCTATCATCTATTATAAGAAACTGGACTTTGCTCTTGCAGCTACGGAGGCTAACAAGTCCCATGATCTACTGTCTGCAAGCTGGAGACCTAAGAGAGCCAGTGATCCAGCCCCAGTCAAAAGACCTGAGAACCAGGAGAAGCCATCAGCGTGAGTTCCAGCCCAAGCACAGAAGACCAATAGCCCAGCTCAAACAGTCAGGCAGAGAGAATTCTCCCTTCCTCTGCCTTTTTATTCTACTCAGGCCCTCAGAGGATTGGTTGATGCCTATCCACACAGTGGGAGGGCCACCTGCTTCACTCAGTCCACTGATTCACATGCTAATCTCATCCAGAAACGCTCTAACAGACACACCCAGAAATAATGTTGAGCCAGTTATCTGGATATGCCCTGATTCAGTCACGTTGACACAAAAATTAACCATCACCTTAGTAAAACATAAGTTAAAGCATTTCTCTGCTCAAAATCTTCTAATGTCTTCCCAACACTCTTCAGAAAAAACGCAGATTCTTCAGCATGGCCTAGAATGACCTATGTTATCTGAGACCTCACCTCCAATCATTCTGGCTCTTCTGCTGCTGCAATCCTGGCCCCACATACCTCTGCCTCAAGACCTCTGCACTTACCGTCTCCTCTGCCTGGAGCACCCTTCCTCTCCCCATCCTCATCCCAAAACTTCATCCCATCCCCTCCTTCCCTGCTTTGTATTTTTCTGTAGCGCTCACCATCTCAGAGGCCAAGAATTTGACTTATTTTATTTGTCTCCGCTTACTAGATGATAAACTCCACAGGACAAAGATCTTTGTTTTGTTCACTTTTGTTCGTATCCCCAGCACCTAGATTTGTACCAGCCACATAGTAAATGTACAATAAATAATTGTTGCATCAATCAATGAGTTAATTTCCCGAAAGATAGTTTAAAAAAAGAAAAGGAGGTTGTAATGATCAAGAGAAAAATTCCTTATTCTTCATAGAAAGGAGAAGCTTTTTAAGGATCCCACTTTCCCCAATTCCCTACCCTTACAAAGCCCACAGGTGTCCTTAGAAGAGAGTGATGTGATCTAGTGAATTCAGTCCTAGACCTGTCTCTGCTCCTACCCATGAATAATCTACAGACTTCTTTATTAACACATTAAATAACAATGTGTAAAATTAAACCCAGCCTGCTTACTCTACATCACAAGGCCCTGCAGGATCGGGCCAAGGCCTCCCTCTCAAGCTTCTTTTTAAACAGTTCTCCCTCATGCATACATGGTCTAGCCATCCCATTGTGAACATTAGCCCTGATATTCCCACTATCCGGAAATATTCTCTCCACGTGCTCCCTGTACCCCCACCCTCCACAATCCCATCCTGTGGCTGGTAGCTTCCCATCCTTCAGGTCTTGGTATAAAAGTCTTCCCGTCTGAAAGTCTTCCCTGGTCACCCTGAATAACCTAGGTCTTGTTCTTCTCCACATGGTATCTAATTCTTTTCCTGTGTAATACTTATAGTAATATAATTTTATTTTTGATAATTATAATTTGTGCAATTTTAATTATATAAATTTATAATTTGCATGATATGTATATATTATTTGTTTACTTATTTAGTGTTCATCCTCCCTCCATAAATGCGTAGACTGCATCTATCTGTTTCCCTATTGTGTACCTGCTACATGGCAAGTGCTTACATATTTGTTAAATGAATAAATGCAGTGAGCCTACCTTGTGGATTAGGGTTGCTAGTGGGTAGGAGCAGAGACAGGATGTGGGATGGATGGGGACATAGAAGGTTTCAGCAGGTGCTCAGTGGTGAAGGGACTCATCTCCAGGAGCAGCTTAGCATTCCAGACAACATGGAAAACACCAGAATTGGCCTGATACACCCGGAGGAACTTCCAAACAGGTATGGGAATAGGAAGTTCCATGCATCATCCAGAGTCAGTTCATGGAAAAACTACATTCTGTGCTCTATAAACAAAAGGATCCACCAATACTGGTTGTACTTGTCAACCCAGTTATAGTACACATACAGACATAGATACAACACACATTTATTTTTAAGCACTAAGTGCCTCCTGCTGCTGAAAGATAAAAATGCACAGAGGCTCACAATTTCATTCTTCGGATCTGTTTAGTAAGGAAGTATAATTACAGAACAATGAGCTGAAGGAAAATAGGGATCTTCTAATGAATGTCACAAAATCCCTAGGGAAAGCCTGCAGGGGCTCGGGCAGGTGACATAAATGAGGGGTATCAGGCGATTGAGAGGCAGGGCTATGAAGACATGGGAGTGAATTCAGCTTCCTAGGGTGTTCTAAGTTTAAATATATATATATATATATATGTATATATATATGTATACACACACACACACACATATACACATATATATGTATATATGTATATATATATATGTATATGTATATGTGATTTACTTTAAAAAAAATAATAGATTCTTAGGGTACATACAAGAGTGGACTCATTGAATAATAAACCTCTCTCTCACTCCTATTGCCTAGGAAAGCTCCCTTGTAAAGAAAGTGTCTTTCTAGAGATAGACTCTACCCATTAAAGATTTTTGTATATAAATGATAGCATACTATAAACACCATTTTTTCTTTTTTTAAAACACGTATATTAGTCTACAGCCATGCTACCTTGAACAAGCCCTATCCCATCTGATCTCGGAAGCTAAGCAGGGTTGGGCCTGGTTAGTACTTGGATGGGAGACCACCTAGGAAGACCAGGTGCTATAGGTGTAAAAAATGTTTAAAAAATAAGGAATTGTAAGCTGACAAGGTCCTTGCAATCAGTGAGGTCAACCTAAAATAAATAAATAAACAAACAAACAAACAAACAAACAAAACGGTGTATATCATTAAGATTGTGGAGCTTTTCTCATATCCCTACAAAAGAGCTTCTGTGTTTTTTTTTAATAGCCCATAATATTCTATTGGATGAATTTATGAAGATTTTTAAATCGATGAACATTTAACTAATTTCCAATATTTGCTGTTACAAGCTATGCTGTTATTAACATAATGGTATATGTCATTTCCCTTATTGTATTATATCTGTAGGCTAATTTCCTAAAAGTGGAATTGCCTTCTTAAAGGGTATGTATATTTTTTAATTGTTTTAATTGAGTTATCACATACATGCAATAAAGTTAATTAATGTTAAGCATAGAGTTTAATGAGCTTTTACACTTATAATCAACACCAAAGTAGGACATAGAATATTATCAGCACCCTAGAAGCCATTGATCATTCCTGGTCAATATCTCTCCCCTGCCAAGGTAACTACTATCACAACTTCTATAATCATAGATTAGCTTTGCCTGTTCTTGACCTCCATATAAATGGAATTACACAGTATGTAGTCTTTGAGGACTGGCTTCTTTTAACTCAGCAACATGACTTTAACTCAACTATGTCTGATCTATCCTTGCTGTTGCATGTAGTTATGGTTTCTTGATTTTCATTGTACGTGTCTTTTAGTGGACACTCCATTTCCCTTGAGTGGAACTGCTGGTTCACAGGGTAGACCTATGCCAGGTCATAGAGCAGGCCTATGTTTAGCCTTAATAGATAAAGTCCAAGTTTTCCAAAGTGGCTCTATCACTTATACTCCTGTCAGAAACGCATAAACATTCCAGAGGCTCCATGTTCTCATTAGTACTTCGTATTTTCATCTTTTTACATTTTAGCCATTCTGGTGGATATGCAAAAGTATTTCATTGTGATTTTAATTTGCATTTTTCTAATGACTAACAGTATTGAACTTTTTTTATGTGCTTTTTGCCAATTGTATATTTTCTCTTGTGAAATGCTTAAGTTATTAGTCCAGTTTTTGTTAAGTTGATTGCCCTTTTTTATTGATTTGTAGGAAAGTTTTATATATTCTGGATACAAATCCTTTTCAGATATATGCATTGTAAACACGTTCTCCTATTTGTCTGCTTGTATTTTCACTCTTTTAATTTTTTTAATTTTTATTTTTCAATTAGAGTTGACATTCAATATTATTTTATGTTAGTTTCAGGTATACAGCATAGTGGTTAAACAGTTATCTTAATTTTTTTGATAATAAGAAATTTCATCAAAATTTAAATAAAGTCCAAATTAACAATCTTTTCTGTTTGCAGTTAGTATTTTCTGTGTCTCGTTTAAGGCTTTTTTAGTCTACTCCAGGTCATCAAGATGTTGTCTTGTTTTCTGGTTGAAGCTTATTCTTTTATATTTCATACTTTGATCTACAATCTTTTTGGAATTAATGGAAACAATTTTATGTATGGTGTAAAGTAAGGGCGTCCTAGTTCTTTTGGGTTGTTATAACAAAAATACCATATGCTAACTAGGTGGCTTATAAACAAGAGAAATTTATTTCCCACAGTTCTGGAGGCTGGGAAGGCCAAGATGGAGGCACTGGCAGATTCAGTGTCTGGTGAGGTTCATAGATAGCCATCTTCTCACTATACCATTATATGGCCGAAAGGGTGAGGGAGCTCCTCCATGAGCTTCAGTCACTTTTACAATGGTATTAATTCTATTCATAAGGGTTCCAGCCTCATAGCTTAATCATCCCCTAAAGGACCCATCTCCAAACACTGTCACATTGGTGATTAGGATTCAATATATGAATTTGTGGGGAACAAAAACATTCAGTCTACAGCAAGGGGTTGAGTTTCATTTTCTTCCCATGTGGATATCAAACTCAGCCAGGGGTTTGTGCATTTTAAATTTTGATATACATTATACATTGATCCATCCCCATAGAGGTTGTACCAATTTACATTTCTACCAATAATATGTAAGAATACCTATTTCTCCACTGTTGTCAACATATTGTGGGTGTATTTTTATGTTTTTCAAAAAATTAAACATTGTGCTGTGGCCAAAACAAAAACAATTGAGGTTGCAAACTTAGGATCCCTAGTTCTAGTTTAGCATCTTCATTTCATAAATGAAGACTGAGAAGTGGAGTGGTTTGCTCAGGTTCGCATAGCTAGAAACTAAAGAACCACGATCAGAATCGAGGTCTTCTGACTTTCAATCTAGATTTATTCTAGTTAATTACAATCTTTTATTTATTGATTGATTGATAAAAAGACATTAAATCACTTGAAACTACTTCACAGCCAAATAAGAACCCAGGTCATCTGATTTCTGCCTCTACCATGCTATCTCAGTTCACTGGACATTATTACTCATTAATTACTTCAACTTCTTTCATTCTCACCCCTTTGATGGTTAAGAGCATTGTTTCTGGAGTCACACTGACCTAGATGTGAATCCCAGATGCACAATTTACTCCCTGTGTGACCATAGGAAAGTTACTAAACCTCTCTGAAACTCACTGTCTTTATCTATAAAATGGGGGTATATATTAATCAGATTTCATTAGGTAAGGCTGCGTAAGAAATAATCCCAAATAATCCCAAATCTCAGTAGCAAATTATTTTTCACTCACGTGACACGTTAGATGTGGGCTGCTTCATATCTCTTTGTCCTTCCAGGACCCAGG
>CM053509.1:6238938-6262093 GCA_028627145.1 Eidolon dupreanum
AAAAAAAAAAAAAAAAAAAGCCCAATCCTGGTGCCTATTCACACACAGCCCCTTGGGTCAGTCCCTCTGTGTTTCCCACCACATGCCCCAGAAGGACTTAGCTTCCCCAGGCCTGTCCTCAGGAGGAGTGACCTGGCCACAGCCCACTCCCTACCCCCCCACACACACACTCACCCCCACCCCCGCACCCCCAACATGGAGCTGTGACGTTTTAGGTGCACCCAGAATCTCAGGAGCATCTCTCAGGGTGTGTGTTGGAGATGGGCCCACCCACTGCCCCCCCCAATCCAGGCACCAGAGCCTGCCCTCAGCTACCAGCATCCAGAGTCCCCCCTGCCACTTCGGAACCCTTCTAGAAGCAGCCGGACATAGGTTGAGACTGCCACATGTTGAAGCCAGCTCCACAGCTATATGGACGAGCCCAGGCTTGGCTACACGGGGACACTGACAGGGCCCTTTCCCTGGTGGACACACCCCAGGGCTGTGGGAATTGTGGCAAGAGGCACTGTGGAGAGAGTTTAATAAAAGCCCTTTTGAAAATGGCATCTCCTTCTCTCAAGAGGCTGAAGCTCTGCTCAGCCCCCATTAACAGCCTAAACCCCTTCCCAGGCGAGGTTCAGACGTCACCCTCCTTTGCACTTGAGGGCCCTGTCTTTTGGCAGAATTTGCAATGCACCCCCAGCCCCTCTCAACCCCCAGGGCCCTGGCCCCTGTCTGTCCCTCAACCTAGTCATCTCCTATGTCCTTGCCACCCTTGGTTCCCATCATATCCACCTCTGGATTATTTCCAGAACAGTCTCTCACCTTCTTCCCTCTGCTACCTATCCCAGAAATACCACTCCCTGTATTCTTTGCCTGGTCCAACATGTATGCGTCCTGCCAAGCCCATCTCCTCCGGGAAGGCTTCTCTGACTTCCTGGGCTGGCCAGCCGGTCTTTGTCCACATTCCCACAGCCCCCTGGGCTCATCTCTCTCACAGGAAATCCCACTGAACTGCAGTTGTCTCTGATACTTCTGCCTCCTCCACCAGATTTGGACCGTTCATGTCTGTGTCCTCAGCATTGATTATAAATGTGTGTTTGCTGGATACCTGCTAATGTCAGCACTCTTCCAAGCCCTGGGAAACAGCGGAGAAGAAAACAGACTTCGCACGGATGGCAGCGAGCAGAGTGCCCAGGGGAGGTCGGCTAGACTACCAGCATTAAACTTCTGGGCGTCATCGACCACTCAGGCAGTCGACAGACAGACGCCTGTCAGACTCTGGCTCCAGGCCAGCCCTCTGTGAGATGAGGGGATTGCTCCAGATACAGTGAGCTCTGGAGGACTTTTCAGACTGGGGGTGGGGAGACTCTGGGTGGGGGAGGTAGGCAGTGTAACAGACATGAGAAAACGAGCGAATACCCAGAAGCTGAGAGCAGCCAGCCATGATCCCAGGTTGTCCTCCCTTCCTGTGCCCTGCATCCCCCACGAAGACTCTGTCCCCTTCCTGAGAGCCCAGCTGGCTACATAGCCATGTGCCTCAAGCTGTAAGGCAAGGTGCCCACCGCCTCCCACAAGGCCTGAGACTAGAAGGGAAGGTCAGAGGGAGATCTAGTTCCTCAAGTACCGTCTTGCCCAGGTGGGACCCAAGCTTGGGGTGAGGTGGGATTCAGAGGGTAGATTGGGCACCAAGCCTGGAAGAGAGCAGAGTGAGCCATTGAGATTTTGGCCATTGTCAAAACACCACATGTGCGTATGTAGTGTGTATGTGAGCGTGTAGACCAGGCCTACCCATCAGGAGAGACCAGAAAGCAGGAGAGCTGGGCCACCTGAAGCTCCTGTCATCTGGGTGCGGTGCCTCTGCCCCAGGGAGGGGTGACAGGACGACCTCAGGTGTCGGGGCATGATGTGGGGCCATGAGACAGGGCATCACGCACGCTGAGCCTTCCACGGTGCCTGGTGCTATTAGCAATCTCCCTGCGCGATTTTATTTAACCTGTACGACGGCCCCTTGAGGGAGGCATTTATGGGTGAAATGAGAGCTCAGAGAAAGAGGGTGTGCCAGTCTGTTTGGACCACGACGAAAGGCCACAGACTGGGGACTTCAACAAAAGAAATTGACTTTCTCACCGTTCTAGAGGCTGAAAGTCTGAGATTGAGGTGTCAGGTGTCGGCAGGGTTGCTTTGTCCTTGGCTCACAAATGGCCACCCCTCGCTGTGTCCTCATAGGGCCTTTTCCCTGTGCACGAGCAGCTCTGGTGGTGCCCCCTCTCCTTATAAGGACACCAGTCCTATTGGATTAGGGCCCACCCTTATGACCTCATGGAAATTAATCACCTCTTCAAAGGCCCCGTCTCCAAATACAGTCACATTTTGACGTACTGAGGGTTAGAGCTTCAACATCTGAACTTTGGAGGACACAATTCAGCCCATATCAGGGGGTGACTGACTCACTCAAGGTCATGCAGCTGCTTAGAAGCCAAAGCGAAGTTTGAACTCGGGCCAAGTGACCCCCAAATCTAGCACTTTTTTGCTTGCCCCACATGGCAACCTCAGCGACCTGTTCGTAGAAAACCAGTCAGATGAGCCTCCCCCGTCAGGCCCCAGCCCTGGGTGGACTTTACAGAGGCAGCGGCCGTGGCCGAGTTGAAGTGCCCGAGAGGACCCAGGTGCTACAGAGCAGGCCTGGCTTCTCCACAGGCCCACGCAAGGGGTCAGGAGTCCAGAGCTCTGTGTGTGTGCGTGTGTGTGTGCATGCGCGTGCATGCACGCATACTCAAGCATAGCACATGTGCAAATATATGTGTGTCCAAGGGTGACAGGACCACAGGCTGTGACATATCACAAGGGCTTATCTCTGTCCCCTCCCTGGCATTTGCCTCGCCCGCACCCCCACCCCCCACCCCCCGGCTCCTCCTTCCCTCTGCTTTTACCAGGCCCACAGCTTGAGTCTGGGGCTGGGGCGAGGGCCGGCAGTGCTGGGGGAAGCCACCCAGCGCGTCTGCAGAGAAATGGGCCTGCCCTTGCCTCGCCCTGCTGCTCCTCCATCCCCATGCCTGCTCCTGTCCCATGCCTGGCCGTGTCCCAACCCTAGCTGTGTCCCCTGCCTGGCTGTGACAGCTGGGTGCAAAGTCCTGCCCATCAGGAAAAGTCTCTGGCCCTGAACGTGCCTGGCGCATGATGGCCTCACAGCACCGTACTGTGGTGTACCCAGTTTGTCCCAGTTATGAGCAAGTTTCTGCTGGGAGGACGGGGCACTGGCCTGCAGACGAGCCGGGCAGAGAAGAGTAGAGGCCCAGAGGGAGAGCAGAGACAGCCAGGGGAGGGGAAGGTCCCTGTGTGAAGGTAGACCTCCTTTATTCTCCCATCCCAGTCACGGACAAGCCTGCTGTCCCACTTGGTGGCCTGAGGCCATGTCTGGAAGGCCTGACACACATTTGCAGACGTGGTCACTATATATGTTCTCAGTTGGCCAGAATCCTGGCCTGGAACCGCCCCCTGCTCCACAGTGTCCTCTGAGGTGGCGAAAGTGGGGAGCAGCTGTGGCAGAAACCAGGCCCGGCCTTCTCAGGAAAGTCACGTGACTAGAGCGTTAGGAAGAAAAGTGCTGACTCACAGTGGTGGCTTTCCCTCTTCCCCAGCTGTCAACACTGTGAGCTAGGAAACGCTGATTTCCGAGAAAGGCTCTCCAGGAATCATCTCTCTGCAGCCCATGCAGCCCAGAGCCAAGAAGGGAACTCTGAAATCTGCTTGGCTTCGAAGTCAGGAGACCCATTCAGCGGGTGGGTGAAAAGAGCCTCATCTCGCAGCAGCCCAGACTCCAGGCCAGCTACGAGCACCTTGCTTACCGTCTCTGTGCCTCCCATCCCCCGTTCTTAAAATAACAGTGACTCTACCCTGATTCCCCGGGCTGGTGCAGGGATCCTACAGGGTCCTGGGCGGGGACGGGCAGGGGAAGCCCTAGATCTTTTTGAAAAGGTAAATAAACTCAGGGTTAGCACATACGGGCAAGGAAGTTATTCACTGCCAAAGCTGCGTGGCCAAGAGGATGAATGGGACCAAAACCCAGTCGGGGCGCCACTTGGCAAGGCCTACACCCCGGCACAGGCCCGTGTCCACCCAGAAGAAGGGACGCCTTTTCCACATCTCTGCGAAGGCACTTGATGGTCTACAGGGAGCACAGGTGAACTCACACGCAGGGGGTGCTGAGCCATGTGCGTAGTCTCAGTTTAATGGGACCAGTGTGATGGCAGCAGCAGGCATGGGATACTATGGGGGCCTGGAGGAACAAAGAGGGCTTTCTGGAGGCAGGGGTGCTGAGCGGGGTCTTGAAGGATAAGGAGTTAGTCAAGAGCAGAAGGAGCAAGAAGAACCCCTGCAAGGCTGGGACACAGCGCTCCATGGGTCTCTCGTACTTCTCCATGTCCGGTGAAGAGGAGTTGACGGCTTTCGTTCAGCTATCTTTTTAAGAGTATTTGAATAGCCTTGGAAGATATAGTTTCTCCTTCCTGGGAAGAGGGCGGATTGTTTTGTTTTGTTTTTTTCCTGACCAGTATAATAAAATAATGTCTCACCTTGGAAGACAGTGTCTCTCCACCAGGGTTTGCTAGCAGCCTTCTTTAAAAGGGCAGGAGTTTCCTAAACTGGAGGCTTCTCGGCCTGACCCAGATCCACTGTCCGCTCAGCATCCACCTGCGCCCACCCTCACATCACCCTCAGGGCACTTGGCGGGCCGGGAGAGTCCAAGCAAACAGGAAGCTCATGCAGCCTGTGTGCTGGGGGTGATACAGTCCTTCTCCATCCCAGGAGCCTCAGACCTCTGCCAACACCCATGAAATTGTGGCAAGTGCCCTCATTAGCTTGCAAGTGGGGTAAAAATCTTAGACTCCTGACAGTTCTTGACAAGGAAGATGGAAGAAAGTGAAAAGTCACAGAAAAATGAAATCGAAGTTGCTATCTGCAGAGGAACTGGTCCTTTCAAGATGGCTTGAACGGGAAGCCTGAGGCAAGGACTAGCGGGAGATGAGGCCGAAGGGGCAGGCCAGGCCGGGGCCTGAGTGGTCCTGGTTCTCAGCACAAGGAGCTAGAAGTTCTCCACCTACATAGAACAGAATTGCAGGGTCCGGGCTGGAGGCAGAGGGGATCTACTGAAGCCTGCCGTGGTCATCTAGGGGAGAGGAGGCGAGGTCTGAAATGGAGAAGGGGAACAGGGACGGGAGGAAGAGTTAAACTAGAGAAGGGCTGGGGAAGTAAAATCAGCAAAATGCGGTCAAGGGTGTGGTCGGAGGGCATGAAGGAGGGGAAGGATTCTGGAAGGGCTACGGGGTTCTGGCTGGGACGTGGTGGTGAGGGGCTGTGCCACCAGCTGAGATTGAGGGGAACACAGGCTTGAGAGGGGCCAGACTGCATCAGCTTTGGGCGTGGGGAGTGTGAGGCGCATGCAAGACAGCAAGTGGTGGTGGAGGCACAGATGGGTGGGGGTTATCACCCCTTCTGCCAGGCTGACTCAGGCAGAGACTCAGTCAGGGTCAAGTGATCTGAAAGCTGGGGCCCGCAGACAGAGAGTGGGGAGAACGGGGGTTCTGCCTTTGAGAAGCATCCAGTCTGCACTCGCAGTCCTCCTAGCTGGCTTGCTGACCATCAGCCCTGAAAGGCGGCAGCCCCCTCGACTGACTTATTACGTCTCATAAGTGAAATGAGTGACCGATTATAACATACTAAAAAGACGAGACCCCAAAACAGCTCAAAGATACAATCTACCATTTCAAAAAGAGCCTAGAAACATGAGGAAAATGATACAAGACATGAAAGAACAACCTGAATCAGAATTAGGGGGGAAAAAACCTCAGAAATGAGGTAACAGAACTTAGGAAAATATTAGAAAGAAAAGAAGTAATCATTTCAGAAATGAAGGATAAGCTAGGAGGAACAGAAGACCAAATAAACACAACTGAAAATGCATTAGTAGGACAAGAAGATGAAAAAAAAAAAAGGAAAGAAAATACTTAACAGAAAAGAAATGAAGCATACCAAACCATGATCCATGTAAGTAAAATCGATAAGTCAGACTTTATGAAAGTTTAAAACTTCCATTCTACAAATAAAAATGAGAGGATAAGCCACAGACTGGGAGAACATATTTGCAAAACATGTATGTGATAAAGGACTTGTATCCAAAATATACAAAGAACTCTTAAAACTCAACAATAAGAAAACAAATGACCCAATTTAAAAATGGGGAAACAATTCAGACAGATATCTCAGCAAAGAAGATGTACAAATAAGCACATGAAAAGATGTCTGTGATTTTTCATTAGGAATAGTAAATGAAAACAACAAAGTATCATCTATGCACCTGTTAGAATGGCTAAAATCCAAAAAACTGACAAATGCTGGTGAGAAGGCAGAGCAAGAACTCTCATTCGCTGCTAGTGTTAATGCAAAATAATACAATCACTTTGAAAAACAGTTTGGCCGTTTCTTACCAAGCTAAACCATACAATCTTTACCATACGATCCAGTAATCACTCTTCTAGGTACTCACACAACCAATTTGAAGATCTATGTTCACACAAGACCTACATATGACTGTTTATAGCAGCTTTATTCGTAATCACCAAAACCTGGAAGCAGCCAAGAGGTCCTTCCTAACAAATTATGGTACATCCATACCATGGAATTCAGCGGTAAAAAGAAACCAGCTATCAAGCCATTAAAATACATGAATGGACCTTAAATGTATATTGCTAAGCAAAAGAAGCCACTCTACACAGATTACATGTTATGTGATCTGAATTATATGACATTCTGGAAAAGACAAAAATATGGAGACAGTAAAATGATCAGTGATTGCCAAGGGGAAGGGGGAAATGGGAGGGGTGGACCGGTGAAATGGGATTTTTAGGGCAGTGAAACTATTCTGTATGAAAGGATAATGGTAGATATGTGACATTCTGCATTTGCCAAAACCCATAGACATTCACAGCTTCGGAAATGAGAGGCATCTGTAAAAGCTAAGGCAGAGGGAACTGCAATTAAGGACTGTATCTAGTTGGCTCCCCACAGGAAAGAATTCTGATACTGCTCTGCAAGTATACCACTACCAATTACCTAAATGGGTGGTGGTTGGTGGCAGGCACACTTCTCCCTGTTAGAGTGGGATTTATAAATAAGAAAGAGGAGGAGGCCAGAATGATCCATGTGGTGACAGAGTTGGAAACATCAGTGTGAACTTACATTTAGCTTAATATAGATACAAATGGTCACATAGAGAAATATTTATAGATGTGTGTATACACTTGGGTTAGTATGCACACATATACTTGCTTGCTCTCCCAGCTGAGAGGGTCTGGAAGAAGCAACCAGCACATCTAAATGCCCAGCTCTGGGTTTCTAAGACAATTGTCTAGTAAAAGGAGCCAGGACCCCTTAGAGAACTGGCTGATGCCAGGGCTGGGGCAGGAAATATACGCAATAAGCCTGGAGCATCGTGTGGTGACAGAAAGTGCTGAAAAAAACAAAACGAAACCTATATTAATGAGGAATGTGTCAAATGGACACAGGAGTCAAGTAAAAAGAAGCTCCTAATGGCCCTAACTGTAATAATTTGGGCAACAAAATCAAGTATGGGATTATAACCTAAAGTATAAAACAAATATTCCTCAGTCCATACAGATATAAATGATTAAATAGATTAATAAGCGAAAGAGAAGAGACAAATTACCCACACAAAAGAATTCCAAGTAGTTTATGTGGACATTCCTCTCTCAAACCCCACTGCTGAGGTGTGGGCTGTGCACGGTGACTTCCTTCCAAAGATTGTGGAAAAGGGAGAGAAAGAGTACCTTTACAGTGGAGAAACCTGACAAACACCACCTCAGCCAGGTGATCAAGGTCAACATGGCCACCGAGAAGTCATTTTGATGGTATCTACCCTTGGTATGTGATGAAAATGGCACGTCATTTCTGTGATCTTGCTAACAAAACCCATAACCCCAGTCTAATCATCAGAAAACATCAGACAAATCCCAATTAAGGGACATTCTACAAAATACGAGCAGATGCCTCAAAACTGTCAAGGCCAACAAACTAAGGAAACTGAGAAATTGTCACAACCAAGAGGAGCCTAAGGAGACTATGACAAGGAAACGTGACATGATGTCCAGGATGGGATCCTGGGACAGAACGGGCAGTAGGTAAACACTAAGACAAATGATCTGCAGACTTTAGTTAATGATAACGTGGAATATTTTTTTCATGAATTATAACAAATGTACCACACAAATGTAAGATGTTAATAATAAAGGAAACTAAGTGTGAGACATGAGAATGCTCCGTACTAATTTTCTATTTCTGTAAATCTGAAACTGTTGTAAAAAATAAAGTTTATTAAACAAAGAAATGAAGGGATAAAAAGGATTTGAGTGAGGAATAGTAAAGAGAGGAAAGGCAATAGAATATACAGACAACACGTGTGTGGACATAGGTTCCCTCAAGAAGAAAACCAAAGCAAGAGAACGAGCAAATGCAGGATTATAATGTAAGAAAACCTTTCTGGTATTAAAAATATTTTTTTGAAATAATTACGCATTTTCAAGAGTATGCTTTGTACCTCAGAATACAAACCCAGAATGATCAACACCAAAATGCATTCTAGTAAAATTACTAGATATTTAAGGAAAGCATGAACCAAGTATTTTATACCCAGCAAAATTGCCATTTCAAATATGAAGGGCACAGGAAAACTGATATCAACATGCAAGGACTCAGGAAGGATTGGTCTCATGAGCCCTTCCTAAGGAATCTTCTAGAGAACATATTTCAGAACTCCTAAAGGACTATAGACACATCAACATAAGCAATAGTGATATTAAATATATAGTGACTGATACAACTAAATCTAAATGAGGGTTGAAAAAAGAGAGAGTATAGTATGCCATGGCTATGTGATCTAACAGTGTAGATATAGTTCAACCATTTAAAAAATGGGGAATGGGGATGGCATATACAAAGAAAAATTTTCAGTAATTACAATTGTTAAAGGCAGTATCAGTAGTATTAGAGATATTTTAATTGTTTCATCTCGTGTCCTTGAGAACCAGCATTCTTGGTGTGGAAGAAAGGAGGCACGGTCGATAGAAGAGGTTAACTAAAAATTCGGTAATCCAGAATTTGAATTGGACATAACAATATGAACAGATGAGGTATTTTATCGCATGTATATATAACTTACATACATGCGTATATATGTATATAGTATTTTGCCTGCCTCTATTCACTGAAAAGACCTAGAAACAATATCAAAGCAGTAGCAATGAGCACTCCCAGCACTCAGATTGTTGTCTTGAAATACTACTTCTCATGAAAAAAAATTAGGATTTCTTGGAGAAATAGCTAGTCCCGGCTTTGGGACAGGAAATGTATAAGATGAAAGTGGGACATCTTGATATACCAGATAGGAAGGAAGCTATCGAAGTTTACTAGGGTCACATCAAAGGGGCTTCAAAGTCAACCCAGAAGACTCCATCAGCCAAAAAAGGGCACTTTGAGCTTCAATAAAGAAATGCAATGGATTGAAACTCATCCGATACGTTTAAATCCAAGAGTTCAAAATGATATTTAGTAAGCTGACTGGGTCACCTTTTAAGGAAGAAAGAAAACCAAATCAAAAAACAAGGTAAATAAGAGGACAGAACTGAGTATTTTTCCTGCCTTTCCTCCATGAGCTATGCCAATGGGTACAGCAGGTAAGGGGAAGTGACTCCTTGTAAAGTGTTCCAGCTAATAAATGGAAACAAATCAATAGAACTAGAATTTCACGTTTGCAACCTCCCAGTGAATTAACGGGTCTGGGCATTGAGCATCAACAACTGCTATCCTCAAAAAAGGAACAAAACCCAGACACGGTGTGCCTTCTCATTAAAGAGCATGCCACGCCTCTAACGCAGCAGAAAGATCAGACCAAGCTCTGCTCAAGTCTCTGGATCCAGCTGCAGATTTGGAAGAGACATGGGGTCAGAAACACATGCTGAATGGTACCATGAGGATGCAATCAGCAAAACCCAGACTGAGAACTCCACAGATAAACAGCCTGGGTTCTTCGACACAAAATGGAAGGAAAAGAGATGGGGAGGAAACCTACCGATTAAAGGCTGAAAAGGCAGTATTTTTTTTAAGTGAGCAAGACTAGTGTCTGGGGATGCACTTATGATAAAACTACAAAGAACATAAGGAGAGTGGTTACTTTTGGGAGAAGGGATGCTGCAACTGGGATGAAGCACAGGAGGGGCTTCTGGGGTGGCTGGTATGATGGTTAATTTTATGTGTCAATTTGACTGGGCCACAGTGTCAAGCATTATTCTGGGTATCGTGAAGGTGTTTTTTGGATGATATTGACACTGAAATCAGTAGACTTTGAGCAAAGCAGATTACCCTCCACATGGTGGGTGGGCCGCATCCAATCAGTTGAAGGCCTTAAGAGACAAAGACTGACCTCCCCAGATCAAGAAGGAAGTCTACCAGCAGACGGCCTTTGGACTCGAACTGCATCTCCTCCCTGGGTCTCCAGCCTGCAATTTTGGACTTAACAAGTCTCCACAATCGTGTGAGCCAATTTCTTAAAATAGATCTTTATATATGTGTACACATCCTGTTGGTTTTCTCTCAAGAACTTTGAGTAACACAGGTGTAAAGTTCTCTTTTTTGACCTGAGTAGTTACAAAGGTGTTCCACCTTATAATACATTAAGCAATACACTTGTTTCATATGGTTTTTTATACATTTTATTTTATAATAAAAAGCTAAAAAATAAACTGTAATTTGTATACAGCTATGTAAGCATGCAGATGAATACCAAACTGACAATGTGCCATGTCTAAGGAAGAAAGAGATGGCCACATTTTGCTCTGAATGTTTCTGTGCTATGTGTCTCTCGTGCCAGAAAAGCGTGTTTGTATACTTTGGATATAATTAGAAAAAAAATTCTGGTCCTAGTTGTGACATATATACAAAGATCACCCTTATAAGAAATCTAATAGAAAATGGCTTAAGAGCCCATTTCTAAGGGGGTTAGGGGGGACGGTGTTGAACCACAGGAAGAGAAAGTCAAAGCATTGTGACTTACAAAATTGTCATTTAAGAAATAAAACAGCTGCTATTATCATTAGGAACCATGAATATTCATGTTTCTATATTTGTTAAATAGGTAAGTAGACTTTTATCCCACAGGGAGGACAAATAAAGAGAAGCAAGATCAAGAAGGTAGTTAAGAGTTCTAGAAAAAACAGCTTTTACCATTTGTATTTTGAGGCCTTTTAAGATACTCTCTCTTTAAAAATTCTAGTTTTCAGCATTTGCATTTCTTTGAACATCAGCCAGCCCTGGGGGTTGCCCATTGTTGAGCATTGGTGATAAAACATGAAGTAAGATTACTGTACTTGTTACTTAAAACCTAGGACACTCAAAATCTATAGGACTAAAGGACTTAACCTAAAGTCATACCGAGGACAAACTTTCTGAGAAAGAAAATCTGCTCGTGCTGCTAAAAATATCAGCATATTAGAAACACATGTATTGCCCTTGAATTTGTCACAGATATAACCCTATTTGCCAGTATCTCACCATTCATCCCATTCAACTTCAAACTTCAAAGGCATCAATCATTGCTAAATCAGACAGATTTCACTACATGAAGACTGGTCTAAGTGTTGCATTTAGTGATACTTTTTCTCTTTACTGTTTCTCTAGCTATCTAAACAGACATCTAGCTATGTAGCTTTTTAAAAAACAGCTTTCTTGAAATATAATTAGCAAACCACGTAATTCCATTTAATGTGTACAATTCAATGGTTTTTACTATTTTCAGATTTGTACAATCACCACCACAATCAATTTGGGGACATTTTCATCACCTCAAAAGGCATCCTCACACCCGTTAGCAGTCACTGTTTCCCCATTCCCTTTTACCACTCACCTACTTTGTTTTCATAGATTTGCTTATCCTGGACACTAGGTATCAATGGAATCGCATGCGGCCTTTTGTGATGGGCTTCTCTCACGTGGTTAATGTTGCGGCATGTGTCAGTGCTCCATTCCTTTTTACTGCTGCATGATATTCCATTGCATGGACGTGGGTAGTTTTACGTGCCTTTAGCAAACCCATCCTCAGTACCTCCCCGCCAAGGGAAACAAAGGCAAATCAGGTAGCCCTTTTGCCCTCCAGGAGCTGAAATAACCCTCCGCTCCCACCATGGTGTAAGAGATATAAAGAAAATGCAGACATACAGAGAAGAGAGGAGGAAGTTAAAGAAGTTCAAGTGAAGGACAGGGCAAATTTCCACGAGTGACGGGAGGCCAAGCCTGCACCGAGAGAAGAGGGTCCTTTGGTGGAGAGTGTAGAAAGAATTCAACTCACATTCCAAAGTTAGAGTCAAAAGGAAAATTTATTAGAAAAGGGGGAACACTCCACAGAGAGCATGGTCTCTCAGAGGCAGAGTGAGGGACCGAGAGAGATGTGGAGAGACAGTGAGTAGGGGGCTGAGTGTTTAGGGAATCGTTTATGTATCATTCTTTAGAATCTGGGAGTTACAGTGTAAAAGACTTTACAACCCACTTCCTTTGCTACGGACATACAGTGAGGAAGGGGAATAGTATGTAGCATGAAAAGCTAAGATTATGCAGAGTGAAGAGCATGCTGGCATTTCCCAGCCCTTAAATCCTATAGTTTCCCAGGGTTTTAGCCATAGGGAATGACCCTTGGTTCCTTTTTCCCCTTCACAGGTGTGGGGATTGGGTCCTTATCCCAGCAGAAATCTTCCTTTGTTCTGAAGGCGTCCTCCTGGCTGGGCGGCAGAGCTGATCAGCACACTGCGGTCTCTGAATGTGGCCGTAGTAATTATTTTCATTCTTTTGCCTCCTCCATATATTACAGGGAAGGAACGGCACTTTCAGATATACTTGTCAGCTGGAGGGAAAGGCACTCCGGGGTGAGAGGAAGAGCAGGAAGCAAAGGCACAGGAGGCTGAAAAGTCCAAGGAGAGCGGCAGACAGCACCGCGGCTGGAAGGGAAGGGGGCAGGGGCCAGGGGCCTAGACTACAAAATCAGGGGCCTGAAATTAATACTCTGATTCAGTTACGATCTTTATTTTTGAAGACTTAACCTTATTGTTGAATAAAATACAAAAGCAATCAAAAAGTATCTTATTTTCTAAAAATAGCTTTCCATTTGGGGCTTATGTCATCCCCTTTCAATAAAATCATTCTGAAGACTTCAGAGGTTCCAGCTTCAAAATTCCTCACAACACAGATTCTTTCACTGGTAACAGAAGCCCCCCCGTGAAATTCTTCTTCCTTAAAACTAATGGGCAAAAAAAAAAAAACCCTCTTAAGAAGCAAACGGACCTTTCCGAACACCGGGCCTGACCCAGGCAAATCCGTAGTTTCTCAGAGCCTCACGCAGGACCCGCAGGAGGCCAGGGCAGGGGGGCAAGGTGAGTGAGCCCAGTGGTAGGCCTGGAGCACGAGCCCAGGAGGGCCTGGAGCCGCTGGGCTCGGCTTCCCTCTCGCTCCCCCCTCTTCAGTCTCTGATTAGCACACATTCTTAGGGACGTGCTCACACTTGGAAAAGCATCAAGAAGGCAACGTTTCAGTAGTAACCGAGGCACACCTCGTCCATGGATGATTTGATTCTGTAAGAAACAGGAAGAAGTTGCTGAACCATGTCAACTCTGAAGGAACTAAGACAAAAAATACCCCGACATGGAACGGGCAGTTGTTTGTGAAAGACCCACCCCACGACCATCACTGAGAACGCGCCCGTTTTGAATTCCTCCACAGTCAGAGGTGGTAGCTGGCAGAAGAAAAACTGTCCACTTGCTGAAAAGGACAGCAGTACTGCTTCCTTCTGCTTACAGAAGGACACTGACCCTTCAAATGCCACGTGCTGATTTACCTGTCAATTGGATAAGGTTTTTCACAAAGGTTGACCAGCACGTACAAATGTCTCAAAGCATACTCGTACTGGAGGGAAAAAAAGAACAAAAGACACAATCAAACATCATCATTTCACCTTACAATCAACTCCTGACTTGGGAATATCGCACTTTTGTGGTTGCAGAGATAAAGCATCTCAACCAGTGGTTCTTGACCTTTTTTGGGTCATGGACCTCATGCCCACCTTTTGATAATCCAATAAGATTTATGAGCCATCTCCCCCCGCCACCCCGGAAATGCACCTGTGCAAGGGAGCTGGCTGGCCTCCGAGAGTACTCTGAGCCCCAGGTTAGAACTCCTGAGAACCCTCATGGCCCTGCCCCGCTACTTCAACCTCCCTTGGCCATGTGGCTTTTGGTTCTGGGAGGTACCTGCTGATGAGGGAGACAGGTGGTAACCGAATGCCAAACACGAATCGTAACAGAGAAGACCAAAATAAATGGGGATATTTATCTTGAGAAAAAAAAAAAAAAAAACTTCAAGGGAATCTGAGCACTCTCATAAGGAGGAAGGAAGGCTATGTGTGATTCCAGAGGGCAAAAGAGTAACCCCAGAGAATAAGGTATTTATTAAATAAAGTAAGTCCTTGAGTAAACAGATGGAAAAATAAAATCGAGAGCTCCCTAACAATGGCGGGAGCTAAGCGCCCAGGAAGCCACCCATGGAAGTAGCCAAGCACAACACGTGTCACAGCCCACCAGAGCTTTCTACGACAGAAATGTGCCATTAAATCCTCCAGTTCAGTGGCCGCTAGCCACATGTGGCTACTGGACACTTGAAGTGCAGTTAGCACGGATAAAGAACTAAGCTTTAAATTTTACTTCATTTTAATTAACTTAGATTCGATTTAAGTAACCGCATGAGGCTAGTGAGTACCGTACTGAACACGGCCCCAAGGCAGGAGTTGGCACGCTTTTTACGTAAAAATATTTACAGTAGTAAATATTTCATTCTTTGAGGGCTGCATGAACTTATTCAACGCTGCTGCAGTATGACAGCAGCCAGAGATGCGATGTCACTGAGCAGAGCACGGCTGTTCCAATAACAAGCCTGTTTATAAAAACAGGTTGGGGGGCACAGAGAGGCGCCGACAGGCTGTGGGCAGGCCTTGGTCTGTGGGCCAGTTTGCTAACCCTTTTCTATAAGGATTCAAGTATCACACAGGACTGACCAAACAGGAGGCTTTTTAGGCACCTTCTAACCTTGACATTCTCCATCTGTAGAAAATTGGAACTTTCTTCCCCTGCATAGGAAAAGCCTGACTTTAACAGTAAATCTTGGGGAAGAGTCAGAACCAACTCAAAAGGGAGAAAAACCTGTATGGCTGCTGTGAGGGGTAAGGGTGAGGGATGAGGCGTGAAGGGGACAGAAAAAATGTGAAGAGAACGGGAGCTGAGTCATCCGCGACTGGTAACCTCCTATCCCCCGGGACAATTAAAAGAGTATCTAGGGCCAGGATTCATGGTCAGTGAAGTTGGCCGACCTTCTTCCTCTCACCCCTGTCAAAGGCCTTCGAATGAGCCTGGATGGAACCTTCTACAAGGTAATGCATCTGATGTGATTTCCAGTGGACAATATCAATTTGGCTCTTGGGTTTAAAATGGCAGGGAAAGGCCAAGTTGGCCCACGGAAGCTGGGGAGCGGGAGCTGGCGGCCCCCAAGGGCCTGGGCTTACTGTGGAGGAGTGCCAGTTGAAGCAGGTCGTGCGGAAGTGAGACACGGCTGCCTGGTAGCAGTCGTGGGCTGTGAGTGGGGCTCTCTGCGACAGCAGCCTCCCCACCTCGTCGTCAGACCTCGTGAGCAAGGAGACGATCTTCTGCACCGACTTCTCAATGACATGCCTGGTCTGTGAAGAAAAGCATCTTTTCGAAATGTATCTTACTTAATGCAGCCTCTCCCGGAACCCCGGATGGGTGAGAAGCGTCTCCTCACGCAGCGCCCGCCCCAGGAGGTTAAAATGGATGCCGACAGGTGCGTCCTGCAGCAGGCAAAAGATGTGCCCGCGAAGTTTCTGTGACAGCAAGAAAGCTTCAGAAACACTGTGCCTTTTGGGGATCCCCTGGTACGATGGAAGCATTTACATCTAAACCCCTGCAGGGCAGGCATGACCCGCTCTGAGGACGGGGGGTGGGGAGGAGGCGTAGGAATTATGCCCCGAAGTAGACAGCTGTCCCATGAATGGTGCTTATGTGTTTGCAGACACCTTTGTTCGTTACAGAAACCAGCGAACGGTCACACAGAGGGACACAAAGGGAGGCACTGTTTTCCTCACAGATGATGAAAACCAGTGTCATATAGAGGGACTTGCTCTTTCATTAACCAAAATTTACGATCAAGTCCTCTGACCATCCCAGCCCGGGTGTGTTTCATCCACGTCTGACTGCTACACACTGCCCGCCGTGCGTCGGACTATTGGTTCTCGGTATGTGGTGGCCCAGAACCACGGGTGTCTCCTGGACTGCACAGACACCATGAGGTCCCCCCTTTCCCAACTAAATAAACTGTGTGAAGTTGAGTTTTCTTCGTTGACTTCAGCCAGAACAGAGCCCCACAGAGTGGATGCGGAAGCAGGTACCAGTGTCTTCTATAACGCCGGGCGGAAAAGAGGTGTAAAGCAATGCCACTCTTCTCGCCGAAATTGTATTTTAGAAAATTGTTATTTTTCATAAAAAAAAAAAAAATACGCTAACATAGGATGGATTTATTATTGCCATTTCTAAATGAGTGATTTTTTAAATCTCACTGTTCATTTTGAACGCAGGAAATCTTGATATAACCCACATAATAAACAAGCTCTTTGGGATGAATAATTTGAAGAGTGTAAAAAGGTCCAAGGTGAAAAGTATGAGGACTGCTGCTGTACTACACTGTGGCACCCACAGAAAAATGTCCTGGTTAACACAGAACTATAGCATAAGGGACTCTAATTGTCAGGATTACTAGATGCATGAATGTCAAACAGATCACACAGATATTTTTATCTTTCCCAGAAAACTCAGGACATATTCTAGTACACCAGTCCCTGTGCTGTGCTGGTCAGGGGACAGAGCTAGCTTTGTTAGAGGGACAGTCAACCTCCACCCAGCATCCCAACGAGTGCTCTGCTGATGATTCTAGCAGCACAGCTGTGATTTGACAAGTAATTCTGCAGGTTCCAAACAAACTGATGAGCCTCTGAAAACGGACTCAGAAATCATAAATGATGACTTGAACCATTTAAGAATTTTAGGCTATGACTATGATTTCCTAAGGCAGTAGAAATTTTTTGTGGATTGGATTTTTTAAAAAAATATATAATTAGCTAAGAACGCACCAAACAGCAAAATAAAAAAAATGCCTTCTCAGAAACTAAGTATGAAAGAAAAAACCGCCCGTATGCCACGGCCCCTTGGCAGGACACAGGAGATGGGTTCCCATTCCTCTGCTCCCTGCTACTAGAGAGGCCAAGGTCAGTTTATTATTGAACAAAGACAAGCTCTGTTCTATTCACTCACTTCTATTTACAGAGAGCCCAAAGGCCACATTCTCCCATGTGGCAGGAAAAGGGGTGACCCCCGCATTCCGTCACCTGGCTCCGGCCACAATGGATAAAGTCAGGAGGCAGAGACTGAGCTCGCGAGGCTGGGACCGCCACTTACCTCCAGATGCTTGTGGATCTCTTCAACAAGACGCCTGGACTCCTGCAGGTCATTGGTGTACATCAGTTTCCTCTTCATGATCATGAGGGGCACCTCAGGGCTTGGAGTGAGGTCAAGGTGCTGGACTGGGGGTAGGGAGATGGGAGAGCTGGCTTTGTGTCTCATACCCTGAAACTGCATCAGCTTCATGGTAGAGATGGACTGAGGTGGGGGGAAAGAGAGAGAGAGAGAGAGACAGCCGGTGTGAGTGAGAAGAGCAGACATGCCGAATGCACCCTGGGTCCTGGAGGCTCACAGTTCGCTCCACATGCTTTCGGGACCACCGAAGGCCCACACGGCAGCCTGAAAACACGTGCCGACAGCGGGCGCAACAATGCATTTGAGCACCTGAAATCCACCAGTAATGAGCTTCGCCTGGCACCCCTCGCAGCGGAATGGCTGCTCCCCCACGTGTGAAAGGCGACTGACTGCCCCTCCACGGCCGTGTGCACGGTGCACCTGAGTGGCCGCAGCCAGTGGTGACCCTAGGATGTACTCAGCCACCACACTCATCGCCTGTCCCTAACGACCAGCAGCAGGAAGGTGCGAAGCATCTGTCCAGGCTAGAGCTGAGCTCTGGGTCCACTGACGGGCAGAGCTAAAGCCACAGAAGTGTCACCTAGGGCCCAAGCTTTCAGCCACCTACCTGCTGTGGCCCTGCCCAGATGGCCTTGATAAATGTGCCTATTTAGCCACCTGGGCCCCTTCTGGACTTGGCTGGAGGAGCAAAAGTCTTTAATTTACAGCTAAAGGGTAAAGATAACATCCTGCCACTTGCAGGGGGGCAGCATCCAAGGGGTGGGCTTCTGTGGAGACAAGCCATGGAAGTCGGAGACGCTTGACTCTAACTGCTCACTGGAGACAAGCCATGGAAGTCGGAGATGCTTGACTCTAACTGCTCACTGCGTGCCTGGCCTGCGTTCAGTGTTTGCAATGCACGACCTCACCAACACTAGGCCCTGGCCGTGGAGGAAGCGGGGACCCAGAGAGGCTCGGTAGCTTCCCCAGAGTCTCACGACTTCCTGAGTTTGAACCTAGCATGGTCTGATGCCAAAGCCTGGACAGGGTCCCTGGGATGGAGTGGCCACGAGAGGCAGAGCCATCCCGGCCTCGGCCATTTCTCACCCAGATCTCGTTTCTCTTCACCGAGAGATAAACATTCCAGGCGAGTCAGCCGGGGACTCAGGGAATGGACCACACGTTACAAGGCTCCCCACTCACCTTGTTACCATACTGCATGACGTGGCTGGTGTTAGTGTGGGACTTTACCAGCTGGTACTGCCTGTGGAGCGTCTCTTTGGTCAAGTCCTCCTGCGAAAATACAAACAGCAAAGTCCTCCGACCATCAGAGGCTGATGGTCAAGCCTCAGCTAAACCGCCAGTCCCCTGAAGGCTCACCACATCAGAGTCTTCCATCCAGTTGACACTGTACCAGTCCCCGAGGTACGTGGACCTCTTCTCATCATAGTAACAGGCGTAGGATGACTCGTCGGGATTGGCGGCCGTAGTTGCATAAACTATGAGGAATTAAAGTCACCTTTTAGTAACATTTTACTCTCTGCTGTGGGTTCCACTAGAAGCTTGGGTCTTCCTTCTTTCCTAGTGCAATCAAAGCGTGCTGCCTGTAGTCGGCTAGGGAGGGCGGGAGACATCACCAGAGCCAGCAATGTTCACTTAGTTACAATGACACGTGGAAGGAAGAGAAGCCAACTATAATAGACACTTTCTGCAGCAATAAGCAAGCACACATGCTTATTAGGACAGCAAGCCATTTTGGAATAATGCTGCAAGGTTTTAACAGCTCTGGTGACTTAGTTTCCGGAGAAAGTTAACATTTATTGAAGAAACTGTAAAATCGACTGAACCTATGCAATAGCAACCATTTACTTTCTAGCCACCATGGGCTCTGAATTGTGCTGGACAGATGTGCGCACAATAAGCAAATAAACAGGTACCATCTTTATCCCCATTTTACGTGTGGGAATAACTAAGGGTCACTTTGCGGGAATAACTAAGGGTCAGTCACCTGCCCCAGGTCAGGGAGCCAGCAAGCAACACATCGCAAGGGACCAAGGCCGGTCCAAAGGCTATGACTTTGGACTTCAGGAGCTTTACTAGAACCTGGACGAGCATCGTGAAGCTCACATACAGATCCCTGATGCTCTGGCCAATAACCCTTGAGGAGTAGAGGAAGCCCAGAGCTGCCCACACCTACCTCCCCACTTCTACACACCAGGCTGCCAGAGGGCCCTGCTATGTGGAGCACTTGGTTCTTCACGCTCAGAATGACCAGCTGCACCTCTGACCGACGGGCTCACCCAGCCTGGCTCAGAGGCCAGGGCTCCCACCACCTACCATTGATGTTGGTGGGCAGGTGGCTCATCATGGACCCAGACTCACAGGCTTCAATGTAGAACACCATCTGAGAGGCGAACAAGACAAGTGGACTCACACCCGGGCCAGGCAGACCTCTTGCCAATGCTACTCTGGCTCTGCCCACTCTCCACCCATTCTGAAGAGTCTTTCACTTTTGCTTTGGGCGACAGCCTGGCTCTAAGAGGCTGCTGTCAGAAGCTACAGAAGCTGTTGTCATACAAACCAGAAGGACTCGAATTCATTCACCGCTAATAGAATAAAATGATCTATTAGCTGAAATAATGCAGAGAAAAGGGAGCCACGGATGATGCCGAAGAACACTGTTTCACTGTCCGGCACAGGGAGAGGTGCCGGCACGCAGGCCATTTTTCCCCGTGACCATCATGTACACGCCCGAGCTATGTAGTTTCTATAAAGGGAGCCGCAGGGCGAGTGAGAGCCAAAGTGAAAATAAGATGGTGGTATTTCCTCCCCCAACTGCCCCAAACTGCCCCAAACTGATGACAGCCCTAGAAACATTTGTCCTCGAAGTATGGTCTCTGGACCAGCCGCTTCAGCACCATCTCAGAAAGGCAAATTCTCAGGCTTCTCCCCAGACCCTTGAGTCAAACTCTGGGGGTGGGACCCCCACGCCGTGTGGTGACGAGATCGCCAGTGATTCTGATCTAACGGCTGAAGCCCCAGAATCAGAAAAGGTTAATCTGAGAAACCAGACTGATCAAAAAGACACCCCTTCCAAAAAAGACAGCCAATCTCACCCCGCCCCCCACGGCCACCCCAAATGCCGACGTTACCTTTTGGTACATTTTGTGTTTGTGCATGTAATGGATGGTCTGATTCAGTTCCTTTACGTGAAGCTGAAAGGTAAGAACATTGACATTCAGATCAGGACCTCGAGAGAACCCATTCGCTGGTAACCCACTAATAAAGTCCTGATGATGCTTTGTAAATTCTTATGCACCAATCCTTGTAAATAATCATAGTGAACAGCACCAGCCCAGAATGTCATCTCAACGGTTTCACTCGCATATTTAAAAAAGGGAGGGGCACGTGCTTCCTTGGTCATTACTGCGTCCAGAGCATTTGGAGACTCAGCGTTCTACTACTGTGTCAAGTGCAATGCTCCCAAGTCCTGAGACAGCCACCAACGCTGGGACAGCAAGAGAAATGTAGGGAAAACTTGCCCGAAGAGATGTCTCTGGAGAGATTTCAAGCTGCTAAGTGTGTCAAATGTGTCCTCCAGGACACTCATGTGCCACACACCTCACCTTGTAGAACGTTAGAAACCCACATCACAGGTTTGATGTCCCCACTGAGGTTTTGTTTTCCATTCTCTTAGTTTGCCTTTATAATTAAAAAACAAAATAAAACAAAACAAAACAACAACAAAAAAAAAACTCACGTCATCGTTAGGAAAAGCCAGTAGTCCAGTAGCTCCATGATCGGTGAAATAAACGAACACGTGATCCCGGGGGCCGCTGCCAAGAGAGGACAGACGAGAGTCAAAGTCAACCGTTTCCTGTTTCTATTTCTCCTTCCGTGTCTCTAAAAAGTTGCCTTTTTTAGAAAACTAAGAAGATGTTTAAGGATTACAGTCTCCCAATCAGGTACGAAGAACATGAGGGGCTGTTCCCTCTGCTCCCGCTGAGTGTGACTGAGTCACAAGGCAGATCCTAGGGCCTTGGAGCTCTGGATTATGGCCGGGGAGGAGGAGAGGCCTTTGCTAGGGAGCTGGTCAGACGGACCAGGTACAATTTGGAGACTGGCATCCTTGGGTGACAAGGCCTCATCTCAGCCAGCCACACTCTCCAAGCAGATCTCCCCCAAATGAGGAAGGGAGCCAGGACACACAGCCGAGCACAGCCCTGCACCAGCTCCAACTCCTGCTCTAGGCCCCTCGGCCTGCACAGCCTGGGATGCCCACTTGCCCACCCTCAACCAGAGCTTCCACTCAGGGCACAGCTTCCAGGCTGCAGAGATGTAATAATTCATTTGGAACCAATCTGGTGCATCCCACACAGATGCCCATCTCTGCTCTAACTCACATGAGCTTACTTGTTTCCCATCTAGCTTGAGAGAAACAGCACCATTTGCCAAGTACCTGAGATTCTCTGAAGGCATGCTACTAAAGATCTAGTTCTTCCTGACACAAAGGTTAGCTCTGCACTTATGAATGTGCCCCTCCCCACTGCACTGATCAGAGCACAGGGCTGGTGGCAGGCCAGGGCCCGGCAACCTGGCCAGCCAGAGGGCTTCTTGCCTGTCTCAGCGTGTTCCACGGGTAATGGAATGTACCAGCACCAGGATCCAGAGACACAATAAAAAGCAGTGGCTTTAAGTGATGGGTAATCTTTCATTAAGAACAATGAGGGACCCTGAATCACAGGGTTAATTCAGTACAGAAATGGGCTGCCAAAAGAAGCCTTCAACTCCATGTGGCCTCAAGTCAGGACAGAGCTCCTCACTCAACCATGTTTCATGGGTAAACAGCCCAGAAGCCAAGAACAGCGCCTGTTTAAATTCTCTATTCTGGGGTGCCAGGTCATTCGGAAACATGTGATAGCCATAAAACACCCATTACCTCTTCAAGACCTTTCCAGATCCTTTGCCCTTCACTGCTTCTTCGTCACCTCTCAACACAGCAAGAAAATTCTGTGGGGTGACGTCCTACAAAGAATTGGGAGTGGAAATCAGATACAGCTATCATTTCAAATTAGAGCATTTGCGGAGCCTGTAGCAGGCCCCAGCCACCTGGCCGGAAACCTCCAAGGCTTAACAGCAAGCACTTTGAAACCAAGAAGGACTCAAATCAAGCTCAGTGTTTCTGGGGCACGTGCACGACCTCTTCTCAAATATCACCCTGTCCTGGGCTGATGGCAACTCGGCGAGGCTGCCATTCCTTCCTGACCATCACAAAGTCCAGGTGCAGAAACCCAAAGCTGCTGGTCGGTGGGGACAAGCAGCAGAGAGAGAGTGTATCGCCTCAAGGGGACAGCAAAGAGGGGGCAGAAACGTCAGTGCTGGGTCCCTCCCCTCTGCATCCAGCTTCCTGCCCAAAAGGCCAAGTCCCAAGGATATCCTGTGTCCTTAAAAGAGATTTTGTAAATTGATACCTGATCATTAAAAAAAGCAAT